>ML778903.1:812234-844051 GCA_009831015.1 Picea engelmannii | reverse complement strand
CTCAATAGGTGCTAATAGGAGACCTTTTCTCTCTTATTTATACTCTCCAAGTAGCTTCCTCAAGGGGTCACCTTCTAACTGAATTTACCCAACTTCTTTCTTTTAGGGCTAACCCACTTCTAACCACTTGTCCACTAACAACCACTTTATCCACAAATAGTAAACTCTCCAATTCTAGTTGCAACTAAATTATGTTTAATTATTTTTATATTGCAACAACTTAACCCATGATTAACTCCTAGTTACAATCACTTTGACTAGTAAACTTCTTCTAGAAGCTTCTAGATTAAATTGACTTCTTTGACCTTCTAGGGGCTTCTAGCTAACTCATGAGGGTTCTCCAACTTCATAAGGCCATAACTCTCTAACCGTGATGAGTTATGTGGGGTTCTACATATAATCAGAAATGGCATGACATGCACTATCCATCTAGAATAGTCTTACCTCCAAATACACTAATATTCATGTCTTTATACCTAAAAAAACATCAGGTCCCTTACCCATACCTTTGTGCAACCATAATTCACTACCAGAATTATCAAAGGGTTGATATCAATCTATGAGGGTTGACATCAATCTACAATATCACTCTCCAAGGGTTGACATCAATGACAACCAATAATCCAAACAAACTGTCCATCAACCTAAGCCAACTTTATGACAATATCACCCTTTGGCATTGATGGAAACACCAACATTGATGGAAACACTTAGTCATGATAAAATTAATGCTCATACTCCTCATCAATATTTCTATCTCTTTCCCTTTGACATCAATGGAAAAGGGTATCTCCCTTTGGGGATGTTCCCCATGACTGAACTCTCCTTGGGGCCACTCCCCCTGTCTAAATGCCTTTGATCTTTCTCTATGTTTCTAAGCCTCTGATTACTCTCTCTCCCTTCATCTGAATAATATCTTCCCTTTTTCCAAAGGGTATCAATATGATGCAACACTGACGTCATATCTCTCATTCTTCCCCTCTGACCATCACTCCCCTTGGACTCATGCCTCTATTCTATCTCTCCAAGCATCTAACTCTCTATCCATGCATCTGAGAAATATCTGCTCCTGGAATCATACCTATGTCCTTACCTCTCTGTCTAACAACTTCTTTGAATGATCTTTCTACATGCCTTCCTGCTTCTATTTCTCTCCCTTGAATTCTCTGCAAGATGTCATGTAGATGACATGTAGGGCTTCCTATATCGGCTTGCTTTTGGAGTTTTTGTCCATTGGTGCTTCCTTGTGTAATCAACTGACATATATGAAAAGAATTCAAGAATAAACATTCAAATATTTCTATATCATTATAATCCATTATGATAATGTTTCTTTATCTCTGAACCACTTTCTAAACCACTCTCTGAACAAATATGTGAATCCAATATCTGAATCCATGATCTCATCCACTGTCATATATTCGTCCAAAGATGTTAATCCATCTCTATCCATATTGTCCATGAATATTCTACTCAACTGTCCATAATGATGACCCATATATCATTGTACTATTCTGAAGTCTTCTCAGCTACAAATGATCATCAAATGTGTCCACTGATCTTCTCTATCTACATAGTACATACCAAACTCCGCATGTCTGGAACAACCTTTATTGATGATATCACTGCCTGAATACAACCATACACTTTTTCCTGTGTAATTTCCAACTAACACCTATGTGGGAACACTACTTTCTCAATCAATCAATCTGTCATTTAGTACTTCTGCTATCAAACATACTTCAAATTGTTTGAAAGATAAATCTATGATCTGTAGAGATGTTATCTAGACTCCCCCTGTTCAACATACATATTTGTTGGGAGTCTCCAAGATGGATGGCTCAGAAAAATATCCACTCGGATGCAGATTCATCATCATCTTCATTGGTAGAATCAAGATATTTATGAACTCCAACTTCTTTCTTTATGTTAGTGGATTCATCTTGCACTACAATTCCTGAAAATACAATATCTTGAACCTGATCCTTATTTACCTGCTCTTCTTTTCTTTCATCTCTTCTCCAAACCTTTCTATATCTTACATCTTCCTTTTTCTTTGTAGATTTGTTTTCATCTCGTATTATTGTCGTTCTTGCAATCTATGGGACATGGTCTTTGTTCACATGTTCTACATTATGATATTGTGTTCCTTGTGTTTCTAGTCTTATAGAAAGTCTTGTGATTTCCAACATCTTTTCTTCTTTCACTTGCTCTTCAGGGACTTGTTCTTTATTCATGTGCTCATTTTCTTGTTCTTTTCTTTTCCAAACCTGGGTATATTTGATGTCAATTTCTTTGTTTATGGATGACACTACCACGCTTCTACAATTTAGAGCTATATGACCATAGTTGTGGAATTTGTAACATTCAATATTATGTGGGGCCACATAAGTATTTATTGCTTGAATATTTCTTCCATGAGCCCTGCAATCTGAAACCTTATTTCCAAAGTTACTACAATAAAAACAATGACTATAAAAGAAATTTACATACTTGGGAGTGAATGATCCTCTTTGAGGTGTAGTGCTTCTAAATTTCTGCATTTGTTGATCAGAATCTTCTCTTCTGTGGATCCTTTCATTATGGTTGAATCTTCTTTGCTGCCTAAATGTGGCAGGTCTTGTTGAAGATGTATTTTTATTATACTCATTCTTGTTTGATTCTTGTTGACCATGATTCCTTCCTTTGAGTACTTCTGCATAACTCATACTCGTTTATTCATTCTTCTTTTCTGACAACATGGAATGATTCTCTTCATTCTCTACTGTTGATGTGGATGTTTCTGTCTCTTCAACGTTCTTGTTGAGATTGTCTATTTTAATTCTTAATGTGACAACTTATTCTTCAAGCTTCTCAACCTATTATTCTGTTTTCATTATCTGAGACTTCATGACTTCTTCTGTTCTCTTTGCTTCTTCAAGTTGGATTTTCAATGTAATTATTTCTTCTTTGAGTCTTCTCTCTTCTTGACCAAACTCTTCCTCAAGCTGGTTTAAACCATGGTTCTTTCCTTGAGATTATCTGTCGGTATCTTTTCTCTCTTTTTTGCTTCTTCCTTTTGTGTTGCTATGTTGTCTTCTAAACACTACTTTTGATCTTCTATAGTTTCTTCAATCCTTCTGACCTCTTCTAGCCAAGCTCTTAAATTCTTGATGACCCGCTGAGCTTCTTCAGAACCTTGAACACTTTCCTTTTGTTTCATCAATTCTTTCTTGAGTGACTTGTTTTCTTCTCTTTCTTTCTTTAGCTCATCTAAAGCCCCGATCAATTTTTCTTCACAATTGTCTTCTATTTCAATTGGATTTTCTGTCTCATTACCTTCATGGAATTCAATTTCAATGTGTCTATGGTTTTCACAATCAAATAAAAAAAACATACTTTTGTTGATTACATACTCTTCTTCTTCTTCTTAATCTCTCTGACATGATGAACATCTTTCTTCTTGTTATGTACCTGCATCTTCTTTAGCATTCTCTAACTCTACGATGGGTGAAGAATATATATCATGTAACTTATCCCAAAGTTCTTTAGTTGATGAACATTTACCCACTTTGTCCTTAATTGAATCATATAGTCCTTCCAAAATGAAATCCATTGCCATTTTTTTATTCTTCTTCAATTCCTTCTTGTCTATAGTCTTTTCTTTCTTTGTAGCATTGTATCATGTCACAACTGAATACCAAATATCATATCCCTGTGCCTCTAAAAAGGTTCTTGTCCTTATGCTCCACATTTCATACTTTAGACCACTCTAACCATCAAACATTGGTACTCCATTCTCAGTAAATTCCATGATTTGCTTCAAGTGGTTAAACTGTCTCTTGAAGGAACCGGCTCGGATACCAATTATTGGATTACTGAGAGGGGGGGTGAACAATAATGAACCATTTATACCACTTATTAATCCTTTTAACCACAATGTATATTCCTTTAAATTATTCGACAATGTTCATCAGTTCACCATTAATATATTATTGCATCATAAAACATTAACATCCATCAATGCATAATAAACATTAATAGACACATCCACACAATGCAAAATACACCAATATTTTACATGGAAACCCAATGCGGGAGAAAACCACATAATTATTTTCTTATATGTCTTTAAGAATTACATTCAAGGAAGAACTAACTTCCAATTCTCCATCACCAACTAGAAGGAGGCTCCAACCCCCTAGTTTCTTAGGGTACAACCCGAGGGAAGCTCTTACTCCCCAATTCTCTGGCTACAACTAGAAGGAGGCTACAACCCCCTATGTTATCTAGCTACAACCAAAAGGTGGCTACAACCACCTATCCTTGCCCCATCTAACCACCCTAAAATATAAGTGTCAAATGATGAAACCACTACCACACTGTCACTGTGAGATATACCACTGTAAACCTATACCAATCTGTGCCAACCACCTGTAACCAACCTATACAAATAGACTATAGTCAACCTATACCAGAAGTCAACCTGTACCAACAAATACCAACATGTACGCAACCTATATATGTTGCAGCTCATGTATGTACACAACCTATTTATATTGCAACCTACGTATGTACGTGACCTGTCTATATTGCAGCCTACGTACACCTTCAAAAAGATAGGTTTTTCACTTTTCAAAAACTTAGATACTTTCTTGCTTCTATCACATCAACCTACAACCTATCACAACTTGTAACAATAAACCTATAGCAATCAACCTGTACTATCAACCATGTACATCAATCACTCACACAACCTGTAACATCACAGGTGCATCAACTATGCACAACACATCCTATCACCACAACCTGTCAAATCAACCTCATCAACCAAATCAGATCTACTCACCAAGATCAATCACCAAGACAACTCTAAAAAAATGCACACTATCACCAAGATGTGCATCACCCAAGACTAATCTCAAACATGAAAAAGATGTACCAAGATCAAGATATTCTTCTAAAAGTATACCAAGTCATATATGCCACATCATCCATAAACTATGTGTCAACAATACTACTAGAAAGTGCCTCTAGCAATGTACCAAACATGTACCAATCATGTGTTATCAACACTACTAGCAAGTGCCTCTAACAATGTACCAAACATGTACCAATCATGTATCAACAAGTCAAACTATGAATCATCAAGATGTACCAACATCACCATACAATACACCTCATGTATGTGCCAACTCATCAACTATATGTCCCAACATGTATCTCAACCATGTACCAAAGACATATACCAATATAACCAACAAAAGTCCTATATCAATACATCACACTATCTATGATCCAAATACCGTAAACCCTTACATCAAACCATGTGCCACAACCTCATTGTTATGTATCCTCAAGTGTGTACCAATCATATATCAAGACCACTAAAAAAAACCTCTCACAATGTACCATAAGATATGCCAATAAAGCTTACACATATATTAGCCATGTACTACAACATATCTGCCTCAAAACCATTCACTACAACAAGTATAATGCATCAATAATACCTCTAGACATGTGCCAAGAATATGCCTCAATAGCTCAGTGTTATACCTCTATATAGTATCACATTATCCATGATATACCTCATAAACAAAGTCTCATAACCTTACTAATAAGTACTTAACATAACCAACATTGTATTTTTGTAGATCTAGCTCATACCATAGGTGCCATACAACCAACAATATATCTAGGGAAAATCCTCAATTTCCCATAACCATATCACATGTATACAACAATATCCAACTACACATAAGAATATGACATACCTTTTGAACCCGTAGATAGATATTTTGTAGTTGATCACTGTAGACCTCCCCATGAACTTGCTTTTAGACTCTGAGAACTTGACACTCTCAACAACTCAAGATTTCATGGATTTTCCCAATTGTACATAGCCTCCTTCATTGCCAGCCCGCATATGTACATGACCTCTTTGATTGCAACCTGTGTACACCTAAAAAGCTAGGGTTTTTTCAGTATTTATGCAACTCCGAAACTTTCACCGTCAACCCTTCTTGCTACTACAAACTTGCATAACTTTAGATGTATCAATGAGTATCTGCAATAAACCTTTACAAAATAATAGATATTCAATGTGCTCAATATGTGTTTATAAGAGACCCTTTCTCTCTTATTTATACTCTCCAAGTAGCTTCCTCAAGGGGTCACCTTCTAACTAAATTTACCCAACTTCCTTCCTTTAGAGCTAACCCACTTCTAAGCACTTGTCCACTTACAACCACTTTATCCACAAATAGTAAACTCTCCACTTCTAGTTGCAACTAAATTATGTTTAATTATTTTATTATTGCAACAAATTAACCCATGATTAACTCATAGTTATAATCACTTTAACTAGTAAACTTCTTCTAGGATCTTCTAGAATAAATTGACTTATTTGACCTTCTAGGGGCTTCTAGATAACTCATGAGGGTTCTACAACTTCACAAGGCCATAAATCTCTAACCGTGAGGAGTTATGTGGAGTTCCACATATCACCGGAAATGGAATGACATGTACTATCCATATCGAATAGTATTAGCTACAAATACACTAATCCACATGCATTTATACCTCAAACAAACTCGGGTCCCTTACCCATACCTTTGTGCTACCGAAATTCACTACCAGACTTCTCCAAGGGTTGGCATAAATATCTAAGGGTTGAAATCAGTCTAAAATATCACTCTCCAAGGGTTGACATCAATGAAAACCAACAATCCAAACAAACTATCGATCAACCTAAGACAATTGTCTGACAACTGCTTTACATGAAATACCTCTACCTCTGGACCAGATACCTCCTACACCACCAGGTCCTACCCCTCCCAGTTATGAACACCACTCTGAAGGTGAAAATTTTGTATCTGATTCTAAGAACAACATGGATCACAATATGAATGTAATCATAGCATGAATGTATCAAGGAGCCTTAAACTTACCCGGGCTTATGCATGAACTGCCTAAACATCTAGAAAGACTTTTGCCAAAGTTTGACCCAGAAAATTCTTGTTCCTCGGAAGATCGCATCGATAAATTCTATTTATCCATTTGAATCCTTGATGTTCGCCACAAATATGTGGTATGTAAGCTCTTCCTTTATACATTCAAGAATAATTCCTCTACATGGTATTACAATCTACCAGCCAGATCCATAACCTACTGGGATGATTTTGAGAAAACCTTTCTCATAAAGTTGGGAGACGATAAAACTCCTGCAACCCTATTCAGAGAAATGGTGGGTCTAAAAATGGAGAAAAAGGAGAAGGTAAAGGATTTCAACCAATGTTTGACTACTATTCAAAATATATTTTATGTTTATTTTTCTCTTTTTGAAGCCTTGACGGTATAATATTACACTTCGACATTACACCCCTCCATAGGCATGTTTGTTAAACGAGCTGGAAAAGTTACTTTAGCCTAGAACTTCGAAGAAGCCAATGAGGTTGAGAAAGAGATACTCTATTTGGGTAGCCATCCTATAGCCGAAGAAACCAAAAATGTTGGGAAGAAACCTTTACTCTTGACCAAACCCCCCAAAAAAGAGCCTAAGGAAAACATAGTCAAGTTGGTTAAAAAGTTGTCCAATGAAGTAGTGGACCTCAATAAAAATGTTGGTGAAGGATCTTCCAAGTAGAAACTTTCCCGCCCGTTATTTAAAAAGAATGAAAACCCATATAAACCACCAGAGATCCTTTGTCTTACGTTAAATCTGGATGATTTCAGTATGGACAACTTTTGTTCTTATAACCAAATGAACCATTATGAGAAAAATTTCCCTCAATGGATTAATTCCATGACCTTGGTCATCAACCAACTATTAGATCAATAGGAAGTTGCCGATGATCAAAGAAAATAAACAAAAAAAGAAGAGGCCATTGAGGACAAGGACACAAAAGAGGAATCAACCATGTTTTTTTTTCACTGGTGTTTAGATTCAGACGATGAACAGATCGAAGAGATTTCTATAGGAGATACCCAGATTCCAAAAGGTGATCCCAAAGACTATAACTTGTGCAACAAAGGGGTAGTAGACAACATGCCTTTATCCTCAAAAATTGTCCCTTCCCCTAGGAAAATAAGTCCTCCCATGACTGCTCAAAAACCAAACAATCCTGCACAGCCCAGCATCGATCCCAACACTTCGCAGGCAAACAAAACTCTGAACATATTTGAAACTCATGCCTTAGAATACAATGTCATTGAGTATATAAAGAAAACCAAAGATATTATTTCCCTATATGACATTTGTGCACTTCCTAAGCAACGAGATCTCATTCTTGAAACATTCAAGTCCACTAACCCTCAAAAAATGTTTGTTGTTGTAACAAACAACACTCCCAAAAATGCTGAAATGAAAACATAAAACAAATTTGAAACTAAATTTACTGAGCACATCTAGTATATGGTCGCACTATTTCATAATTTCTTAGCGAACTTTGGTGCTTCCTCGAATGTGATTCCCTACTCAGTTGACGCCAACCTGCCCTCGACGACACGGCTGCTCTTACCCAGGACCTTCTCTAACTCTGGCCCTAAGAGTCAAAGTACTCTTTCACTCCACTCGGGAGTCCACTACCCACAGTGATTACTTTGGTGATCTCCCCTTCGGGTCTCGGGAAATTGCGATTCGGGAATTCACATTTCACGCGAGCACGATTCACCTACAGCTCCAACCCCCGAACCCCGATAGTCAATAGTCAACGCTTTCGCGCATCGGGGATTTCCCTATCGGGAAATCGGAGTATGCGATGTCACGAATCCTTGACACCACAATGTCCCGAACCCTGAACTCTGATAGCACCTGCAGACTTGGAATTCCCGCCTTTGAACTTCAGTAAATCGCCACCTGTACTCCACTAGAGTCTTCAGGTCCCACACTGCCATGTCCTCTCAGGGATTTCGCGGATCGCGAATCCATGATACAAAGTTTCTTTGTGTTCGAAAACCCCGAAACGCCAAATGCCGAAACCCCAAGTCCGATGACACCTGTCCCCCAACCTGCTCTGGAGGTCCCACTCAGCTACGTCACTCCTCCGCTCGTGCGATCGGGAATTGCGGGATCGCGATTTCAATGGTCTCGAACTCCTTGCATTGGGAAATCCTGAATGCCGAAACCCTGATTCTCCGGATTCATGCCACCTGTCCTTGTCACGATCAACGGCCCCAATAAATTCGGGAAATCGTGACTCGCGATTTCGCAAGGTATAAACTCTTGCCTCACCAAACTCCAAACACCGAATCTCCGAAGTCTGATGGACTTTAATCCTCCTCACCTTCTCTTATGGGTTAACTCCTGCGTAGATCCTCCTTGATCTAACGATCCTCGGGGTTTCGCAAACCTTCACAGGGATTTCAAGTCGTCGATTCTCTTCCTCTTGAGAACTCTTCCTGCTCCCAAGACTCGATTCTGTTCACGCTCCTCCTGGGTCTATTCCCAAAGTCTTCCCCATGGAACTATCCCTCCTGAGCTTGGTCCCTCTTGCTCCTCCAGAGATTTTGTACCAACTGCTCATGCTCGAACTTCGCCAATTCTCAAAGTGTTGAGTTCCTCCGGACTATGTGCACTCACTGCGACAGTAGCCCACGCCGTTCTTTTCTTTCCCTCAGACTAACTGCTGAGATTTCCAACTCCTCGGCCTGCACTTTCCCTGCTTGACACGAGTAACCCAATTCGACTTCTGGGTGAGCGAGAATGAGAGTTTAACTATAGAGCCTCCTCGACGCACTCTATGCGGAGGAATTCAATTGCACTCTATGCAGGAATCTCCTGGCTCAAACAGAGAAACAATTGAAACTCATTTCCTCATTCTCTCAGGTTTCGAACCTGCCATGCAATAACATATGTAGCATATAGACAATAGGTAAAACAAGAAGCAAATATGCAACAGCATAATATCAACAACACACAGAAAATAATCACAGCCGTGAAATTGAATCAAAGCTTTACTATTAATTCAATATCTGTACATGGGGATTCTTCACCAGTTCTCTGAGTTTCTCTCTTCCTGCTTCTCTTTGCTAATGTTGAATGATAATCTCCATTATACAAGGAGGGTGCCTATATTCGTTTTCCCTCCTGGAAGTAAAACTGTCTAATCTACAGCTAATTTCTATCTAACAGCATTAAAACCATTAAATGCCTTCCTATCTATAATACAATACAAGTGCACTCAGCTTTGAATGCCTTTAGTTAAACGGCGGTGCAACAATCTTCAACGTGATTCAAAAATGTATGCACTGGTGCTGCCCAGCTGTATGTTCTTTACTCCACACGCTGGCTCGCTTGATGAAGTGTGGATGCTCCTGCATCATACTCCTCGGATCAAAAGGTTTCATGGGCTCCTGTCCATGAGCTCCTGCACAGTGTGCCCATGCTTTTGTATCACTGCCTTTGTTTCCCAGCTAGCATCCTCCACTGGGTGATTTTTCCATTTCACCAGGTACTCAAAATATTGCTTTCTCCTGGTCTTCCTTCCAACTCTTTTATCCAGTATGCACTCCATCTCAGGCTTCTGTGCAACTGGCAATTCCTTGTGACACTAGATCGTTGGTTGTTCATCAGTTCCAGCTCCTTCATCCTCGGTCCTGTAGGGGTATAAATCCGAAATATTGAAAATCGGAGATATCCCGATGTCCTCTGGCAACTCAAGCTCATATGCGTTCTCGCCAAATTTCCTCAGAATTCTGTATGGCCCGATTTTCTTCATCTTGATCTTGTTATACGTTCCCTTTGGGAATCTTTCTTTCCTCAGGTGCGCTAGAACCATGTCCCCAACTTCAAACTGAAGTTGTCTTTTCCTCTGATCGTCTCTGCTCTTATACTCCTGGTTCGCTTTCATCAGTCGCTGCTTCACCTGTGTGTGAAGTTCTTGCATTGCTTCAGTGAATTCCTCAGCTCTCGCGTTGCTAGTCTCGGCCTGTTCTGACTCCCTGAGCTCAGAAACTCCTCTCGGCTATGTTCCATACAAAATCTGGAATGGACTCCTACCTGTACTCCGATTCACCGAATCGTTGTACGTGAATTCTGCTTGTGGTAGGATCTGATCCCAACTGCTGTGGTGCTCAGTTACCAGACTTCTCAACAGATCCCCCAAGCTTCTGTTGACTACTTCGGTCTACCCATCTGTTTGGGGGTGATAAGCAGAACTAAATGCCAAGTCAGTCCCTAGCTTCTTCCATAGCGTCCTCCAAAAGTGACCTATGAACTTCGTGTCTCGATCCGAGACTATACTTCTCGGCAATCCATGCAACCGCACAATCTCTTTGAAAAACAAATTTGCGATGTGGGTTGCATCGCTGGTCTTATGACATGGAATGAAATGTGCCATCTTTGAGAACCTGTCCACCACTACAAAAATGGAATCAACTCATCACTGTGTTCTTGGTAAACCCAACACAAAGTCCATGCTAATGGCTTCCCATGGCCTCTCGGGTATGGGCAACGGCTGATAGAACCCTGTGTTCTGCTTTTGTCCCTTCGCATGTTGACATATTCGACACCTGTCAACAAATCGCTTTACATCAGCGTGCATGCCCAGCCAAGAATATGATTCTCTCAGCTTGGCGAATGTTTTGTCATGCCCAAAATGACCTGCTAAGCCTCCACTGTGCTTTTCCTTCACCAAATTCTCTCTCATAGAGCAATCTGGAATGCACAATTGATTTCCTTTGAACAACAACCCATCCTGGATCAGGTAGTCAATCCACGGACTCCTATCCTTGAGAACTGGGTTCTCCGTTGCCTCGTATGCCTTGCCAAAGTTTGCATCACCTGCATACATATCTTTCAGATTCTCAAAACCCAAAGTCTTGACCCTGAATTCCTGCAGCAATAAACACTTTCTGCTCAAGGCGTCAACTACCTTGTTGGCAGTCCCTGAAATGTGCTTTATCACAAATGTAAAATTCTGCATATATTCCACCCACTTTGCATGCTTCTGATTCATCTTCTCTTGCTGACTCACGAACTGTAACGCATAATTATCACTGTACAGAACAAATTCCTTGGGTACGAGATAATGCCTCCACTTTTTCAATGCCTGGATAATGGCATACAACTCCTTATCATACATGGAATATTTAAGCTTTGCATCATCCAGCTTCTCACTGTAATATGCAACAGGTCTGTCATCCTGACTTAAGACCCCTCCAACAGCATACCCACTGGCATCACACTTCACTTGGAAGGTTTTCTGAAAATCTAGCAACACTAACACTGGTTGCTCAATTATCTTTCGCTTCAACAAATTGAAGCTCCTTTCAGCCTCTGCTATCCAATGGAAAACCTTATGCCGCTTCTTCATAGTGTCCATCATTGCGGCACTGATTCCACTAAAATTCCAAATGAATTTTCTGTAGAAGCTTGACAAACCGTGAAAGCTCCTTACCTCAAAAACATTTCTTGGCGATGGCCAATTCCTGATTACTTCAACCTTCTCAGGATCCATCTTCAATTCATTTGCCGAGATTACAAAGCCCAAATAAATGAGTTTTGTCTGCATGAAGGAACACTTCTTCAAATTGATCAACAACTTTTCCTGTTGTAGTCTTCTCATCACAATGGCCAAATGCCTCATGTGTTCAGCCTTCATCTTGCTGAAAATTAAGATATCATCAAGGTATACGACCACAAATTTGCCAATGAATTCCTGCAGGACTTCATTCATCAGCCGCATAAATGTGCTTGGCGCATTTGTCAACCCAAACGGCATGACCAGCCATTCATACAACCCCTCATTTGTTTTGAATACTGTCTTCCATTCATCTCCTTCTCGAATCCGGATCTGATGATATCCGCTCTTGAGATCTATCTTTGAAAAATAATTTGCCCCACTCAGGCAATCCATCAAGTCATCCATTCTCGGCAGTGGAAACCTATACCTGATGGTGATCTTATTTATCGCCCTGGAGTCTGTACACATCCTCCAGCCTCCGTCCTTCTTCGGACTCAGCACTGTCGGAACAACACATGGACTAAGACTTTCTCTGACCAGTCCTTTATCCTACAGATCCTGAACCTGCCTCTTGACTTCCTTGTTCTCCTGAGGTGTCAACCTGTACGCTGCCTTATTTGGTAAGCTTGCTCCGGGTATGAGGTCAATGTGGTGACTCACACTCCTCATTGGTGGAAACAAACGAGGTAGTTCGTCCACGATGATATCAGTGAACTCTCCCAACAGTTCCTGAACCTCTTCCGGCAAGTCATCTACTCTTGTGCTTGTCAGGACAATTTTCGGCTTCCTGACAACAAAGAACCGTGGATCTTCATTCTTCTCCAGCTCTGTGAGAATCTCTTTCCCACTCATGAGAAGTATCGTGCTGGTTACTTCCGGCTCCACCTTCTTATCCTTCCTCAGAAGCAATGTATGTGTTCTTCCATCCTTCTCCAAGGTATATGTGTTCATTCTTCCGTCATGAACCACATTTCGGTCAAACGCCATGGTCTTCCCAATAATACATGACAGACATCCATGGGAATGACATCACACAGAATTCCATCCCTATATTCACCCATTTTAAAATTGACCAAGCATTGCTTTGTAACACATACCTGGTGTCCTTTCTGCAACCAGGTCACTTTATATGGACTCGGGTGTTTGTTCGTTTTCAGCTCCAAAATCTCCACCATCTCGGTCGAAACAAGATTATCGGTGCTTTTGCTGTCCACTATGACCTTGCATTTCCAGCCCTTGGTCTTACAAGTCGTCCGGAACAGTCTACATCTTTGAGCTGTGTCCTCTACCTCTTTCTCAGGTTTCAAAAGGACCTTATGCACTTTCAGTGACTTCCCACTTCCAGTATCTTCATCCTCAACATCACACCTCTGCGCCTCAGCGACGTGATTTCTTCCTCTGTCCATTTTCCTATCTGGACAATCAACGGATTTATGTCCGTCTTTCCCACACATAAAACATGTGATAATTCCTCCTCTACCTCTTCCTCTACCTCGAGTACGAGGAAATGTGTTGGCGTCAGCATATCCTCCTTGCTGATCATCTTGCTACCTCCTTGGCTCAGAAATTTGTTGCCTCTGCTGTGAGGTTCCACCTCTTTCAGCTTTTCCTTGAGGCCTCTTCCAATCCTCCTTGGGCTTTTGAGTTCTCTCTTGGGAAACTGCTTTGCCTCTGGGTTGGCTTCTGCCTCGCCCTTGCTATCCCTGCTTGCGGCTCATCTTCTCTTCGGCCTTCAGAGCCATCTGGTATGCATCCTCAACTGTTCGGATGGTGACCATGCTCAATTCATCCTGAATGTCATACTTGAGACCATTCAAGTATCTCGCCACCTTTTCGTCATCACTCTCCCGATGACCATCTCGAATGTTGAGACTATAAAATTCCTCGATGTACTCCTTCACCGTCATCAAATTTTGTCTCAGGTTCTGCATGTGTCTGAACAGAGTGATCTGGTAGTCTCTCGGGATGAACTTTGCCTTCATCTTGGCGATCATCCGATCCCAGCTCTTGATCTTTTGTTTGCCTTTGGAACACTTGTCTGCCTGCAGCTCATCCCACCATAAGGCTGCATGTCCTTTCAATTTAGTGACAGCATGCCTCACCTTCTTGTCCTCTTCGATATCTTCATAATCGAAGTAGGTGTCGAGTGCTCGGATCCAATCCAGCAACTCTTCTGCATCCAGAGTTCCCTCGTAAGCTGGAATGTCCATCCTCACCTTTGCACTCATCCTGGCGATAGCCTTGATTAATCACTCATTTGCTGCATCTTTTGCTGCAACTCCACCTTGCGGTACAGCATCAGCTTCGCCTTCGGAGTCACTCAGATCTCCTGTATCTGCTGTGCGCCTCTGCGCTGCTTCCATATCTTCCATTCTAGCACGGAGATTTCGTATTTCCCTCTCCATTTCTATATTCTGTCCATGACTGCTTATTTCCCTAGACAATTCCCTCTCCTTCTCTGGATTGGGTGATTGCCTACCTCTTCTTCGGGCATCCCTGTCTTCACAATCAGGTGACTGCCTCTCCCTCCTGGGTGGTATGGCGGATTTCTTCTCTCTACTACCAAAGCAAAGAGAAACCCTTTTCCGGCTCTGATACCACTTGACGCCAACCTGCCCTCGACGACACGGCTGCTCTTACCCAGGACCTTCTCGAACTCTGTCCCTAAGAGTCAAAGTACTCTTTCACTCCACTCAGGAGTCCACTACCCACAGTGATTACTTCGGTGATCTCCCCTTCGGGTCTCGGGAAATCGCGATTCGGGAATTCGCGGTTCACGCGAGCACGATTCACCTACAGCTCCAACCCCCGAACCCCGATAGTCAATAGTCAACTCTTTCGCGCATAAGGGATTTCCCTATCAGGAAATCGGAGTATGCGATGTCACGAATCCTTGACACCACAAAGTCCCGAACCCCGAACTCCGATAGCACGTGCAGACTTGGACTTCCCGCCTTTGAACTTCAGTAAATCGCCACCTGTACTCCACTAGAGTCTTCAGGTCCCACGCTGCCACATCCTCTCCGGGATTTCCCGGATCGTGAATCCACGATACAAAGTTTCTTCGTGGTCGAAAACCCCAAAACGTTGAATGCCGAAACCCCAAGTCCGATGACACCTGTCCCCCAACCTTCTCTGGAGGTCCCACTCAGCTACGTCACTCCTTCGCTCGTGCGATTGGGAATCGTGGGATCGCGATTTCAACGGTCTTGAACTCCTTGCATTGGGAAATCCCGAATGCCGAAACCCCGATTCTCCGGATTCATGCCACCTGTCCTTGTCACGATCAACGGCCCCGATAAATTTGGGAAATCGCGACTCGCGATTTCGCAAGGTATAAACTCTTGCCTCACCAAACTCCAAACGCCGAATCTCTGAAGTCCGATGGACTTTAATCCTCCTCGCCTGCGCTTACGGGTTAACTCCCGCGTAGCTCCTCCTTGATCTAACGATCCTCGGGGTTTCGCAAACCTTCACAGGGATTTCAAGTCGTCGATTCTCTTCCTCTTGAGAACTCTTCCTGCTCCCAAGACTCGATTCTATTCATGCTCCTCCTGGGTCTGTTCCCAAAGTCTTCCCCACAGAACTATCCCTCCTGAGCTTGGTCCCTCTTGCTCCTCTAGAGATTTTGTACCAACTTCTCACGCTCGAACTTCGCCAATTCTCAAAGTGTTTATTTCCTTCGGACTATGTGCACTCACTGCGACAGTAGCCCACGCCGTTCTTTTCTTTCCCTCAGACTAACTGCTGAGATTTCCAACTCCTCGGCCTGCACTTTCCCTGCTCGACACGAGTAACCCAATTCGACTTCTGGGTGAGCGAGAATGAGAGTTTAACTGTAGAGCCTCCTCGATGCACTCTATGCGAAGGAATTCAACTGCACTCTATGCAGGAATCTCCTGGCTCAAACAGAGAAACAATTGAAACTCATTTCCTCATTCTCTCAGGTTTCAAACCTGCCATGCAATAACATATGCAGCATATAGACAATAGGCAAAACAAGAAGCAAATATGCAACAACATAATATCAACAACACACAGAAAATAATCACAGCCATGAAATTGAATCAAAGCTTTACTATTAATTCAATATCTGTACATGGGGATTCTTCACCAGTTCTCTGAGTTGCTCTCTTCCTGCTTCTCTCTGCTAATGCTGGATGATAATATCCATTATACAAGGAGGGTGCCTATATTTGTTTTCCCTCCTAGAAGTAAAACTGTCTAATCTACAACTAATTTCTATCTAACAGCATTAAAACCATTAAATGCCTTCCTATCTATAATACAATACAAGTGCACTCAGCTTTGAATGCCTTTAGTTAAACAGTGGTGCAACAATCTTCAATGTGATTCAAAAATGTATGTGCTGGTGCTGCCCAGCTGTATGTTCTTTACTCCACGTGTTGGTTCGCTTGATGAAGTGTGGATGCTCCTGCATCATCGGTTTATCAAAAGATAAATGTTTTTTGGGAAAAGAGCACGACTAGGATCATACAATTAAATAGATCAGATGCTAAAGTAATGGGTGAACTCAAAGACGTCATGATTAGACTAGCTTATGACCCCATAGTGCATCAAGTTATTGATATTATTGTAGTGGATATTCCAGAATCTTACGGTTTATTATTGAGGAGGGACTAGTCTGAAAAACTAAAAGGATTTTTCTCCACAGATTGGACTCACCTATGGCTTCCATACAAGGGAATAACAAACCAAATCAGACTGGAAAACAAAGCCCAAATGAAACACACAATAATTGAGATTGAAGGTAAGAACGAACCTTCAGTTTCACTCATAACACATTAGGAAATTGTTTTTTAGAGGCTGACCATGGTTGTTATACAACATAGCCATATTCACTCCAAAAATAGGAACAATCTAAACTCTTTCATTGCACTCAGACTGAAGAAAATGATTGTAATATACTAGAAGTAGATAGTTTATGTTTTACTAACTCAATCTTAGGTACTAACATTTGGACATTGTTCTTTGATGGCTCCAGATCATAGGAGGGAGTCAATGCAGGTTGTATACTCATTGACCCTAAAAAATGTAAAACTCTTATATCTTGCTGCCTAGAGTTCAAATGCACCAACTACATTGCTAAATATGAAGTCTTGGTCCAAGGTCTGAAAAAGGATATTGATCTCAAGGTAAAATTCCTATGAGATTTTGATGATTTGAAAATAATTTTCAGACAAGTAAGGAATACTATACACTTTCTGTCTCCCCATATGAAAGGTTACCAACATGAGGTATGGAACTTAATAAATTATTTTGATTTATTTAACATTACTGCCATACCTCATTCGCTGAATGTTGTTGCTAATACTTTAGCTAACACACCATCTAGATTCACACCCATGAATAATGGTTTTACTATTGAAATCATATTCAGGCCTTTTGTACCCAACAATATCATCTACTGGAGGGTGTTCAATGACGACTCTCAATTGATAGACTTCCGTAGTAGCATTGACGTTTTATAGGATTCTATGATAGACGACGATGTACACCAGCAAAATCTACAGGATTATTGAGACAAGGAAAATAATATCAAGGCTAACTACATCCCAAGGAATGTACTATCACTTGAAAATATTTTCGATTTATAGTCCAGATTCAGAACAACAATGAATCTAAAGATGAACAACTCAACCATGATGCATGCTTTGGTAAATATAGGCACTTCTGAACAACCCCAATTTATCAACTAAGGCACTTGATGTTCAGAGGTAGAAAAACATACCTTCACACAACTATTCAAGAAATATCAAGATGTATTCACATGGACCTACGAAGATCTAAAAGCGTATGACACTCGCATCATTCAATGCATCATTCACATTAAAGAGAGTGTCAAACCGTTTCAACAAAAAATCAGGAAGATACATACCACTCTTGAGTCGTTTATCCTGTTGAAACAAATTTTAAAATGTTTATCTTCAAAGACTAAAATTTTCCTTTTTCGGGTTTCGGCTTTTCACAAAGCATAACCCTCACTTTCATTTCCAAAAGGTCGGTATCGAAATCCTAACAAGATTTATTCTTTAAATAATAAAAGGCAAAAAACCAAAAATGTTATAAAAGTCTCGACGCGCTTTCTATAAAGTTATTTTTTAATCATGATAAGCTTAAAACCTAAAGGAGTTAAGATTAAATTAAAAAAGTTTTCAGGATTCGGGGTTTACTGAGAACATATGTTTTAATACATATTGAATCACAAAATCTTGATCCTAGATTTCCCGAAAAAATGAAAGTTAGTTTAAATCCTGATTAATTAATTCACTAATACAGAAGTTAAGGATTAACTTAATCTTATCGTGATTTTGCACTTTCAGGAATCAGGGTTCAACAATAACATACCTCTTGTCAACATGATCCCCGAAATCCCGAAACGTGAAGTCCCAATTCATAATCTGTGTTTAGATCGAATTAACCCTGTTTTGGAAGTTAGTCTTTAATCTTGATTAATTAATCAACTAATTCAAAATTTAAGGCCTAACTTAATCTCATCATGATTTCACAATTTCGGGAATTGGGGTTTATCGATGACATACCTCATGTATCCACGATCCTCGAAACCCCAAAACATGAAGTCTTTAATCATAATCAGCTTTTAAACCGGACTAACTATGTTTTAAAAACACGATTAACGATAATTAAACTGCTTTGGTATTTTCTTATTTTCGGTACCGTTGAATGAAATCTTTCGATTTTTGAATCCGGGATTGCTGAAATATAACCATATTAATAAACAGAGAATTGATAAATGTTGCACATATCTCAGAAATATTTTTTTCATTTAATGTAATTAATTACAGGTCAACTGCATCAGTGTTTTTGTCATAAAACAAGTTTAAGGCAAATTAAAGGTCTGTGTTCCAAAACCTATGCTTGTTCTGTCTTTCAAAGGTAATTCTCATTCGGCCAAGCTCATATGCTTCTTTTCTGTGACAGGTTTTCCATCTAACATAGAGCTATGGCACCAAAAAAAACACCAAAGAAGAGTGAAGATATAGAGGAGATGCGTAACTCAGAAGGAGATATCATATCTGACACTACGTCACATGCCATCGACTTAATTAAATTTTGGAGACAAATCTATGAATTCCTGGATTACGAAATAAAAAATTCTCCCGCTGATTCCGAGAATCACTTTCGGGATATAGCAGAATCAGAGCTTCATAAGATCGCAACACGCCCTCAGCTCATGGCATACAATGACATGATCAATTGGGCCTTGGAGAAGGTTGATATCCTGACAAGAAACATTTTAAATGATCAAGCAGTCGTTGTCGGCTCATTCAGGCCAAAGAATATACAAGTAATGTACAAACTCTCACCAAATCCTAAGCACATTTATAATGCCGAGTTTTTAGCTGAATTTCAAAGGAAGGAGTGTACTGAGGTAGACCGAACTTATCCCAATTTAATCAGAGAATGGTGGAGATGTCCATCGAAATTTAGGGCCGATACCCATGGAGTTTATGCCACAACATCTTTGAATGAGTACATGGTCTATGTAGCCATTATGCTGTGTAGACTTTTCGAGAAAAAGAATCCTTGCCATTTTCCTACAGAATGGGTGCCCTTTTTAGAAGAAGCATCAGAAAGATACACTTTTAACTGGAGCAAGATTTTGTCTAATAACCTAGCCCAAGAGGTTTCAAATTATAGAGTTGCAAGATCTAAAGGTCAGTCAGTGGCCTTTTACATGTCAGCATACATCATGGACGCAATCTTCTTTGTGACTCCATTTCGCCTGATGAATTAGAGTTGGAACATAACCTACCCCGAACCCATTCATGACTATCACTCTGTGCTATGGGAAGAAAATGCTAAGAATGTGTTTTACGAAATTTGTCATTTCATAGTAATTTCAATGCATAAAATGTTTTATGGCTGTGAACCCCCTCGCATTTCTGAGCCAGTCTCAGAAAACCTCAAAGCAATAGTCGACTGGTTCATTGATGAAAAATTCTCTTACATTAGGGTTTATGGGTGCTCAATTCCCCCTCATGCGCTTCCAAAATTCCTCCTAGACAGACTGGTATTGAGGGAGGTAGCACACCAAATAGTGAAAGGTGGTATTGGAATAGAGCTAAAGGCAACTCAAAAGAGGTCTTGGCCAATCTTCCCTGTACATGTCGGGAAATTCTCATTACTAAACCTAGGCCATTCTAAAGTGGAAGCCGAAGCACTAGAAGAAGTTAAACTGGTAGATATCGAACATAGAAAGCATGGCCCTTATCAATTAGTAAAAAAACATTTGATGCACTGCAATATGAAAGCTTATGAACACGAAAAGTCTGTTTATGATGATATATTCAAAGAGTTTAGAACCTATGAGGAGGTATTGAACAGGGTATGGGCCTTATCACCCGACTTACAGACTAGTTTCATGTCCTTCCAAAGTCACAGGTGAAGTTGTTTGCCAAATATTTTACAGCGTGAATCCATGACCCCTCCTTCAGAGCAGGAAGGGCCTCCCCCAGGTTTTGAAACAAATGTACAGGATAAAGAAAATACAAAGGGAAAAATGAAGGAGATTGAAATGCCTTCACAAGAAACAGAAGTTCCTCAGACAGAAAAATCAGAGGCAGGGAAAGGAAAGGAGTTGGAAACATCCCCAGAAATCCATGAGGATTTTCCCAAAAAAGTAGGAGGAACAACATCGACGGAACTTGGAAGTCCCATTACGTCTTTGAATCCATTACAACCTACCTATGGAAACCCCTAAGAGGGAGCTCTATACGTTAGTGATCTTGAGCCTATTTCTAGGGATGAGATTCCTTCCTCTGATTACTTTTTCAGTAAAAAGAGGAAGGCTATCCTGAAACAGGAAATTCATCCAAGAGGAGATATGATGATAAAAAAGAACAAGACTATTGTAGATGGACAAAAACTTAAAGAAGGGGAATTTGCTACAGAAATAGAAGGCACAATGGGAGCCTTAGCATCGGCAAATTTATACTCTGTGGGTAATTTGAGAACTATGTTGCAGTAGAAAGATCAGATGATAGCTTAGCTACAAAATTAATTAAAGGAGACTGAAAGAAGTATCATTCGAGAGATAAACAGGGGTCTAGAACAAGCATGATTCAATGACATTCAAGAGATTCAAAAACTGAAACCAAGCCTAGATGAAGCAAACCTGAAAATACAGGTTAGTCAAGCACAGGTCCTACAATAAGAAGAAATGAATAAACAGTTACAAAATAAGATTAATTCCATTCAAAATCAAGTGGTAGAGCTTGAAATCTTCCAAGCCCAGGTGTTGGAAATACATACAAAGATAGAAAAAGAGCAACAGGGAGTGTTTTTTAAGTTGGAATTTATTCAGAATTACTTTCAGGAAACAAGTAAATCCTTGGAGAGAATTCTCCTGAAAGAGAGAGAAGTGAAAGTAGCCAGAACAACTTTTCAAAAAGCAGTGGCTCTTTCCACAAAAGAGGAGGTCGGAGAGACTCAAAAGCTATCTGTTTTAGAGAAGATTAAAGGTGATATAATACTCAAGGTATGGGAGGCAAACCTCGTAGAAAACAAGAGAATAACCAGAGAGGTTAATGATGACTGTCAAGGAATTTTCGACCTTTTAGAGAAAGCTTCATTGAACATTGGAAGAAACAACTGTCCAGGGTTGTTAGGAGAAATTAACATTGTTAAGCATCAGTTAAGATTCAAGGAGGATCTTGAAGAAATTCAGGTAGAGATCCCACAAATAAAGGTAATCAATGTCACTCAAATCGACAAATGGATAGTGATGCCGAACTTAAAGTTACAAATTATTAAGTTCACAAGAAACATAATCGAAGATCGTCTGCCTGAACTACAGAGAAAGTTCTTCCTATTTGAGGAAAAAGATATTCCAGAAGCTCCCAGAGTTTTGGTGCAGTTCCTGGGAAAATGTATTCATTGTCTTAAAATAGGAGAAGGAAGTTCATCAACGCAGACATGAAATATTGTTATGGATATTTTCATCATTGAAATAATAAAGTAGTTAAAATAGAAATGTAAACAGCTCAACATTGCTCATTCATGTAACCGTTAGTTTTCAGAAGTTAGTTAATCACTAACGGGAAAAATGTTTGGTGATCATGTATAAATATAATTTCACAAGACTGAGAAAAGGCTTTTGTTTTTTGGGAGCCGATTGTATTAGAAATTTTTCGATTTACAATGATATAGATAATACATAAGAGATTCTGAATTCTGTCAACTTGAAGCTATGTGTTCCTTACTTTGTTTTAAATATCTTTCAACATCTTTCTTTCCATGTCTTTCTAATGAATGATCAGCTATAGTTTAATTCAAAATTCTACTGTAGTTTGAATTTATTTGATTATCTAATCATTTACAACTTTTCCTCTGTGATTGCTACCAGCAGTTTCAAGACCTGTAGGTCATTTGGATTGTTATATTGTATACTTCATTAGAAATTTCATTTTTCTCTCCTTCTTCTGTTATGATATGAGATTCTTTCATGATTAAAGCCTCATATTTTCAGTAGTGTTACTTTTGTTATTATTTTACTATTCCCAAATTGTTTCAAGTACATGAAACGACCTCTACTGTTATTGTGTTATTATTTTGAGTTCCAAAATTCCTTCTCTACTTTATCCCTCAAAACTGAAGCAACAAATCTTAAAACATTTTAATTCAATAAAATTTTACTCCCCATGACTGTCCCAAGTAATAGACAGCCTAACATAGAATCTGGCCTTCAAGATCAAACTAGCATTGCTTTGAACTTATTTAATACTATCCTACAAACAACAACCACCCGGGTTGAATTAGAACGCTTGTGGGCAGTTATCGAGAGAGATATCAGCATCCAAGAACAATGGGAAGCTAGATAGAGACAATTGAGAAACCAACTCTGATTTACCTTTCACAATTGATTCTTACCCCTTAATTCTCTTTATCTTTTCGGATTCCTTGACGGTATACTTTAGAGCCTTAAAGTATAAACTCAGGAACAACATATCCAAAAGGAACTAAAGAAACTACTCGATGCTCGGATTATCTTCAAAGTCTGACATTCTACCTGGGTGTCAAATATGGTACTTGTTAGAAAGAAGTCAGGGGAAATTAGGCCGTGTGTAGATTTCATAAATCTAAATTGAGCCTCTGACAAAGATAACTACCACATTCCCTCGACGGAACATTAACTCTAGCTCATCTCTAGTTCTCAAATGTTTTCTCTTCTACACGAGTTTTCTGGATATAATAAGGTTCTTGTAGTAGAACCCGAACAACTAAAGACTACTTTCAGAACCAAGTGGGGAACATTCACGTATCAAAGGATTCCCTTTGGATTTATTAATGCAAGTGCAACTTTCCAAAGGGAAATGGAGATATCATTTAAAGGTCTAATTGGTCACAGTGTGGTGATCTACCTCGATGTTGTTATGGTGTATTCCAAGAAGAGAGTTGATCATCCACAACACCTGAAATATATTTTTGAAAGATGAAGGAAGTACAACATCTCCCTGAGTCCTAAGAAAATCATCTTCGATGTTTCAAAAGGAAAACTATTGGGGAACATCATTTCTAAAGATGGGATCTTTATCGATCCAGAATGCATTAAAGCCATCATGCAAATCTCCTTACCAAACAATAAGAAGTCTATGCAATTGTTTTTCAGGAAGATAAATTTTGTGAGAAGATTCACATCTGACTTTTCCGAAATAGTTAAACCTCTTCAAAAGATGATTAAGAAGGATGATTAGTTCAAATGGACATGTATTGAGAAGGAATATTTTGAGAAAGTTAAGGTTGTCATAGCAGCGAACCCTGCACTTCAAAGTCCATAATTCTCCAAAGACAACATGTTGTACATGTTCTCTTTGGATCATTCTCTTGCAACAATGCTCACTCAAAAGGATCAGCAAAGGAATGAATGCTCCATAGAATTCATGAGCATGGGACTTCAAGGTGTTTAATTGAACTATCCACCGATGGACAAGAAAGATTTTGTTGTTCACAAATCCATAAATAATTTCATGCCTTACATACTGAATAATCACACCAAGGTAATCGTCCCTCACCTAGCAGTCATATATCTCTTTGTTTAGAAGAAATTGGGTGAAAGGTGAGGAAACTGGATGACTTCTTTACAAGAATATGATCTAGAATTTAAGCCGGAAACTATAGTTAAAGGTCAAGTCCTGTGCAAGTTAGCAATTGAGGCCATGGATTTTGAAAACCAGAAGGAAGAGTATTGGCAAGATGAACTGATACTATATGCACAACATCCTCCTTATGTACCAACACTAGAGAATTCATGGTACAATGACCTCAAACAATATCTTCAACATGGAACTTCTCTTGAACACCTCAAATCTATGAAGAAAAGAGAACAGAGATTAAAATATGCACAATACCAGTTAGTCCACAATATCCATTTTAGAAGGAACTATGACGAAGTTCTCCTCCGATGCATCGAGAAACAAGATGCCAACAAAGTCCTCAAGGAACTTCATGACGAACCATCCAAAGGACATTTCGTAGGAGAAACCACAACTCACAAGATCCTAAGAGCTATACACTATTGGCCTACGATGTTTAGGGATGCTCATGCTTACTCCTGCAGCTACAACATTTTCTAGAAATCAGCTAGAAGAGAAAGCAGGTCTAATGTTCCACTCCAACCTGTTATTTTCGAAGAACCATTTGAACAATGGGGACTAGATATCATTAGTGATATCAACCCTCATTCATCTAGACAACATAGGTATATTCTCACCGCAACTGATTATTTCTCGCATTAGACATAAGTTGTGTCGCTGACTAAGGTAAATGAGGAAGTGGTGATTATTTTTTTGGAACAACACATTATCACTGTTTGGAGTACCCACTACCCTTATGTTTGATAATCCTACTTATTTCTCTTCATTGAAATTAATTGAGTCTTCTTTAGAAAAGGGAATCATTCTGAAATATGTAGCTAACTATTACCCCCAAGGAAATGGCCCAGATGAGCCTACTAACAAAAACTAGTTCTGTATCGTAAAGCAAACTATGGTTGATCAATAGAGAAATTGGCACAACGCTCTACCTAATGCCCTTTGGGAAGACTGGGTCACTCCAAAATAATATATAGGGACCTCCCCATACTTTCTTGTTTACAGGAAGGAATCCATTCCCCCCCCCTCAAACATCTATCTACCTTCCTTTCAACTCACTCAACAGTCACGCGGGAGGGAATATTCTGCCATCCAAAAATGCATAAACACCTTGGTAAAACTGGAAGAAGATCGAGCTAGAGCCAAAAAAAAAATGCAAGGCACACCAACAGACCATAAAGCGACGGTTCGATAAGAAATATGCTAGTGAAAAGGACTTTGAGGTTTGTGACCTGGTTCTCAAATGGGACAAGCCACACGAGGATAGAGGGAAACACTCTAAGTTTTAACAACTATGGTTGGGTCCTTTCACAATTAAGGAAAATATTGGCCTAGGCACCTACTGATTGCAAAACCTTGAAGGGCATGTAGATCTCCTCCTTGTCAATGACCAAATTCTCAAGCACTATATCAACTAGATTTTTGAGGCATCTCTCCTATACATAAATAAGGGAGTCATTTTTCCCATATTTTTTATTTTTCAGTTTGTTTTGTTTTTGGTTTACGTGTGATTGCTTCCCCTTATGTTTTTCATTTTCATTGTTTTTTTTTTATTCTGGTTATATTTCCCTCTCTCTCTCAAGTTTTTTTCCTGAGATTTCCCATAAAACTTGGTGTTATGAATCTGAATATTAGTCATGATATGGCACATTAGTACCAAAATTCTGAAAATATGCATTTTGCTTCTAGACACAACTTTATATGTTCTCCAAATCATTATTGTGCATGACCCCAGGTCAAATTCAGCAGAGGAACATGGTTCAGTAGCGAATGCGTCTTACACTCTTAAATTGTTGTGAGAGTGAGCTAGTGGTCATACCCAAGAGCAATTTCTATGCCTGTATGAAATTAACAGACTAAGACCAATTTTCGAGAGGCACCTCTAGTACTCAAGGTATGTTGCTCAAGAATATAGCTCATCTATAATCAAGTCGGCAGATGTCACTTTCATAGGTGTCATTCCACATGCCTTTAAAGGAAACCTAAAATCCTCCCATCCACCTCTCTCTAAAAGTCAAGAGAAAATCATCTCATAAAGATAAAGGCTTGGGGAAAAACATTCCAACTCATATATATCCAGGATATCACCAAGAGTTGTGAATATATTCAAAAGTTCCTTGCGAGGTCTTTTCAAGGATCTTCCACATGCCTTTGTCCAACATCAGACCAACCTTTGAGAGTTTTTCTACCTCTTCATTTTGGTCCTTGTACACATGGTTGGAACAGAAGTGTGTGAATAATGTAGTGGACCACTGAAGATTTAATATTGTGGATAATTTTTAGGTAGCTAGAGATGTAGTGGGGGGCCTAGAGGGCCCATAGTGATAATAGTGGAGACCATTCAATGTAAGGTGGACTAAGTCCACTATAGTATTAAATAAGGCCTACTATGATAGTTAGATATAATAAATGTAAGAAGACTTCTTAAAAGGTTCCACCTAACAATAATATTAATTTGATTGTCTTATTTTATGTTTCAATAATAAAACCTAATCTCTAAATCTATAATAGAACATAGTTTAATCCCATAATGGCTAATGCTTATACTAGAAGCAATCAAGAGACTATCTTTACTTAACCTGAAAAATATATATTTATAATTTAAATAGATAATCATCACTTCAAAGTGCAGAAAAGTGCATCCTAGTTTTATCAAGAGAGTGAAGTAAGAAATCTTACATTTAATTTTAAAAATATAAGCTATGAGTCTTCTTTGTGTTCAATTTTATTTTAAATTTTAAAAAGGATACTACAAATCCAAACTTTAGAATAACAAAGAATAACATAAAGAATTAAAGTATTGAAAATGAATTTTTTATGATACCAAATCTTAAAATTTAATATTTAATTTACATTTATTTTTAAATAATAATAGAATTTTCAATCATAAATTATTATTTTTTAAACATTAAACATTATGGTTTTAATTCAAATGATAATTAAAATCAATATATAAATACTTATAATAGATCTTCAAAGATATTATCATAATTTTAATTTTATTAATGGTGAATTCATAATTTTTTTTAGAATCACATATCATCAAAATATACATAAATTACAAATATAAAAAACTTTAAAGTAAGTTATATTTAAAATTTAAAACCACCTTTACATTAAAATTCATATAAAAAAACTTTAAATTAAATTATATTTAAAATTTAAAACCACCTTTACATCAAAGTTTATAGACAATACATAATATGAGAGTTAATGTGGAACACCTCAAAAGCTAGTATTAACATCTCTTAACAAAAGTTAGAATTAACCTCACGACATCCGAAGTTGAAAAAACCATTTAGGAACCACGCAGCTAGAAAGACGAACTATTTCAAGGCGTTCCATGGCTTCCATGTCGGTTGGAAGATGAAGGCCTCCACCGTAATAATCATACTTGACATAGAGCGTCCACATCTTTGTCATGCCCCGAAAAGTCCCCTCGTCCCCCATAGGTGCTGGAGAAGGGTCAATCCTTTGAGATCCTTCCACTGCAAGGCATTGGCATTGGCACTAGCCTCATTTGCAACAATGAATTCAACACCTATCAACGTATGTAGATAGATGAGCTTTGATATTCTGACAAGGTAACTATGTACATTCCAGCCTAAATTCAAATGTAGCATATATTTTGTGTTTATCTATCTCTGAATGCAACCTTTTTACGTTGGTTTCATTAACATCTAGAAACTTGAGGTGTCAGACACCACTTAAGGTGGGCCACCAAAGAGGGTGCCCATCTCCCTTCGCATAGTTATTTCTATTGTACACTGTCTTTTCCAATTTAACTGAATAGGGAAGTTTCTAATAATAATTAGCATGATTTTTTCATTACGCAGTTAACTAAAAGAAAAAGTGAAACAACACTTGTCACTCAGAAATAAAGCAATAGGTCTCTTAGTGTTGTTGTAAAACAAAAACCCCCCTGTATAATAAAAAGAGTGTCTTCTTGTTGAAATACAATGAAGAGTCACTTCTTCTCACTTCTAGTATTGTTCTCTTTCATTCTCTGTGTATTTTGTACTGTGTAGCATTTTATTCTTATGCACCAACCTACTTTGTTGTTGCATTTTAATTTTTGCATATAGAATTGTGGATCAATTGGTATCAAAGCCTAGATCAAATCCAACTTTTGCTTAGCCATGGAATTCATAGGAGAGGCCATCCAATTTATTTTTTCTAAGCCAGACGTCCTTCTTAGGACTTCTGATGCACCCTCCTCAGGGCTTCCAACATGTTCATCTTTCACCATTCTCCAACATCCAATGATAGATCGACATTCATGGTGAATGAAAATTATGTCGTCGTGAAGAGAGTCGTTTACAAAGGATTCCACATCCATTGCCACATCTCCAATTCAAGATTTAACGATGGCTCTCCAGGAGCTACTTCGTCTGCAACAACATCGAGCTCCGACACCCATGAAGATTGATACACGCTTCCAATTACCGAAGTTTTCGGGAAAAATGAATGGCGAGAATGTTGACTCTTGGCTTCATAGTCTTTCCACACACTTTCATACATATCCTGAGATGATAGAAGGCATGAAGCTTCATATCGCCAGTATGCAACTCGAGGGAATCGCGCAGACATGGTGAGACACTCAACTGGAGACTTATTCCTGGGTCATGAACAGAGGCACCCCGATCGAGACACAAATACCACACATTACGACATGGGATGGGTTTTTTTAGGCTCTCATAGAGCACTTTTACACACCAGGATATCACCAGAACCTCCTCGCTAGATGGTTGCAGCTCCGATAACTAGCCAATCAGTCCATATAGTGATACATCGACATCTTCTGCAAATTATGCATCCAACTCCACATCATCGATCCAGAAGAGGTATTGATTGTCAAGGTCAATTTTGAATTATTGCTAAGCATCTGTCATGAATTTGATTTGTTTGAGAGTTCTTCCTTAGACAAGCCCTTTCTTCGGGCCTTGGCCGTCGAGCGTAAAGTGGCTCCTCAAATCCAGTCACCCCAATCTGAATATGACCATTCTAATATTGGCTCTTCTCATGTTACCCCTACCTCCACCTCCACACCTCAAATGACGCCCTAGTGTACCTTCCATAAGACCAACTCGCATTCTTTTGTTGACTATCGTACATTTCAGAGCCTTTGCCCCAACAAAACTCTTTTTGCAGATGTCGCTCAGTCTGATTCCCCTGACCCTCCTAAAGTTGTTTCTCTCGAAAATCCTACAAAATTTGACCCATATCTAATTCTGATGACCATGAATGAACATGACACCTCTCCTATTCCCTTGTTTACCCACAATTGTCAAATTAAGCACAAATTGACTACTCTCATCCTAGACAACGAAAGTCAAAAGAACCTCATTTATCGGGACTTGGTCCAACGCCTACAAATCCCAACTACTCTGCACCCTGAACCATATCAGCTCGGATGGGTACAAAAGGAAGGCCCACTCCTCGTTGTCTCCCGGTGCTGTGCAGTGACCTTCGCTATTTTCCCTTTTCGGGATACCGTGGCGTGTGATGTTTCTCCTTTAGATTGTGTTGATTTGTTAGTTGGATTGCCCTGTCAACATGCCCAGAATGTTGTTTATCATGCTAAATTCTATAAATACCACCATAACATGAGGGATGCACCTATGTTCTCACTTCCTCTACTCCTCACTCCACACAGCCTCTGACTGGACAAACAATCATTAAGCAAGTAAATATGAACAAATATGTTTCCTTTTGTTTGGTTTGCTCCATTAAACGAGACCATATGACCAACCCAACACCTCGGGACATGGCTTCCCCACTCCCAGAAGTTGTCAATGCCTTTCCCCAACCCACGGGACTGCCACCATCTTGCTCTATTGAGCACACCATTAATCTCATTCTGGAAGCCTCTTTTACTCCACCTTCATCTTCTCCTTGTGCATCTCCAACATTTCTTATGCCAAAACAAGTTTTTGTTCCAGTAGTCTCCGCCAGTAGGTTATGTACTCCAACACAAGTGCCAACATATTATCACACTTTGCATGGCAGTTCCTCTTTTTCCAAATAGATTATTGAGAAATATTTACCCAAAAAAAATTCTTTCAAATGCAGTATAGTAGAGAAAAATCCTCTGCAGAGGCATCCCTTCTTAGTTGGAGCAGTTAATCAAACATGGTTTATTGGATGCACCCATTGTTCTTCTAGGGAGCTTGTATTTAAGGGAAAGTTTGACACATATAATGAAGCGTTGGAAATGGAAATGGGGTTTAAAATAGTTCCTACTTTTTATCTGATCTATGCTCATAGAGATTCATAAAACATTTATGCCCAAGAAAATAGAATTTTTATGCCAAATATAATTGTATCCACCTAAATTGTCTCTCAATCATTAAATGAAATTAAAACTACTACCCTAAACTGTCATTGTCTCTTAATCTGTGAATGAAACTAAAACCATTGGTGCTTACTTTCTTGCTACCACCTATGTTATTTCCTTCTTTGCTAGCATTGTATGCGTTTTTGACAACCTTTCCTTCTTTGTTGGATTTGTGTCAATTTTGTATAGCCTTGCAACCCAATTTGTTGTCGACACTTTCACTGTGTAAATACCCAAACTTTACAATTAGTAAATCATTTTTGTACTCAAACTTTACAATTAGTAAATTAGTACTGAACTGCTAATAATAAATGAAAATAAAAATTGTATTACGTATTAGTACTGATGTATTGTATTGTGTATCATATCTTTATGTAGTTTGTAATTCGAAATGCCAAGCTCAACTGTGGGTCCAAGATCACCTACAGGTTCAGGACTTTGCAAAGTTCGAAACCAACAACTTTAACCAACTAGCAGCCAATTATTTCACATCCAACCAGTTATTGCACATTCAGGATAGCTTTGTCAAAGCACAACTATTGCACATTCAAGATTGTTTCACATTCAGGATAACATCTTTGTTAGATCAGAGAACCAACCAACTGAGGAGGTGAGGTGGTCATCCTTCTAAATAGAGAAGGACCATTCAAATCAGAAGTATTAATGTACTGTGACACTAGCAACGTAAGTGTTAATGGGGGAGATGAATAAATAATATAATAGATAGGATATGAATAGATACAAATATATATTCCTAGTTATGAATAGCCAGGGTAGTAGATACGAATAGATATTCCTGGTTATGAATAGCCAGGGTAGTAGATACAAATAGATATGCATGGCTATGAATAGCCAGGGTAGTGAATAGACAACCAAGGGGGTGATGTGATGAGAAATATA
>ML778903.1:785802-803462 GCA_009831015.1 Picea engelmannii | reverse complement strand
GATCTTCCAAAATGTCTCTTTAGAACTTGGGGGAAAAACCATCCTGATTGACATTGAAGTTATCGATGCCTCACTTAATTACAATATCTTGTTTGGATGTAGCTACATGTATGCTATGAAGGTGGTAGCCTCTTCTGTGTTTCGTACAATGATGTTCCCCCACAATGGGAAAATTGTCACCATTGACCAACTTACACATTACGAGCCTAATCATTCCGCCAACATTGATAACATCCTCCCCCTTGTCTGCACTATCTCAAATGTTTTTTCAGTCATCAACATTGGTCCTAGAATATTCAAGGACCCATCCTTGTTGGGGGCATATCATGGAGCACCACCTCTCCTGCACCCTTCTATTTCAACACAAGTGTGTGTAGTGTATTCTAATGAAACAAATATCGGAGACAATACTCATCTCATTGAGGCCCCTACCCACATCAAAGTTCCACCAATCGAAGAACTATTACTTTAGGAGTTCCCTAAAAACCCCACTGCACTACTTGTCTCNTCCCATCCAAGGGAAACTTCTAGTTTGGGAGACAGTCCCCCAAAACATTACCCAAATTCCCTTTTTCTACCTCCCACCTAGAGTCCAAGAATTCTAGGTATTTGCTACTCTCACCCTTCCAAACATGGTTCTCGCCATCCCTGTCTGGTATATTCATCCACCTGCCATGGTTCCTACACCATCTCTTCCTTCTTAGATAGAGGGATTACTGATGCATATTCTAGTACAAGCTCCTCTCACATCACCCCGACCCCCAATTAGTGGCAACACTACCACCACTGGGGGCAGACAAAGGAAGAATGAGCCCATAGCTCTGCTTCCTCCTCAAGCTCAACTTCCTTGCGCACTATGAAAAAGAGAAGGACACCCCACTATCAGATGTCCTACTCTGCTCGAGTTACACAATCTTATCCAACTCCCTAAAGAAACCCATTTCTTGCTACTCCACCAAGTACATCCACTACTACTATGAAGTCCTCCACCACACGCAAGAAAGGAATACAAACCAATTTTATGTGTGCCATATGTTTAGAATATCGCCATTCCACTCATCATTGCCCAACTCTACCTCAATTCTGCCAAACATTAGCCACAATATGCCACACGTCTCGGCTAGAGCCCTCTCAGTCACTCCCCATGGATGCTTACATTATTGACATTCATTATATTTCATCATCAATCCCTGAGCGAACAAGGTACCATCCACAGTATCGTGACATTTAGTTCATGTCCAACAAGCCATCACACCTTGTACACGATATCCCTTCTACGTGCTCACCACTTGAGGACAATAAAACTTACCCATTGATTGTTCCCCCTACCAGCTCCCAGGATCCCCTGTATTCTCTCATTTTCCACTGCAACGAAGATATCCTGGAGGAACTCACTACCCCTTATTTCCCATGGAATGTGCTCCATCATCAAGCACTTTTTATTTCACAAGAGGCATTTCACCCTCATACCCAAGCCTCCCTGTGTGCAATCGAAACCAAGGATTTTATTCCTTTGGGGCATATTGACTGGTTCAAAAACCCTATCCCTGCCCCTGATGCTTTTGAAGAAGGCAATATGGCCAACATCTCCCCCAGTGTCAAAATTAACATTTCCATTAAACCAAGAATCGTAGAAGAGATCACGATTAGCGTCGCATGTTCCCCTAAAGAAATCACTACTTACAAAGCTCTCTTTCATGAAGACCGAGATATTTTTTCCTGGTCATATACGAAGATGCCTGGCCTTGATCCTTCTATAGTCGAATATTGAATCGACACCTGGCCAGATATCGCCCCTATTCATCAAAGGCAACGCCCCCTCCACCCATCCAAAGCCACATCTATAAAATCTGAAATTGACAAGTTACGTGCTACTGAGTTCATTTACCCCATTTTGTACACTTCTTGGGTCTCCAACCCCATCCCTGTGAACAAAAAACATGGAACTATTTCAGTCTACACAGACTTTCATGATCTCAACCATGCTTGTCCCAAAGACAACTTCCCAACCCATTTCATTGACCAAATCATCGATGATTGTGCTGACCATGAAGAATTGTCCTTTATGGATGGGTTCTTCGGTTATAATCAAATTCAAATCCACCCAGCAGATCAGTACAAAATCACTTTTACAACCCCTTGGGGTACCTTTTCTTATCACGTCATGCCTTTTGGACTAAAAAACGTTGGTGCAATGTTTCAACGGGACATGAATTATGTTTTTCATGATCTTGCTCACATCATCCTTTCTTATTTGGATGACCTCACAACTCCATCCAAAAAGCTAACCCAACATTTAGACGACTTACGCATCGTATTCCAATGATGTCGCCAATATAATATGTGCTTGAACCCCCTCAAGTGCATCTTTTGTGTCATTTTCAGACGCCTCCTCGGGTTCATCATATCCCAACATGGCATCACTATGGACCCACTCAAGGTCCAAGCTATCACAGAAATTCCACCATGTAGGAATTTACGCCAACTACAGAGCCTACAAGGATAAGCCAAATTTTTACGTCCCTTTCTCCCAAACTATGCTACTCGTGCAGATGCTTTTCTCCACCTACTGTGACATGATATCCCATTTCTATGGGACGAACATGCTCAAGAAAATTTTGATGATTTAAAATCTACCCTATCCAATGCCCCTTTGATTAGTCCCCTAGACTATGATCGCAATTACATTCTCTACTTATCAGCCTTTGTTGTTTCAGTCGCAGGAGTCCTCATCCAATTAGGGGATGATGAGCACGAACATGTGATTTACTACATTAGTAAAAACCCTTGAGGACCACCCCTGAAGTATAATCATGATGAGAAAATTGCGTTAGCAGTTTTCCTCATAGTCCAAAAACTTTGACATTATATTCTTCTTCGAACTACCAAGATCGTAGCAGACTCCAACCCCATCCAGTACTTTCTTAGTCGACGACAAATCAATGGAACATTTTCCTAATGGATCGTTATCCTCCAGGAATACAATCTAGAGTTCTCTACTCCCAAAAGAAAGAAATCTCTTTTCCTAGCCAAACTCATTATGGCTTTCCCCTCAAACACCAAATGTTCCCCCATCAATGAGGATTTCCCCGATGAACACCTCTTCTTTATCCCCTTTGATGACCCCTGGTATGACGACCTCCTCATCTACCTTCACACACATAAGTGTGGGTCTCATCTCTCTCGAGATGATCATCGATGCATTCACCATCAGGCCCCCCAATACCTCCTCATTGGAGACATTCTCTATCGACGTGGGGTCAACACCATTCTTCAACGATGTCTTACCATCGACGAAGCCGACAGAGTCTTGAACGATTTCCACGGTGGCGCTTGCAGTGGTCACCTCTTGGGTATGTCCACTGCCCAAAAAATAATTCGGGCATAGTGCTTCCGGCCCACTTTGTTTCATGTTTTCATCCACGTTGTCAAGCGATGCAACAAATGCCAACTTTATGCAAACAAATCACTAGCTCCATGAGCTCTTCTACACCCAGTCATCACAGTCAACCCCTTCCGTAAATGGGGAAAAGACTTCATGACTTTCCATCCTCCATCTAGTAATGGACACAAGTACATTATCATGGCAGCGGATTAATTTACCAAATGGGCTGAAGCCATGCCCACATTCAACAACACGACTGACAAAAACGACACGTTTTTTATTCAACCATGTCATCACCTGATTCAGAGTCCCACAACAGTTAGTTTTCGATCATGGAAAACATTTTGAGAATGATATCTTTGCAGAACTCTCCTCAAAATTAGGCTTCACCCATGAGTTTGCCTCCCCATACTACCCTCAGTCCAATGGGTAGGTTGAGGCTGTCAATAAAGTCCTCAAAACCATGCTACAATGTACCGTCAACAAACATAATACCAACCAGCATCATATGTTGTTTTCCAATTTATGGGTCTATCACACAGCAATCAAAATTTCCACTGGTTTTACACCATTCTACCTCATCCATGGGATCAAATCCACCCTCTCTATTGAGTGCGAAATTCCCATTTTACAAACTTCCATAGAGCTCTTACCTGACACTGCACCAATGGAGCAGTGTTGACTGACCTTAGAGTCACTTGATGAAGATCGTTGATCTTCATTACAACACAATGAGGAAGCTAAAAAATGGTCCAAATCCACCTTCGATGGCCATGTCAACCTTCACTTATTCAACAAAGGTGATCTCATGTTAGCCTATGATATCGCCCATGACACTCTGGGCCATGGGAAATTTGAATAATTATGGCATGGCCCCTTCATCATCCAACATTTCCTCACTAAAGTCGCCTACATATTGGCCTCTCCAAAAGGCTACCCTCTCAAAGAACCCGTCAACAGGTTGTACTTAAAGAAATTTTACACCTAAGCGTATCCCCCCTACCTTAGGTTTCTCTTTTTACATGTTTGTAGAGTTTTTTTATTTACCGCCACCAATCCTGATGTCTGATCTATCACCCATGTTATTGACAGATGCATCATCCATCAACCTACCACATCGGTTATGCTAATGGTGCCAACCGCTAGACCCAGAATCTCGCTTTGGTCTCTTGGGCCATCTATACCCCCTCACATATCCTACTCCATTCCAGTGGCATATATTTGGGCTCAACCACCAATAACCAAGCGGAATATGACGTCGTCATTAGTCTCCTCACCGAGGCCAGTCACCACCACATTCGTCACCTTAGCATTCTATTAGATTCCCAGCTTGTCATCTTGCAACTCAAAAATGTTTATCATGTTCAGGATCCTTACCTCTTTCGCAAATACCTGCAAGTTAGACTCCTATCTTGCAACTTTCATTCCATCACATTTACACATATTCCAAGAAACATCAATCAAGTAGCAGATCACATGGCTAACCTAGTATGAGATTGGCATTTATCACATTAACAACATCGTATACACATCATCATACATTTTTCAAATAGATAGCATAAGACATCATACATCATATACACAAAACATAAAGACAAGGATGATCAAAATATATCCATCATATATATATCATCAAGGTCCCCAATGTTTGACAAAAAAAATAGATATACAATTTCCCGTAGGATCATGAGTCCCATCACCCCTATGAGTATAAAATATGGGTATCCAATACCCTATACAAAATTGGGCCCATAAACCCATATAAATAAAAAATTGACACTCAAGGTGCCCCCAGAGCCCCCCCTAGGTCCTCTGTTAGTTGGAGGTGCCCCACCAGCTAGGGGCCCTCCAGCTTCAGGAGGCAGTCGACCAGTCATCGCTGCCCCCACCATTGCTTCTCTATGGATCAATGTTTTCCACTCTGTTGGTACCCCCACACACTGGTCCAGGACCTCCTCATCCTAGATATAGGCCCATATTCCCTTAGGAACACCCTGCAAGACCCACTCGAATCGTCGGCACAAATCCTCTAAGGTGGTCGCAGCATCCCCTTGTGTCTCTCTAGCTAGTCCAACACCAATGTCATCTCGTCGAAGCCTCTTTCCAGCCCTCGGCTCTACAGGCTCTTGTCGAGCCGTCTCCCATCGAGCCTCTGCCTCTCATTCTCGGGTTCCAACATCTGCAAAAAAAACAACAGATATAATGTCAACATCCATACACATGTCTGATAAATACTATCTACCAAAATCACAAAAATAGAGACAACACATACCTCTCTAGTCCCAATCCTCCCTAGGAGGTAGAACCATATTTGAGTCCTGTTTGTAATCCATACCAATGTATGGATAATAGAGAAGAACCTATGGAATATAACACCACACTCGTGTGACCTTGGCTATGAAATAGTGGCCACCCTCCCCTCATCCATGATGGGCCAACACATGCACGCATTGCATCAATCACGACTCTTACCATGACACTGGCTCTAACAAATTCCTTGGGTGCAATAAAGACACCCTCTCCAGAAACCAGGCCACCAAATGCAAAGTCACTGGAGTTGGCACGCCAACACCGGTTCAACTGTGACATCATCTTGGTGTGCATCAACACACCCCATGCAAACAGGTCCCCATGTAGGACCTGCTCCACCACCCTCAATTGACCACCAATGATCAGCTGAGTACCCAAGGATCTGTAGATCCTCACCACCATGGTCGCGATGCACTTGGTCAAACAAGTCATCGATGGCCTCAATATGGATGACGGAACCTAACATAGGGTTCGTCTCAGTACAGTGTTGAGCCGCCATGGTCTCCACCCGATCCTCCCCTGCTAGATGGGGATCAACAGCTAGGTCCATCCCATAGAATGGGAGTCCCATCAAAAAATACACGTCCTCTGCTGCAGAGAATGTAAGTTTCTCCCCCCTCACCATGAATACTTCAGATTAGTGATCCACATCCTAATCATAAATTAGAGAAGGTACTCCTACGATCGTATCAGGGGGAAGTCGAAAAACTTGAGCAACCCATAGGCTGTCAAGCGTCTACATACCCCCGGTTGCACCCTCACAGCCTCTCGCAACTGGTCCCAATCGTGCTCTTGCCAGTGAACTGACATCATGCTCTATGTTCTATTTGTCACCTGCATCCACAAAGAAACATACGATCAGCCTCATCATCGATCAAATAATCATAAATATCCAGAAAATACACCCTTGAGTCTACACACAGTGGACGACTTTTCCCCAACCAGTTGTGCATCAATGTGCAACTGTTCTTCCCACAGCTGCACACTAATGCCCAGTTGCCACACTCAGAGTCGCACATGGGTGATAAACTATCAATCGTACAAACACGCATCCCATGCACTCTTGTCTATCCTTCCCACGCGTCCACATGCATGGTTGTCTCAAGCACAACCGCACATTATGCGCGTGTTTCCTCACCACAACCACGCACTGCTCAATGTGCGACTGTGAAGGGAAATCTCGCACATAATGTGTGATACACCAAGGTATACATGTGCACTTATGCGTGGGTATTCCCCATTTTCCCGTGCACTTGTGGGACCCTACCCTTGAAAACCCCTCTACGGCCCTCCGTACAACCCCTACCTACAATCTATCAAATTCACAATATTCAGGATTATAGGATCACTAACCTATCTCTCACCACTCTCGGATCAGTAGCCTCACACTCCAGTAATCTCCAAATCTCCTTACAACTCTATTATCATCTTAGCAATAGTGACATGTACAAATGAGGTGGTATTGTGGGCCCACCATCCATATATAGCCCCTTTTTCCCAACTTCCACACTCTGTTATAGGAGCCCAAAGCCTTTGTTTTATGATCCATTCTTAGCCACGAGATCCTAATCCACCCATCTACACATTCACTTTCCCCAGGTTATCATTTGCACTTTTCCCCGGAGGAGCATTTTTCTCATGCCATGTTCAAGTACGCATGCTCACTTTCAGTTTTATCAAATAGTTGTTATATGTTCTATTATCATTAGATATTGTTCACGTTGGGTATTTGTTTTTCATGTGTACAGGTACTTGTTCCACAATATGATAGCCCCTTTAGGTATATGTACGACACTGGCATGTAGTTACTCCCTCTGTTACTAATCACATATCCCAGTCACACCCTCTAACATTTACCTTTAGGGTCCCTACATTCTGATCTGTAGTATCTTTACCTCTGCCATATTTTGGTACTGTCATCCAATAGCACTCTCCCCCACATGAGTTGTCCCATTCATAGTTCCCCTTGGCAACTTGAAACTCATGATGATTTCACCCCCCTAGGTTTGGGAGTCCCGTTAGTATTTTTCATTTCCGAGAATGAACCCCATACTTCTTCTCATCATATTTCTAACCTTCCCAATGGACTCCCAGGTCATATCATCTTTGTAGTTTCATTATCCCTCCATCTCATCCACCATTAGTTTTCCATCTGCAGATTGTCCTCCATCCACTTACCTAATATAGAAACCCACCCATGAGGCCCCCAGCCTCCACCAATTCTCTTTCACAAACTTGTGCCTTAATCAAGCCAAGCCATCTTTCACTAGGGAAACTGTTTCTGTATATTTATACTCAACCCAAATTATTCTTTGTTTCGTTGGTAATTGTATAAAGCCTTTGTTTCCATCATATACATAGTTTTTTAGTCGTCACCCTCGATGGCCTTCTTTTACCTGGAAAAGTAACCCATGTCACCCTTGGTTGGGGAATCCACCCTTTTTTCATATCAACATCATTAACAAACCCCAAGTATCCATAATACATGTACCCATGATCTCTGAGTTTTCCCACTTTGTTAGCCTCTAGCACAGTTTAACCCCATATCTAGTCATCCCCCTCACGCTATATCCAGTTTTACGGTTGTTTCCAATCATCCCTCAACACCCCAACCAAGGGCCATCTTGAGTCCCACAACATCTTGACTTCATTCATGTTACTCATCAATACCATATATCATCTATTAATCAGTGGATTTCAAGAATCCCTTAGCTTCTTGGCATCGTGTCTCCCTTCATGTTGACATTAGCATAGTTTCCATAAGGGTGGTAGTATCTTGAATCTCATTACCTTTTCAATGAGGAGTCTAAGACGACACAGAGAATCATCATTTCTTTCTGATTCCGTTGAACCCATAACATTTGACTTCAACAAAATATCATGTTAAGGTGGGTCTTACTATGCAACCATTGCAGTTGTTTCATACTAGGCAAAGACCTTTGAAGTTGATAGGCCATCAATGCCTACGAGTCATCGACAATTCTTACATTTTTCCTTGACTCACTTCAGAGACTGTTCACCATTTAGAACTGTCATCTTCCATTATCAACCACCCCCGAGGGTGCTGTAGTTATCTACATCAACATCCATCATCAGTTATCATCCCACATTTTGGTTTCATGACATGAGCATGGGGCATGACCACCTCGTTTGTACACATATTTTATTTTTTCCTAGAGAAAGGTTTGGGTCCCACAATTTTCCCTCTCCCTCCGACGGATCGCTCTTGCAGTTCCTCTCTTCACTCTTCCTTACAATGGCACTCTCAGCAAAAGAAACATTGATGTATTTTGGCTATACGTATGCTCCTAACCTCACACATCAAGGGGCATCTATTATCACTAAAAAATCATCTGTAACATTGCACACAATGGTTGAAGAAAGACATCAATTCCAATAGCAATTAGTCCACATACAACACCAAAATCCATCAAAAGGAAAAAAAATATATACTTGGTTCAAAAATCAAAGTGCACAAATTCACCAAAGGAAGCACACACAAAATGTGCATGCTAACACAACCCTCAGCGTGCACTATGCACAAAATTCATGACTCTCTATGAGAAAAGTCGTGCACTTCTATGAACGACGCATTTATGAATCTTGTTGGCCTCTAAACCACTTCCAGACCGACCCCCAACATGATTTGACACTCATATCTGAGCGAAATCTATCTTGGAGGCTAGTCAAGGGCTAGGAAGTTCCTTAAAAGGCCCCTTGTTCACACTATGAACCAATTATATCTTGCCATGAATGGGCACTATAAATATGTGCCATGGGTGTGCTAGAAAAATAATAACTTCAAGGTATTGTTATGCTGCAAGAATTTTTCTTTGAGAATCCTCTTTTCTCTTTGAATCATTCAAGCACTATAGCAAGGGCCATTCCACTCACCTCTTGAGAGGATTGGCATTGTATTTCTTCACCATTGTCACTTTCCATTGCATGAAGAGAAGAGCTCTCAATTAGGTAACTCAAGAGACCTCCCAAGGAGGAAGAGGGGATTCATAAGTTCCTACCTTTCTCTACGATGTTTATCCTATCAATATATTTATCCATTGGTAGCTATATATTGGTCATTTTTTTTATTTTCATGGTTCTATTTATTGCAAGCTTCTCTAACATTTATTTCTTAGTTATTTTTAGTTTTTATTTCCTTGTTTCAAGTGTGTTTGGTTATCTAATCAACTCACAAACTTCTGTCTTGTTTAGATGACTTAACTAAGCATGCAAGTGTTGTGTTTTTGCTCACCCATGTGACAAAACCAACAAAACAATCATACTAGAACCAACATATAAATCCTAGATGCTAACTGGAAGAAAAACTCAAGAAAAGTAGAGCGTTCCTTCTCCAAGGCTAGCACACAAGAGAGAGAGTCTCCATATCCACAGAACACGTACCATACACAACTGCAATAGCTACAACTACACTACTCTCTCAAACTTTCACCATACTTAGCCATAATATCACCAAGAATATCACCAAGAGAATCACCAAGAATATCACTTGATAGCGCTAGAGAGAGACCAAGACCAAGAGATGACCATACACCATTATTCCTCATTGTAGCTCTCCATAAGACTTGCACTCTGATTGGATGTACAAATGAGCTAAAACATCCTCTATTTATATTATGTCCAGTGACTTTTCTGGTTGGGCCGACCTAACTTTCTGGTAATTATATTTTTTGTTTATCGTTTTCCTGTGGAGCTGACTTGTCTTTCTAGAAGATAATATTCTAATATTATTTATTCTACTAGGTTGACTTATTTTCTAGGGTTTTCACACATCTGTTTAGGATTTCCCTTGGTTCCAGAATATTCCATTCTAGTCAAAGGTTACACGTGGAGGTTAATACCTCCCGCAGCTCTTGTAACATCAACACTCCCTCCTAGCTAGGGAGGTATTAACGGTAATGGTCTTGAGCACACATAGACCATTCTTTCAGTAGCATCATTATAACCACACAAGATATCTCAAGATCACAGAGATCAATTCACGAGCATCATCATCACTATTAGTATCATCTGATATCATCCTAGCATCAACATGCATCTTCGTTTTCATCATCTCTCGAGGCCATACTCCATCTGAGTAATCAAGCATGATGTTGAATAAGTCATGTTTTGAACTCAACGCACTCAACAGAGTGTCTCGCATTAGTCACTCACTCGACAGAGTGATATAGGGACCATCCTTCTAATCCGAACATAAGTCCTAGAAAAACAGTTGTCCCAATAGATGTTGAAAGCCCCTCAATGGGATACAAGGACCATTCTTCTAATTCAGACCTACGTCCTAGAAGAATGTCAGTCCTCTCAAATGTTGAAATTTGCGCCATGGGCTACAGAGACCATTCCTATAGGAATTCCAGTCTCGAACTATTTTCTGATTGGGTCATATGTACCATAGAGATCAATCTCCACCCATACACCTTAGAAAATATCGATCCAGAATCGACCACCCTAATCGAGACGTCATGTCCTTAAGGGGAAAACTATTCAACCTGATTGGGCCAATAATTGTGACTCCAGAGAATATCAGTCCTGAACCATTTTCCTAATCGGGCCACAATATGTGCCTTAGGAAAATACCATTCCATGATACATCAACAATCTGTCAACATGGACCATTCTCCACAGTGAGAATGTCTGTCCACCAACAGTATGTTCTTCTTGGACCATTCTACACCTGGAGAATGTCTATCCACTAGGTAGTAGCACACTGACTATCCATCTAGCTAGAAATCATCTCCAACACTAGTGTTAGTCTCCATGGAAATCATATAGTAACATACATCTGCTACAATGACATCCAATAGAACACAAATGTGTCTATCTATAGTAGTACACAACTACTGCCCAATGGTACACAACCACTCCTAGTAGAACATGACTACTAACCAGTGACACATAGTCACTACCATTGGAACACATCCACCACAGTATCATACAACTATTGTCCAGAGACATACATTCTCCACAAAAATCAAATCATATTATTTGATATCATCCTGCATCAACAATGTCATCAACTGCATCACCTCTAAGCCGTACTAGCATGACGTGAATGCTTCATATCTAATTTGTACTGGCATGATTTGGAGTATCATCTACATCATCTCTAATTCATACTAGCATGACCTATCTAGCATGATGCCAATGGTTCATATCTATGTTGTATGCCACCTCTAAGTTGTACTCGCATAATGTAGATTAGTGCCTCACTATGCCATCTCTAATTTGTATGATCATCTCTAAACTGTACTAGCATGGTATATCTACATGATGCCAATGCATCATATCTAAGTTGTATTCCACATCTAAGTTGTACTCGCATGATCATATCTAGCATGAAACAAGCCCCCTTCATTATCTCTAAGTTGTATGGTCATCTCTAAGCCGTACTAGCATGACATATCTAGCATGATGTCAATACATCATATCTAAGTTGTATACCATATCTAATCTATACTTGCATGGCCATATCTAGCATGATGCGGCTCACCAACATCGTCTCTAAGTTGTACTATCATGAACATAACTAGCATGATGTCAATACATCATATCTAAGTTGTATTTCCACCTCTAAGTTGTACTAGCATGATGCTCCTCAGGCCACTGTATCCACAACTCCAACCGTCTATATCGTATCTGAGTTGTACTAGCATGATCATATCTAGCATGATGCAAGCATCATTTCTAATTTGTATGACCATCTCTAATTTGTACTATCATGATACAAATCCACAACTCACTTACATTCCATAATGCCACATATCAATGCTCCCTCCCAACCAAGGAAGTCATCTCCTCCCTTTCAACCAAGGGAGAAACATCCACGAGCCCCAGCTTGTCCCTCAAGTATTCAAAATTTGTCTTAGACAAAGGCTTTGTTAACATATTTTTAGTCTTCTCATTGGTGGAGATATACTGGAGAACCACTTCTCCCCTCTAGACTTTATCATGAAGAAAATAGTACTTGATCTCAATGTGCTTTGACCTGTCATGGAACATGAGGTTCTCTGAGATTTTCACACAGCTTTGGTTATCAAAATATATCATGGTCGAATGCAACACCTGATCAAATAGTTCAGAAACTAGCTTATAGAGCCACACTGCTTATGTACAAGCATCACAAGATACAATATACTCTGCTTCTGTAATGATGAGTGCAACAAAATCCTTTTTTCTGCTAGCCCATGATATCAAAGAAGATCCTAAACTGAAACACATACCACAATACTCTTTTTTTCATCTTCACTCCCTACCCAATCTGAATCAGTAAATCCATGTAGTTGTACATCATTGTTTGAGGCATATCTCAAACCATAAGTTATCGTCCCACAGAGATATCTCAAGATATGCTTTGCAGTTATCCAATTCTCTTTTCTAGGTTCCACCTGGAACTGAATCAACATTTTCACAGCAAAAAAAGTGTCCAACTGGGTATTCACCAAATACATTAATGAGCCAATCAATTTTTGGTACAGGGATGAGTATACTAGATCAAAATTAGAGTCTCTCAACTTCCTCATATCTGTCACCATGGGAGTTTCCATGGAATCATTTGCGATCCATCATCCCAAACTTCTAAAACATATTTACAACATACTTCCATTGCCACAAGAATATTTCACCATGCTTTTGCTATACTTCTAGTCCCAAATAATAATGCATGAGACCAAGATCATTCAAATCGAATTCAGAGGATAAATCTCTCTTACAATGAATAATGAGAGTCTCTGCACCAAGCTCTTAGAGATTGCTTGATCCGATACAAAGCCTTCTTCATACATGGGTTTCTCTCAAGTATACCCCAAAACCTTCAGGTTTCTCTATGTATACTCAATTACTCCATTGAGAAAAGAGGTATTTACATCCATCGGATGTAAACTCCAACCCATGGATGCGACAAGAGATATGATGGCTGGAGAAAATGTCTCATCATAGTCTTCTCCCTCCTACTGGGAGAACCTTCTAGCCATGAATATTTCCTTGTATTTATTGGTACTTTAGAGACTTTCCTTCAAGTCTAGGACAATTTCCCATACATCATGATGGATTCATATTCTTCCATCATAGCTTCCTTCCATTCTTTCTTCTTGACTTCTTCTTCAAAGGTGGAAGGTTCTGCATTGACAAGACTTCTATTCTGAATATATACGATTGTCATAGCTGCTTCCCTCCATAGAAACATGGATAGATTATGGTCATTCATCATTGCCTTAACATATTATTCAATGGATTGATTCTTCCTTTCTGTCACACCATTGTATTGAGGATTATGTGAAACAATTAGCTTCCTCCTAATCCTGGTTTCTTTATAAAAGACAATGAGCTCCTCACCACTTGATGTAGTCATCTGCTCCATTTTTGCAACTGTTATTGTAGCTCCTTCTCAAATCTATTTCTTGTGACCTTCCCGAAACAATAACAACAAGAGAGAATGTATTTCCAATAACATTTTCATAAGAACATATCTATGGTAACAAGGATCATAGAATTAACAAGGTGACCTTCCCAGGAACAAGAAATATCTCCTAAAGGAGATGTTAGTTCATTTTTCAAACAAGTGTAACAAGCATCTATATCAATATTGCTTACATGAAACCAAGTATACCTAGGAGTAATAGAACATTTCAAAGATTGTTTTCACAACTATAGTGTTTACTTATACTATAGCAACTATCAACCTTGATATGTGCAAATTGAAACTTAATAATTTGATCAATCAAACATGGAACCTGGAGCTTCAACTACTTGTTCCTATCAATGTACTAAATCCAAGATCACTACTTGGATAAGGTCTCTTGTACATTCCCTGCAAAACACACTCATGATTTTGCTAGATGATATAACATGAAAAACATATACAAGTGCATACCTTTGAAATTTGCAACATCGTTCATCTTGTCTTCTTTATCTGAAGCTAGGCACCATCTTGACAAGAAGAGGTTAGAGACTGAATAAAAAATATTTAATGATAAGAAAAAGCTAGAATATGTGAAACCTCAACTTTGACAACAAAATCAACTTTGACTAAAAGTCAACCTTTGACTTTGACATTGACCAAAAACTCAAACTTGATGTTTTTGATTACTAAGAATATGAACAGGTGCGCTAGCTAAGGCACACTAGAATTTCCAGGAATTATGCCAAACTTCTCACTTGAAAGTGCCCATAAGGTTAGGTTAGGGTTTTCTACAGCTGCACAATCAGAAACCCTAGTTGCAGCTACAAGTGTTACCACAACAAGCTTAACAAAGAAATTCCATACTAACTTCCAGTGGTTAGATTGTCTTGAAGGTGGTGTGGGCCCATAACCTATTAAAATAATAGGTGTGCTCATTTTACCATAGACAATATCATTATTGTCACCCAACCGTAGGCATGCAGCCACCCCCGAGCACCTTTAACCTTTGACATAATTATTCCAAAAAGTTGTACTAGAACCAAAAGATAAACCCTAGCTACTAACTATAGCAAAAACTCAAGACAAGTAGAGCACTTATTCTCCAAGGGTAGCACACAAGAGAGAGAGTCTCCATATCCACATAACAAGTACCATACACAACTACATCGGCTCTAGCTGCACTACTCTCTCAAACTTGCGCCATACTTGATAGTGCTAGAGAATCACCAAGAGTATAACCAAGAGTATAACCAAGAGTATAACCAAAATATAACCAAGAGTATAACCAAGAATATCACCAAGAGAATCACCAATAATATCACTTGATAGTGCTAGAGAGAGACCAAGACCAAGAGATTACCATATGCCCTTATTCCTCCTTACAACTACAGTTGTAGCTGCAACTGCATCTCTCCAAAACACTTTCCCTATGACTGGGTGTAAAAATGAGCTAAAACATCCTCTATTTATATTAATCTGTCCAGTGACTTTTCTGGTTGGGCCGACCTGACTTTATAGTCATTATATTTTATGTTTATCTTTTTACCGTGGAGCCGAATTGTCTTTCTGGAAGATAATATTCTAATATTATTTATTCTTCTAGGATGACTTGTATTCTAGGGTTTTAACACATCTGTTTATGGTTTCCCTTGGTTCCAGAATATTACATTCTAGTCAAAGGTTACACATGGAGGTTAATACCTCCCGTAGCTACAATAACATCAACAATTTGATCTTAAGAAAGCCTATAATAAAGTAAACTAGAACTATTTGAGATTGATGCTAATTCAAATAGGTCTGAAATGGGAGGTGGTACAATGGATTATGGGATGTGTAACTACTGTAAACTTTGTTGTTTTGGTAAATGGATCTCCTACGGATTTTTTTAAAAGTCATAGGGGATTGAGGAAAAGTTGCCCTTTTTTCCCATTGTTGTTTCTCTTGGTGGTGGAAGGGCTTAGTAGAATGTTGAAAAAGGTTGTTTCTGAAGGAAAATTCTCAAGGTTAAAGCTTGTAAGAGGGACCATCATTTCTCACTTATTTTTTGTGGATGATGTATTAATTTTAGGTGTTGGATCAGTTGAAGAATGGATGGAGTTCAAGAAAATTATAACAAGTTTCTTTCTGGCTTCAGGTATGGAGATAAACGGTTAGAAATCATGTTTTCTTACACACAATTTGGAAGAGGAGTTGTTGGGAAAGATTACAGATCTTTTGAAATTCCTTTAAAATTTTTGGATTAAGGTATGAAATATCTTGGTTTTCATCTAAAACCTAATGATTATAGGGCCTTAGAATGGATATGGCTCCTTCAAATAGCGGAAAATAAAATTGGTCATTGGACTTATAGGTGGTTGTCTCTGTGTGGAAGAATGGTCCTTATTAAATTTGTACTACAAAATATGCCAGTTTATTGGCTCAGTTTAGCAAAGGTTTCGTAAGAAAAACAATATTCAACATGATATAGATACACAAGGTAAAAGTTGTGATAAAGAAATATAATATTTATGATAAACAAACCACAAAATTTATGAAGTAAAAATAGAAGCATCATATTATTTAATGACACCATATTTATCTAGGGCATTGTCTAATTGTTTTATTTTTATTTTTGGAAATTTACATAAATCTGTATGAAATCTATAACTCCACTTGACTGACGTTGTCTAAAAATTAATATTAATTTTTTCTTAGAAAGGAGAATCCACTTGACTGGTCTCTTCTGAGTTCAATAGTAATGATTCCACTGGTTATCAGTCTTGTTTGAAAAGTAACATCAAGTGGAATCATTAAATTTCAGACTGACCAGTGAAATCATTAACATATTAATTTTAAGAACACACCAATGACAAGCGAATTCTGCGAAGAAATTTCGTTCCGTTCAAACCGGACCGATGACAAGCAGAATCATTAATATATTCATTTTAAGAATAGACCGACCAGTGTAGTGGATTCTGCATAGAAATGTTGTTCCGACCGAACCAGTCTAGTGGATTCTTCTTTCAAATAAATTTCCGTCTGGAGGAGGAGGGATTATAATTAAAAATACAGAGACTAAAGGTTAAAAAGTTACAAATGCTAGTGCTTAATCAATGCCTAGCATCGGTTTTATACTCCCAACATAATGCATTGACATGGTTAAAAAAACATTTTACTAATTGATGTGCCGAGAATCTTCTTCTTTAAACAGAAATAAATAAATAATACATGCAAATCCTGTGTTTTGTAATAGAAATAAATGATACAAGCAAGTGACCAGCTATACATCTTTTAAAAAAATATAGTTTCTGATACCGTTTTGACCCAGGTTTATTTTTTATTTAAAAATATCACAATTTTTTTTATGGTTTTTTGCCATTGAACCCTAAAAAAAATTATGATATCGTCTTAACATAGATTTTTTTTTTCACGGTTTAAAAACATCACTTTATTTATTTATTTTTAAAGTAGTGGAAAGTTTCTAATATTTCGTAATACACTTATACAAGTTATTCTTGGTGTAGTTATAAGTGTGGTTATTGGTAATACCTTGATTTCTAGTTTAGGGTA
>ML778903.1:750830-764469 GCA_009831015.1 Picea engelmannii | reverse complement strand
CAATGGGGCTAGTCAGATACCCTATCTTACACAGGGTGTATCTACAAATTTAAGATGACCCAGAAGCTGAAATTTTTTCCACAGATAAAATACTAATTTTTGTAAATTTTCTCTGGAGTTCAGGGTCTGAAACGTTACAGAAAATTTTTTATAGCAAAAATTCTACAATGACTCATTTCAGGATGATTCCAAAACCCTATCTTGTACCGGCTGTATCTCCTAAAGTATAAGGCCTCAGGAGCTGAATTTTGAACAAAACGTACCTTGATCCGTCTTATAAAAACCCTTTAAGCCGTTCCTCCTGAAACGTTGTAGAAAAACAGTTAGATCGAAAATTCCACGGTGTCTCAGATGTAGCAGCGAAACCCCAAGACCTTGAGCTCTGATACCATATGTTAAGAACCAAACATCAATATAGCATAGAAGAACCTCAAGAAAAGTACTCAACACCTTGAAAAAGAGATAATTTCAGATAATAATCCTCTTCGAGGGGGCAACCTCCTTTTACCCCACTTAAATGTTCAAGTCCAAGATGATTCAAAATGAAAATGTCTCCTTAGTATATATAGGAGACTAGGAGGTTTAATGGCCTAAAGCCGACATAAATAAAATAACATTACTAATATAAATTGCAACTAATGGCCTAGAGCCGACATAAATAAAATAACATTACTAATCTAATATGCCCCAATTAAGTGGTAATGAGCCAATATTAGGGTTTAACACAATCCATTTTGCAAAATAATCAGTGGCTGTGAGTATCCATTTGTGTTTCCTAGAAGAAGGTGGATTAATTTCTCCAATGAAATCGAGGCCCCACTGCTGAAAAGGGCCATTTGCAATTATATGTTTCAAAGGCAGAGAAAGCAACTTATATTTTCCTACAAACGTCAAGCATTGTTCACATGCTCTAACCTAGGAAAACACATCGGAAAATATCATAGGCCAGTGATATCTTGTCCTCAATATTTTGAAAGTTGTGGCTTTCCAATGGTGATGTCCTCCATATACTCCTTTCTATAAATCAATGAGAACCTTCTTTGCTTCTTCCTCATCAACACATATCAATAAAAATTCGTTGCGGTCTCTCCAAAATAGGACCTGATTAATTATGCAATATTTTGCGGCTTTGAGTTTCAAGGATCTCACTTTAGACTTATCAAAATCAGGAGGAGGATGAAGATTTTGCAAAAATAAACAATATCTTTATACCAAGATGAAGAAATATATTTTTCCATTACATGTAAGCTCCTTCCTTCAGTTTGTGAAGATGAACCATATGATTGACTAAAAATATAATGCATCCCAAGAGATTTACAATTTGATTCATCAAGCATCTTGGAAATACCATGTCCTTTTATCAGCTTTGTAGGTTTTATGACCAAATCATATTCCAAGAGTTTGGTTATCCATATTCCCCTTTTTTCTTCACTATCTTGTTGTACAAGTATCTCTTTCACAACATTGCTAGGGACATAAGCAATTATATTAGAATGAAAAACATAAAACCTAAAGGATTTCAATGCCTTAACTAAGGCATAAGCCTATTTTTCCATTATGTCATACTTCAGTTATGCATATCTAAGAGTCTTTTTGAAGAAAGAAATAGGTGTCTCATACCCGTCGCCATTCCTCTGCAACAAAACAACAACAATGGTATCTTCATATGAAAATGAAAAAACCATAAATTCTTTAGAGTAATTTGGACTAATAAGGTTAGGAGCTTCAATTAGATATTTTTTTTATCTTTTCAAAATAGTTTTTTGCTTCTAATGTCCACTTAATTTCTGCATCGCTTTTCAACATATTGGTAATGAGCTTGATGATTTCATCAAAATATGAACCTCCTTAAAAAATTTATTCTACCTATGAAGGATTGTATAGCCTTTTTGTTTCTTGGAATGCCAATCTTCCGAATGGCCTCCACCCTCGCAGTATCTATCTTGATTCCTCCTTCAGACACAAAATGGCATTAGATCTTGCCTTCATGCATGGAAAAGTAATATTTCTTTGGGTGTAAATATATACCATACCTTTTGCACTTTTTAACTGTTTGTTTGAGGTGATGCAAGTGTTCATCATCAAATTTCAAGAAATTAGTAATGTCATCTAGATAGATGACCATGAATTTGCCTTTTTCTCCCACAAACGCAATGTCCATGGCCCTCTGAAAAGTGGCCCCTACGTTCATTAAACCAAACAACATCTTGTCATGCATGAAAGTGCCCCAATGAGTAGTGAAAGCAGTCTTCTTCTTATCTTCTTCAAAAATTGATATCTGATTATATCCCGAGTATCCATCCATCACAGAAATTCTTTGAGAACCCACTACTTTCTACAGAATATTATCCATCTTGGGTAATGGATAATTGTCCTTCAGTGAACACCTGTTCATATTTCTAAAATCCACACACAACCTTATTTCACCATTTGTTTTTCTGACACGTACAAGATTGGCCACCCACTTTGAGTATATGAGAGGTACTATGATATTTTCCTCAAACAATATTTTCACTTCTTTTTCAATAATGGGTAGCAGCATAGGGTTGAACTATCTCATTTTCTATCTAAAAGGTTTAGAGCCTACTTTCAAAGGAATTTTATGCTGAATAATTTATGTGTCAAAAATATTAAGGTTTTCATATGACCAAGAAAAAATATCAACAAATTCCTTCATTAGATTTACATACATGCTCCTTTTATCTTCTGACAATGCTTTGGAGAGTTTTATAATCTTTGGATTTGTATCAGTACCAATATTACAGCCAACAACATCGTTTTCTTGGCTTTGAATTGAATATTTCTTGGAGACATCATTGTTGTCAAAGAGTCTTTCAAGTGGTACCAGACCCTTTTGAATGTGGTTTGTCTTCAATTCTACAATCTTATGTCCTACAATTTTATCTTGAAGAGGGACTTCAGTTTGAATTTATGCATCATCATCCTCATTTTCTTAATCAATAGAGATTGCGTAAAATTCATCAACAGTTTCTAGAAACCTTTTCAATTCATGGTCATCATTGAAAAACTGCCAATATTTGATGCTATTTGGGATGGAAGGTCTATGCCTTACTTCAATTTCATATCTCAGATTCAAAAATTTAGGAGTCTTGAAATTACTATCTAAAAAGGATAAAGAATCTGCTTGTTGGTTTAGACTTCTCTAGACAAAAGTTATATAAAAAGATAAAAAAATGTTTTCAACAAGGTCCCATACCTCATTTTGGTACTGCTTCAACCTTTGGTTCTTTGGCTGATACATGTTCTTGATTTGATGAATTATGAATCTCCAAAAACAATTATTTTATCAATTCCAATACTTTTTGCAGCTCTTAATCCCAACAATTAAGCCTCATATTCTGCAATATTGTCGATGGCGTCGAATTCTAATTTACATGATAGAGGTATGAATTCCTTTGTAGGAGAAATGAATACAACCCCAACACCATATTTCATCTTCAACTACATAAATGGGGTGATTTCATGGATTTTCATGATCACTTACAAGATAGGCTAGTATGAATTCCTTGTACAACCTTCGGTGTTCTCCTCCAAATATAGGTATAGTAGCATATGTTAGGTCCATCTATAAGGATCCTCCTACATTCTTATCCCAATATATGGATAGAAGCATGACAAATTTAGGTGGTTTATCAACCACTACCACATCCAGAACATCACTCTTCATAGGAAGCTAGGACAATGTAACAACTAGATCTTTGATAACTCCTAGACATTTGACTTTTTTAGAATCAAAAGAATATAAGTCTTGGTAGGGTTTTGTAATGTCAAGAACTAATTCATCAATGACTACCTTAGGAATAACATTGTTTGAGGCTCCAGAGTCCATAAAGAAGTTGTGCAAAATTTTCTCATGAATATTCAGGGATATGTAAAATGGAGGTGAAGCATCAAATCTATCTTCAATATGTGCTCCCACAGTGATGGCATGATTTTCATATTCCAAGTTTATTGTGTTTGAAGAAATTATATGAACAAGAGGTTGTAAAACTTTCAAGATTGATTTTTTAAAAGACTCATTCTTCATCAGTTCCACCAAAGGTACATGAATTTTTATCTTATTAATTTCATGTTCCAAATTAAAACGAAACAATTGTTTTTTTGTTTCCTTTACCTCTAGGGAAGAAACCTTGATAGGATGTTGATGTTGATCTGATTTGTTCCCTATATCTTTGGTTAGACCCTGTTTGACTAAAACATTAGCCTTTTTATTCTAAACTGGTGTATTTTCTTTTGGTACTTAGATCATATTTGTTTTGAGGCTCATTCTAAAAAATTTCCTCTTCTTCACCATTGTCAAATTGATTTGACATCAGAGAATCTTCATACTCCTCTTGAGTTAAATGGATAGAAGGAAGTTCAATACCAGTTAAAAATATTGTAGAATTTTCATCAATATCATCACTTTCCTCTGTCTCTTTAACTGCATTATTCTGAAAAGGTGGTAAGATCCTTTGATCATATTTATTCCTTCTTTCCCTTTGCATAACCTGAGGAGCATTCCATGGTCTTCTGAACTGATTGGGGTTTCTAGTCCCACCTTCTTTAACATGTCTGTTTGGCTTCTTAGTCTCTAATTTTAGTCAGGCAAGCTCTGATGTCAGAGTTTTTAACATCTTAGCCATCTAATCAATCTTCGGATCATATGTTGTTGAATGAGAGGAAGATGGAACATCTTATTTCTCCTTCTTTTTATCTCTTTCATATCTTGTTTGTAACCTTTCTTCTGCCAAAATATTTGATTCCATTTCAATGGATGCCTCCTGTCTAAAATTTAAAAAGTTACAAATGTCAGTGCTTAATCAATGCCTAGTGTCGGTTTTATTCTCCCAACATAATGCATTTACATGTTTAGAAACATTTTACTAATCGATGTGTCCAGAATCTTCTATAAACATAAATAAATAAATAATACATGCAAATGATGTGTTTTGTAATAGAAATAAATGATACAAGGAAGTGACCAGCTAAGGAAAAAGACGTGCCAATACATCTCTTAAAATATATAGTTTCTGATACCGTTTTGACCTAGGTTTATTTTTCATTTAAAAATATCACAATTTTTTATGGTTTTTTACAATTAAACCCCAAAAAAGATTCTGATATCATCTTGACATATATTTATTTTTCTCACAGTTTAAAAACATCACTTTATTTATTTATTTATTTATTTTTAAAGTAGTGGAAAGTTTCTAATATTCCGTAATACACTTATACAAGTTATTCTTGGTGTAGTTATAAGTGTGGTTATTGGTAATACCTTGATTTCTAGTTTAGGGTAATCTAGGAATAAATATTGATTATTAATATCTTAGTGTGTGGGTGTTGTTACATCTTTATTTTTTGGGGTTTATTTATGATATTTTTGGGGGGTTTATTTATTATATTCTTTCAAATGTTACTGTACATTGTAGTTTAGGAGGGTATGTAATGGCTTTGCCTTATTTGTGGCAATTCATTATTTAAAAAAATAAATTTGGAAAAAGATTATGTTAGGATGGAATGAATTTTTATTTTGGTAATGGTTAAAGTTTTAGATTTTCATCTCACATTCATCATCAATGAATAAACTCTCTTTTTATTATAAAACAAAATCTAAAAACTTTGGGTTCTTTTAATTAATTACAACGGGTTTTTCTTTGGTGAAGGATATATATGTTTCATTGGTTGGGATTAGTATATCTTATATGTATGGAAGAGAAAATGGGTCTAACGAATACCCTTCCATGAGAATGAAGTGGGGCAACTACTGAATGACCATTTTGATGATGATTCTTTTTTAATAATTTTGGAAGATCAAACTTTTTGGGTAAACATTATGGATTACCTAAACATCTTTTATATTTCTTCAATTTTCCAAAACCCAATGTTATAGATAAAGCCAAGAAACTCATCCCTAACTTCTTGACCTCATTTAACTATTCTTTGATCCAATCTAGCTATGATTGGGTACCTAGAAATTTTGTTTTTTTTCTAAGCATCTTCTCGAAATATTTAGTATCATGTGGTGTAAAGGGTGAAAGAATATTATTTATATAATAAGTTCGCATAAAGATTATTTTTACGACATATTTACCTTATCATTCTTGTTGCATCCCATCTACTTTATTTTGTGGAATATTAGAAAAGGGTCTCAATAAATTTTTATAGGAAAGAATGACAATATAAAGGGCCTTCATGAAATCAACTCATATCTTTAACAACCTACAAAAGTTTCATGGCTTCAGTATTATTAAATAATTCCTCTAAGTTAGGAACCTAAAGATATGTTGGTTCCATGTCTAAATTGATTCTAAAGTACACATTATAATTATAGTGATTATTATAAGATATTTTATTTCTACATGTTGGAGATAAAGGCTAAAAATCATTTAAATTCCCACAGATGTATTGTTATGAACCTAATACTTAAAACAYYRKGATAAAGAAGCATGCACAYAATCRRKACCAAATATTAGMATGGAGCATCTTCTAAAATKATAATAACAATGAGTAATACATGGAACAYCATMAAAAMGAGTTAGGGAWGTTGGGCAATGTGARACAAGTAATACAATTAAGTTTGAAAWGTGACATTTTCTTCTTTACGRGAATTTGTTTCATAGMRGTGTTGAAAAAMACTRYTGTCCTTATTGATGGGCCTTCATCTTCTTTCTGAAGTTCAAAATGAATGAAATTTATTGGTGTCATGGACGTTTTTTCATTTATATGTATATCACTACTTTACATTGACCACCTCCCAAAATATCTATGTACATGTCCTTTCATTGTCAATTCTTCTCACCTTCTTGTTCCCTCTACCATTACTAAAGAAAAATATTTAACTATAGATTTTGATTATCAAATAGAGGAATTTTTCATAAACTTCAATTATTCCCTACATAATGTGGTTTTGATTGATGCACCATCTCTATCTTTCTCCCCTTTCTCATGCCTACTCTTAAAATAATTCCAAATATACGGTACCTTGTATTTTTTTTGTAACAAGCACAACCATTGAAATACACCAACATTTTTGAAATAGCCCTCATGACCATTGAAATGAAATGACATTTTTGAATTATCCCTCACAACCATTTGACCAAATCCAATGTCAATTGATGTACATATATTCTTCTCCTCCAAGCGACCATAGAATAGTGGAAAGCAATGTTGTACATAAGAAAAGTTATAACACATATTGTCACTTGTATAGAAGTGACACTCTTTTAGTATAACTCTTTTGTCTTTTATATTACCTAGCCCATGTTTTTACATAATATGGACAATTAGACTCATTTCTATAAATGATAACATTGACTTTGAATCTCATTTTATAATTGAAAGGTGTAGTTGTCAACAAAATCGACCACTAATAATATAGTACCAACATGAAAGATATATTTTCATATTCTAATGTGCTTATCCTTCCATCAAGCCACATGGACATATTGACATATTGTTAATTATTTTAAAAAAACACTTTGATGAAATGATAAATTCATACTACTGGTACGACATCTCAATTCTTTTCTTAATCTCAAATTTCAATATTGTGGTCGTTGTGTGACAATTATTTAAAAATAAATAAATAATAAGTTGCAAGTGGATAAACTCCATCAGTAGAGCTAGTTTCTCCAACAACCCTTCTAACCCCGAAAAATCTTGAAATCTAGAATTATGCGAGGCACAATGTCCATCATGCTAGACTCATATCCAACCAATATTCTTGCAAAATTTGTTATGTTCCATTGTTAAATAAAGGACCGTGAAATAAAATACTATGTCTACAACTTGCAAGAATTTATAACCCCAATCCAACCTTAACAAAAACCACAATATTTATACAACTTGCAAGAATATTATAACCCGAATCTATGCTTTTAAGTCAACACCAACCATTTTATCTATACAAACGTGATAACAGATACTTTGATGGAATATATGGAGCACCAACAACACTATATAAATTTTATTTTATGTAAACATATACAAATAGATGGGGGGAATACTTTAATTTTAGTTTGTTCAGAGAAATATATCTTTTCATCTTCTAAAGTGCTTACCCTTCCATCAAGCCACATGGACATATTGACATATTGTTAAGTCTTTTAAAAAGAAACTTTGATGAAATGATAAATTCATACTGCTAGTACGACATCTCAATTCTTTTCTTAATCTCATATTTCAATATTGTGGTCTTTGTGTGACAATTATTTGAAAATAAATAAATAAAAAGTTGCAAGTGGATAAACTCCATCAACAGATCTAGTTGCTCCAACAACCCTTCTAACCAATAAAAATATTGAAATCTAGAATTATGTGAGGCACAATGTTCATCATGCTAGACTCATATCCAACCAATATTCTTGCAAAATCTATCATTTTCCACTGGTAAATAAAGGACCATGAAATAAAATACTATGTCTACAACTTGCAGTAATATTATAACCCCGATCTGTGCTTTCAAGTCAACGCCAACCATTTTATCTATAAAAATGTGATAAAAATTCCATACTTTGATGGAAGAGATGGAGCAACAACAACACTATAAAATTTTTATTTAATGTAAACATATATAAATGTGTGGTGGGAATACTTTAATTTTAATTTGATCATTGCATTGTAAATTGATAGAACAAGTGTGATAGTTGCATAACAACTAGTCCCTGCAATGTTGAATAATTATAGTTTCCGCGGGAGCATTCACTATTATTACTTCGAGCATTTGTCTTGATAGTAGGTGTTAGTCCCTGAAGTTGTCCCTGACTACTAAGGGCAAGCTAAGGCACCTCGATTATTGCAATGGTTTATGTTTGTAGGTATTTTGGGTTTATAGGTTGTTTTATGGGTCAATAAGTGGATGAATTAGGCAACATAAAATTTTGGTTACAAAGTCAAGTTTCCACCACATTCACTTAGTCAATGACAATCACTCTGATCAGCTAGATAAGGATATTTAAAAAGAAGAAAAATAAAATGCAATCTTACAATATGTTCACTTACATAGAAGACTCTTGATCTCAAATAGCATTGAAAAACAAGAAATAAATACTTAAACACAAATCCTATAAAAATTGAGCAAATAACAAAATCTTTACTGGTATTCAACATGAACAGAATAAATCAAATGCTTCGCAAAAGATTCCAATGCATTCAAGTAAGAGAAAATAAATTTAACACAATAATGAGAAAATCTAACCATCATAATGCTTTTTCCATTGAGTGTAAAGTGTAGCACATTCCAGGTATACAATTTAGGTCAATATGTGCTTTAGCACCACCAAACTTCAACCCCTACCTCTTAATATGAACTTTCTTTTATACAAAAATAAGAGGTTCCACTTTTGGATCTAGATCCAAAAACATAGTGGCCCATTAATTACATCCCTTGACTATAGACATTACATTCAAATTACCTCACATGAGGTCAAAACAAAAAAGATGATTTTTAGGAGGAAAATGCTCATAGTAAGATCAAATCCCTGAAAATGCTCTTGTGAAAACTAATAAGTTGATTCTTAGCATTTTTTTGTGTAAATAAATTAAAAAGGGAACTAATCTCTAATTCCCAACTGGATTTATCCATGTGGTCAAATCTGCCTGCAAAATCTTCAACTTCCTTGCATTTGCTCCTCATCCTGAAAAATAAAGTTCTGTAAAACTATTGTTTTGTTGCAGCCTTAGGGATTTTCTTTAAGAATTCATAGAATTTCCTTTTCTTTCTTTTTCATCTTTTGTACTTTATTTTGTAATCTTGAATTTTGTATCACAAGCTTTTTATTTTGTTGCCTTAGGTATGCAATAATGGCCTCATAATCTTTAGGTGTCAACACATCTTTCCTTCCAATCACAGGTTCTTCTTTATTTTCTTATAGTGCAAATTCTTCTTGATTTTATTGTAGTATAGGTATGTTTAAGTCAATAGATAATTTGGGATTTCTAGGTTTACTTTCCTTCTTATATACCTTTACATATTTCTCCTCAACAATGTCTTCTGTTGTAGGTTGAAGTAGACTTGGTGCTCCTTTTTCCATGTAAAACACTGTCGTCTTTGGCATATCCCTCTATGTATGGATTGCCAACCTTTCTTACTTGGTGATTTCAGGGGTCTCATCATCTAAGTGAGAAGATTCAATTTTTGGAACTAGTTGTTTCTTTTTCCCTTTTCTGGTCTTCTTATGAATTTTCTCTGTAATATCATCATCTAAAATGATCAGAGTCTCTTTCTTCAAAGAGGGTTTAAAAAGAGCCTTTGAATTAAGTATCAACTTGTTTTTAGCTCTTGTTTTAGGCTTGATGAGATAGTTTACATGATCTTTTTCCTTACTCCTACTTTGTCTCACTTGTGGGGAATTGTTAACAGGTAAATCATGGATCTCTATTTTTGGTTCAATTTTCACTTCTTGTAATTGCTCTGTCTTTTTCTTGGCGATTCTTCTTGTATAAAACCTGTTATAACCAATAAAGTCATGTTTTGAAACACAGGATTTGAGCCTTTGTTTGACTTATTCCTCTTGTTGTAGCATCAATTTTCTCTTACTGGATCTAGTTTGTCTAGCTATAGGAGACATTTCTTGCAATTTTACAATTCTCTTTGAGGTATCATCCTTGTTTGTTGAAACCCCAAGTTTCTGGTTAGAGGTTTTTTTTTTGTATTTTTGAACCTTGTTCATCGAACCCTAAGAAGGTCGACAACTATCTCTAAGACACTCGAACTTCACTCAATGCATAAAGAACCAACATTTTAATCAATCCTTGATGAAATAAACTTTTATCAGTAGTTCTTGGATTACTCTGTACTCTCTTTGCCATTTTGTTCAATCTCTTTAACAGATAAATGAGCCAGTTCATGTGTGCATCTTCATTTAAATGCCTTAAAAATATCATATGGTAACAATAAACATAAGAATACCTACCCTCCCCCCGGATGGGGTGTTAGTGTGGGGCATGTGGCGGAGGGAGAGGGAGGGCAGCAGCCACCATGGCATTGAGCCACGTGACGGGCTTGTGCCATAGCCCGTCACCCTCCCATCGGTTTAAATGCACATCACAGAGATCAGAGAGTGCATTTATGCACTCCTCTCTACGTCGTCGTTTGGCTTATATCCGCGTCGTCGTTTGGATTTTGCAACTATGGTTTTATCCCGTCCCCATCTACAGGTTGAAGAACCTTCCCCGGTGCAGCCATGGTGGCCAAGGCTCACTCAGGATAGCACTCTCCGGCTCGAGGCGACCTCTGCTGGCCACCAGATCACACACCTTGCCATCGTGTTTATGCTCTTGCAGGCTGATAACCACCTCCTCCCTATGCCGCGTCCCAGGGGAAGGCCGCAGAGGGGATCTCCCTGGAAGCCTCGTCGGCCCTCGGTCTCTCCCCTCAACTCACCTTCTACAGACTCCTCCCCCCCGACCCAGTCAGCGCATCTTCTGGCTCCCCCTCCTGGACCGTTGAACCTGCAATTGGGATGCTTAGCGTTAATACCTAGGCTGGCGAGCTCATTCCTGCACCCTACGACGGCTTTCACTACCCCCAAGTGAACCCCTGACCCTCCGAAGAGCTCTAGCGGTGAGCTTCCTCTGCGCAGAAGGCATGAGGATGCTGACTCTTACACCAACGAGCAGTTTAAGACCAGCCTAGAAATTCTCTATGGCCTAGTTTTTGAGCTTCGCCAAGGGGTGGCGGATCTCTAGTTCTGCTTGCAAGCAACTGATGAATGGGTGGAGGTCTTCCTTCAGACGCTTGCCTCCATGCAAGCAGCATTCTCCTTAAACGCGGCAGAAGCGACCCCCTCGATGGATCCCATGGCCGTTCCAGGTGGTGGGAATGACGAGCCTCATTGCTCTTCAACGAAGGAGCGAGTGCAGTGCACACAGGGACGTAGAGTAGCAGAGAAGGACTCGGCAGGGGTCCAGGTGCATAGTGAGACCACAAATGATGAAGGAACCATGGACGAAATGCAGGTTGAGCGACAATGGGTAGATGAGGTAACCTACATCGAGGAGGAGCCCTGGACAACGGACCTCCAAGCTGCGTGGCTGGAATATTCACCAAGTGTCTGAGTCTGTAGCATTTTGTTATGTCTTTTCAGTTGATGAACAAACTAGGTGATGAACAATATTTTATGCTCAGTTTCAGTTGATGAACAGTCTGCTATTACTTTTGCTGAACCTATTAGCTGGCTGGACTGGTTTCCCCACTGTTGGGGCAGTCCAGTTATCACAGCATGACTATCACTGCTTTTTGTAACTTTGCTTCAGTTTTGGAAGGTTCCTAATATTATACTTCTTACTTAAAAAAAAAAAAAAAATACCTACCCTCATAGGTTATGTACCTCTTTACTATTGATAAAAGGCTCTTCCATTCTTCCTTTCATCACTTTTTCGGGATCCCTCAGCTCCAATATGGATCATGATGCTCTGATACCAAAACTTGATTGCACACATTTGCAAATAATTTATTTTTCTTTTACCATATTTCACCATGTACAGGCAGGTGACATGATTCTCCTATTGAATGCTCTGTAACATGAATTAATACATTTCCCACTTGAGTTTGAAACCCATCAAATGTTTTTTCAAATAACATCAAAATTTCCCCATGATGCCCTTGGAAAGTGCAACAGAACTCAAACCAGTCTCCATCAATGAATTTATGCATAATCTTGGGGTAGGCTTCCAACAATTCGACCTCTTCTAGTTCCAAACGGATAAAATGACCACCTTTCTTGGGCGCCATCATGCTGACTACGATCTCTGTCAACCTGTAAATGCTAGGGTTTCAAATCAATCAGGTTTTTGGAGATTCCTGCACAAGAAACCAACATAGAAGGTTTCCTTCATTGCAAATAATGTTAGGCCATGATTTCATTATGGTAAAATTTAACTCATAACCCTAAGTACTTGAGATCGTGGCCTGACAGATGAATTAGATCAACAGTTACATATGAGTTTTTATTATAACGTGCCCTGAGAGTTAATTAAATACCTGTCGAGCTGCAGATATGTCATATGAATCAACATTTAATTGTCAACCCGGGAAGGTAGACTTAGAGGAACCAGCACAGGAAATGCAGGGCTGAAGAGGGGGTTTAAAGGATGCCAAGCTACTCTCTGAACTGCTAAAAGAAACTTGCAGAAAGAAGCTATTGTACTCTACTCTACTCTGCTCTGCACTACCCGGTACTACTCGGTACTAACCGATACTGCTCTGTATATGCATGTAAAAGATAAACTGAAAACAACTAAGTTTTGGCTACTTATCACTCCACACAACTCAGCAACCATCCTATGCAACTTTCTATTGGAATCAAACAGAACTTCTTTATCTCATGAGATACCCAAACTAGTTTCTGAATGTTAAGCAGTCTAAAGGTGAAAACTAAAGAAATGAAATCAATGGCTGAGAAGATAACATTAAACTTAAATCTTGGAATGCTAACCCTCTGTGCAATCAAATGGAATGCTACTTCTATGCTATTAAACCCATGGAAAAATGCTGAAAGATAAAATCAAATCTGGAGTCTACTGTAAATGCTATACACAGCTCTGTTTCCAGCGAAGGGGGCCATGCCTTCTCTGTCAACAGGCCGTTCTCTAACTCAATGCATACTAAAAATGAATAACCTACAGCAAAAGC
>ML778903.1:727526-738246 GCA_009831015.1 Picea engelmannii | reverse complement strand
ATAGATCATGAACCCAGATGGACTACATCACAAAGAAGCCCACTTACTCCAAGGTATCAAAATTTCTTTCTTGGTCATTGTTATACTTGCAAAAATTTTGGACATAAGGCAATTAATTGCAGAATCAATGAAAGGAACCAATATGCAAGAAACATGAATGGTGTAAACAGAAGATATGGAAATAATCATGGATTTGTCAGCAGAAGTTATAATTCATTTTACTCGTTGATGGACAAAAATATTGTATGCTACAAATGCAATTATCTTGGTCACAAAACACGAGATTGCAGATATATGAATGAAGATGTACCTATGCCAACCAAAATATGGAGAAGGAAATAGATTCCAAACAATGAAGATTGTCGAATAGCATTGACCTTTAAAGAATGTAAAGAAGAAGATGAATGGTACATAGACAGTGGATGTTATTCACACATGACCAGGGATCAAGACAAATTCATCAGCTTGAAGAGAAAGGGTGGCAATGTTGCATTTGGAGATGAATCATCTACCAAAATACTTGGAGAAGGTGTAGTATAGCTTGGAAGAAAAAATGTAAAAGCAAAGAATGTTCTATTGGTTGAATACTTGAATCATAATCTACTCAGTGTTAGTAAAATGTGTGATCAAGGATACACTGTTACGTTTGATTCCCGAAAATGTAAAATCAGAGAAAATAACTCAAGAAGAATGGTTACAACTGCAACAAGAAGACCGAACAAAATATACATCCTAGACATGAAGAAGAGAGAGAAGATAGAAGCCACACAAAAGGATTCTAAGGAAGAAAACGTCCCAAAGACCAAAAATAAGGATTAAGTATTATTGAGTACCACATGTTTAGGGGGAGCAACCCCAAAGAATAAGGTTACCTATTTCCATTAAACTCAGGGGGAGAAGCCATACCCTTTGCCATTGATGTCAAAGGGGGAGAGAAATTGGGATCATGATGATAGGGGGAGCGTGAGTGTTGCAATCAATGACAAAGGGGGAGATTGTTGGAAGGTTGGTTGTTGTCATTGATGTCAACCCTAGTCACGGGTTTTGGACTGCAAGATTGATGAAGGTATTTGGACATGAAGGAAAATGAACATGCAGATAAAACACCCATGGATGGATAATATCCATCGTTCTGTTTCTGGTGGTATGTGGCACGTCACATGGATCCTCATGGTTGAGGAGAAATGAATTTTTGAATATGACAAAGTGAATTGTACATGTAGGCCCTGAAGATAATTACAGAAAATAATTACAAAATAAGAGAGTGTCAAGTCGGACCTAATTTTAAAAGGAAGTGACATAAATGGTATAAATAAACATCATTATACATTCATTTGATACAAGTCGAATTTCAGAGGGAAGAAGAAGGAAAAGACGGCCAGATTTCAAGGGAGGATGAAGTCTTTTGGTGATGTGTTCTAAGGTATGTTATTTTCAAGTCATCTTACCATTTTTGCTATAACATATTTTCTAGAATGATTCAAATGGTGAAATCACTATGGTATTGAGAAGACATATCAAGGTACCTCTGGTAAAAATTTCAGCTCTTGATTCTCTATAATTATGGAGATACACTCTATGGAAGATAGGGTTTGTGACCAGTCCTGAAGCTAGTCAATAAACAAGTGTTCCTGGTAAAACAATCATAACTTATTCATAAAGAATCCAAATGAAGTGGGACCACATCAATTGGAAATAGTACTTACTTTAGTTTCTTGTGTGTGAGTTTCATAATTGGATGTTAAATATTGAGCGCAGGACATGCTGTACAAATTGGGTCTTTTGAACAGACCAGAATTGAATAAAGTCTACCATTCTTTCTATAACCTTTTTTTGGGGAGGATTCAAGGAGTGAAAATTGGAGGAGTTTCAGAGAATACACTGAGTAATATTATCTACAGGATCAGAGTACTCCAATAATTGAAGAATTGCAAAAATTGAAGAAGTCTCAGGAAGCATTATCGGGTTCTATGTGATGATTGGTTGATGGTGATGATTTAATGTAAAGTTTTATTATCAATCCTATATTCTTGGGTGTAAGGAAGGGGAAAGGATGGAGAGTTCAAATCTCTCTTGATATTGGAGGATTGTATCTTCCTCTTCGAGGTTTATCCCTCCCTTTACATTTGGAAGCTATAGCTACCTTTGGAAGTCATTACTTCCCTTGAACAAAAACAATTGATTATTTCTCATATATTGTGCATGGTGTATTGTGGTGTATTGGCTTAACTCTTATACTATTGATTATTTCTCATTGGATATAATTGAATGGTTTAAGTATAAGTTGAAAAATGTTTTTAAATTGTACTTGATACTGATTCACCCCCCTCTCAGTATCAACAAATTGCATAACTCGGATTCGAAAATATAGGAGTCTTGACATTACTAGTTGCCAAGGATAAATAATCTTCTTGTTGGTTTAGACTTCTCTGGACAAAATTTATATCAAAAGATAAAAACACATTTTTAACAAGGTCCCATACCTCATTTTGGTACTACTTTAACCTTTGGTGCTTTGTCTGATACATATTCTTGATTTGATGAATTATCAATCTCCAAAAACAATTATTTTATCAATTCCCATACCTTTTGCAGCTCTTAATCCCAACAATTAATGCTCATATTCTGTAATATTATCGGTGGTTTTGAATTCTAATTTATATGATAGAGGTATGACTTCCTTTGCAGGAGAAACAAATACAACCCCAGGACCAAATCCTTCTTTTGAATAAGAACCATCAAATGACATCTTCCAAACTGCATGTTCCACACCTTCTACTTGATTATCCATGGATCTGATTTCTATAGGTTCAAAATCATCATCACGGATATGAAATATGGATGATCCAATTTCATCTTCAACTACATAAATGGGGAGATTTCCTGGATTTTCATGATCACTTACAAGATAGGATAGTATGACTTCCCTGTACAACCTTCGGTGTTCTCCTCCAAATATAGGTATAGTAGCATATGTTAGGTCCATCTGTAAGGATCCTCCTACCTTATTATCCCAAGATATAGATAGCAGCATGCCAAATTTAGGTGGTTTACCAGCCACTACCACATCTAGAACAACACTCTTCATAGGCAGTTGGAACAATGTAACAACCAGATCTTTGATAACTCCTATACATTTGACTTTTTTAGAATCAAAAGAATATAGGTCTTGGTAGAATTTTGTAATGTCAAGAACTAATTCATCAATGACTACCTTAGGCATAACATTGTTTGAGGCTCCAGAGTCCATAAGGCAGTTGTGCAGAATTTTCTCATGAATATTCAGGGATATGTAAAATGGAGGTGAAGCATCAGATATATCTTCAATATGTAGTCCCATAGTGATGGCATGATTTTCATCTTCCAATTTTATTGTGTCTAAAGAAATGTTATGAACAAGAGGTTGTAAAACTTTCAATATTGATTATTTAAAGGACTCATTCTTCATCAGTTCCACCAAAGGTACATGAATTTTTATCTTATTAATTTCATGTTCCAAATTAAAATGAAATAGTTGTTTTTTTGTTTCCTTTACCTCTCGGGAAGCAACCTTGATGGTATGTTGATTTTGATCTGATTTGTTCCCTGTATCTTTGGTTGAACCCTGTTTGACTAAAACATTAGCCTTTTTTTTCTAAACTAGTGTATTTTCTTTTGGTACACTTGATCTAGGCCTTAGATCATATTTTTTTTTAGGCTCATTTTGAAAAATTTCCTCTTCTTCACCATCGTCAAAATGATTTGACATTAGAGAATCTTCATACTCCTCTTGAGTTAAATGGCTAGAAGGAAGTTCAATATCAGTTAAAAATATTGTAGAATTTTCATCAATATCATCACTTTCCTCTGTCTCTTTAACTACATTATTCTAAAAAGGTGGTAAGATCCTTTGATCATCTTGATTCCTTCTCTCCCCTTGCATAACCTAAGGTTCATTCCATGGTCTTCTAAATGGATTGGGGTTTCTATTCCCACCTTCTTTAACATGTCTGTTTGGCTTCTTAGTCTCTAATTTTAGTCAGGAAAGCTCTGATTTCGGAGTTTTTAACTTCTTAGCCATCTAATCAATCTTTGGATCATATGTTTTTGAATGAGAGGAAGATGGAACATCTTATTTCTGCTTCTTTTTATCTCTTTCATATCTTGTTTTTAACCTTTCTGCTACCAAAATATTTGATTCCACTTCAATGGATGCCTCCTGCATCAAACTCAATGTAGAAGATCTTATTTCTCTTAACAAAAGTGAAAATGCAGCATCAAAGGCATTAACAAAGGTAATTTTTACAAAAAAAATTGTAGCTTTGATTTCATCAGGGATTCTACTATACATTTTATTAAATATTTTGGTAAAATTTGAAATAGACTCACCATTCTTTCTTTTCAAAGCCCCAAATTCAATAATATAGTACACATATTCCTTTTTGTCTCCCCATTGTTTCATAAAAGTGTCATCTAATGCATCAATATTAGTAATAGAATTGGCAGGCAGACCTTTGAACCACTTCTTTACCTCCCCATCCAAACTATGTATAAATAGTCTCATCCAAACATCTGTGAGTTCAACATTAAAATTGTCTGCAAAGCTATAAAAATATGTCAAATGTTCTTCAGCAGTGACCTCTCTCTGTCCCTTAAATCTAGGAAGATATTTCATATAATCTCCAGCTAGGAAAGGATATAAAACTTGAGGCAACACCAGGGGTGCATATCTAGCAGCAATGATAGCATCCATGGTGTGAACAACTGTAACAAGAGATTTAGGAGGAGAGGATGTATGTGAAGTATCAGGTGAAGGTAGAGTATGAACCTTAGGAGGTGATGAAGATCGAGAATAGGTTTCTGTAGGATTTATGAATCCTTCAATAACAAGAATATTATTAAAAACGTGGATCTCGGGTTTATCTTTCTCAAAAGTGTTGGGCTGAAGAATTGATGAGGCTTGGATCTGTTCAATTTATTCCTTTGAATACTTAGGCAAGTCTTTAATAGGTCTTCCTAGAAAATTTAATTCTTCATCAGTTTCATATTTAATGAGATAAGAGAAGGGATTCCATTCCTCAACTATATGTTCTCCTAATTCATGAGCTACATGTTCCTCCAAAGAAATATTTGCAGGTTTGACCTTTTCTTCAATAGTCTTTGAAATAATAGGTTGTTCTTCAATAATAGGAACTAAATTTTCTGTAGAAAAAATAATTGATTTTTTAGGAGCAGACGTAATCTCTTCAGATAAGGACTTACCTTTAGAAGATGAATTTTAGCCTAGGGTATCTTTTGATTTTCTTAATAATTTTTTTGGATTGGATATGGCTAGAGTTGGCTTAGGATTTTAGCTGGCTTTGGTCACTTTCTTTCTTGAAGATAAATATGATACTGAGGATTTGGTAGGTTTAGACTTCGGTCCTTTCACTTCTCTTTTAGGAGCTAGAACTTCTGCAATGGAGTCACCAGGTGAAAAACATGTAGTCTATTCTAGTGTTTAACTCTTGTTCACCATCAAGAGCTATTCTTTCTCAATGTCGTTCTTCCTAGGGAAATATATCTTCATTCCTCCATCCCTGGCAATGGTGCCAAAATATGTTAGTCCTTGACTGCTAGGGAAAGCTAGGGCACCTCAGTTATTGCAATGGCTTATGTTTGTAGGTATTTTTGGGCTTATAGGGGTTTTTATGGGTCAAGACGTGGATGAATTAGGCAACATAAAAGTCTAGTTACAAAGTCATTTTTCCACCACATTCACTTAGTCAATGACAATCAAACTGATCAAATAGATAAGGATATTTAAACAAAAGAAAAAGAAACTGCAAGCTTACAATATTTTCACTTACATAGAAGACTCTTAATCCCAATTACCATTCAGAAACAAGAAATAAATACTTAAACACAAATACTGTAAAAATTGAACAAACAACAAAATATTTACTGGCATTCAACATGAACATAATAAATCAAATGCTTCACAAAATATTCAAATGCATTCAAGTAAGAGAGAATAAATTTAACAAAAGAATGAGAAAATCTAATCATTAGAATGCTTTTTCCATTGAGTATAAAGTGTAGCAGATTCCAGGTATACAATTCAAGTCAATATGTCCTTTAGCACCACCAAACTTCAACCCCTACCTCTTAATCTAAACTTGGTTTTATACAAAAAGAAGAGGTTCCACTTTTGGATCTACATCCCAAAACATAGTGACCGATTAATTACATCCCTTGACTATAGACCTTACATTTGACTTACCTCACATGAGGTCAAAACAAAAAGATTATTTTTAGGAGGAAAAACCTCATAGTAAGATCAAATCCTTGAAAATGCTCTTGTGTAAACTAATAAGATGAGTCTTAGCATTTGTTTGTGTAAATAAATTAAAAAAGGAACTAATCTCTAATTCCCAACTGGATTTATCCATGTGGTCAAATCTACCTGCAAAATATTCAACTACCCTGCATTCGCTCCTCATCCTGCAAAATAAAGTTTTGCAAAAATATTATTTTGTTGTAGCCTTAGGGATTTTATTTAAAAATTCGTAGACTTTCCTTTGCTTTATGTTTCATCTTCTAGAATTTAAATTGTAATCTAGAATTTTGTATCATAAGCCTTTGATTTTTTTACCTCATGTCTGCAATAATGGCCTCATAATCTTAAGGTGTCAGTACATCTTTCCTCCCAATCACAGGTTCTTCTTGATTTTCTTGTAGTGTAGGTTCTTCTTGATTTTCTTGTAGTGCAGGTTATTCTTGATTTTCTTCTAGTGCAGGTTCGTTTAAGTCGGATAATTTGGGGTTTCTAGGTTTCCTTTCCTTCTTGTATATCTTTACAGATTTATCCTCAACAATGTCTTCTATTGCAGACTCAAGTAGACTTGGTGCTCCTTTTTCCATGTAAAACTCTGTCATTTCTGGCATATCCCTCGGTGTATGGATTTCTATCCTTTCTTGCTTGGTGATTTCAAGGGTTTCATCATCTGAGTGAGAAGATTCGATTTTTGGCACTGGTTGTTTCTTTTTCCCTTTTCTAGTCTTCTTATGAATTTTCTCTATAATATCATCATCTAAATGATTAGATTATCTTTCTTCAAAGAGGGTTTAAACAAATCCTTTAAATTAAGTCTCAACTTGTTTATAGCTCTTGTTTTAGGCCTGACGGGATAGTTTACAGGCTATTTACCCTTTCTCCTTTTGCTATGTCTCACTTGTGGGGAATTGTTTATAGGTACATCATGGATCTTTGTTTCTGGTTCAATTTTCACTTCTTGTAATTGCTCTGTATTTTTCCTGGCGATTCTTCTTGTACAAACCCTATTATAAACCATAAAATCATGTTTTGAAACAGAGGATTCAGGCCTTTGTTTTACTTCTTCCTCTTGTTGTAGAATCAATTTTATCTTGTTGGATCTAATTTGTCTAGCTACAGGAGAAATTTCTTGCAATTTTACAGTGATGTTCGAGGTATCATCCTTCTTTGTTGAAACCCTAGGTTTCTGGTCAGAGGTTGTTTTTTTGTATTTTTGAACCTTGTTCATCGAACCCTAAGAAGGTCAACAATTGTCTCCAGGACACTCAAACTTCACTCAATGCATAAAAAACCATACTTTTAATTAATCCTTGATGAAATAAACTTTTATCTACAGTTCTTGGATTAATCTGTACTCTCTTTTCCATTTTTGTCAAGCTCTTCAACAGATAAAAGGGCAAGTTCATTTGTGCATCTCCACTTAATTGCATTAAAAATATCATATGATAACAGTAAACATAAGAATACCTACCCTCATAGGTTATGTACCTCTTGACTATTAACAAAATGCTTTTCCATTCTTCCTTTAACCACTTTTTAGGGATCCCTTGGCTCCAGTCTGGATCATGATCCTCTGATACCAAAAATTAATTACATGGGTTTGCAGATAATTTATTTGTCTTCCACCATCTTTCACCCTGTAGAGGAAGATGACATGTTTCTCCTATTGAATGATATGTGACATGAATTAATACATTTCCCACTTGAGTTTGAAACCCATCAAAGTTTTTTTGCAAATAGCATTGAAATTTCCCCATGATGCCCTTGGAAAGTACAGCAAAACCCGAACCATCCTCCATCAATGAATTTATGCAATCAGGGTAGGCTTCCAACAATTTGACCCCTATTGGTTCCAAATGGCTAACATGACCACCTTTCTTGGGCTCCATCATGCTGACTGTGACCTCTATCAAGCTGTATATGTTAGGGTTTCAACTCAATAGGGTTTCTGGAGATTCTTGCACAGACAACCAACGTAGAAAGTTTCCTTCATTGCAAATAATGTTAGGCCATGATTTTGTTATGGTAAAATTTAACTCATAACCCTAATTACTTGAGATCATGGCCTGACAAATGAATCAGATCAATAGGTACACATGAGTGTTTATTACAACGTGCCTTGAGGGTTAATTAAATTCCACCAAAGCTGCATGATCTTCTGCATGAATTTGTAACAACTAACATGATCTTCATAATCAAAACCCATTCAAAATAATGATTCCTTTGGGTGCTACAAGAATGGAAACATTCTTGTAGCGACTTTGTACACTTTTTAAACTTTGAAAAAAGACACCTTTTACCCTAAAATATGACTAAACTTCTGATGTGACATACCCAAATCATGCAAATATTCAATCCAATGTTACAATAAGCAAATGAAAATAAACATAAGAAAATCAATCACAGCCTAAATGATCATAAAAAGGAAATGTATAAGAAACTTAGGAAAAATGGGATTATGAGGGAACATGTTTTTGAAAAGAAGACATGAACAAGTTTTGATAACATAGGCTAAAAATCAAGGGTAAAAGGTGATAGTATGTCTAGGGACTAACAATAGGTACGCTTCGATATTGGTTTGCAACTTTGCTTTGATATCATTGCAAATCATTAATGGTTTGATATAATGTGTTTGATACAAGTAGACGTTTAGATTAAAATAGAAGTCTAAAATTCCAAAAACTAAACTAGATGTTTTGAAGTGTAATTGAAATTTTGAATATTATTTTAAAAACAGTTGACCAACGATGTCATCAAAGTTTTTTCGAAATATCTGAAATAAAATGTAAACATTGATGACATAGAAAAGTTGAACACACAAAAAATTGAACAATGATGTCATCAGTTGTGTTTCTGAATATCTAAAGTAAAAAGTGAACACTTATGACATGGAAAAATTGAACACAAACATTGAACAATGAAGTCATCAGTTTTGTTTCCAAATATCTCAAGGAAAAATTGAACATGGATGATATTGAAGTTTTTGTGTTTTTTTCGAATATCATTCTTAAGGAAAATAATTATTTGTGTTTGCTTCTCCATAGCTAGAAATGTCTGGATCCAGAAAAAAAAGAAATCCTCGCCATGTTACAAGGCCATTCGGTTCTGGATAGAAGGGGCAAAAATATGGATAATGACACTCAAGAAAACTGCGTTGTGAAATGTATAGAAAATCATGCATCTGGAAATAGGAGAAGAAATATCGGAGAATATGAGAGCACAATTAGAGATTTAAAATGCACTACATTCAGATTCTAGAGGTCTTTCATCCCAAGAGGAATGCTTAACTTTAAAGGGACATTTCATAAGCATAGCTCTACAATGTTTGATAGTGATGGATAATATAAGGGAGATATATGTCAAGGCCTAGAATCAAGTCTCACATATTTCAGGTGTTATCACCCACCAAATATGAAATCTTCTTGCTCAGAGATGTACATTTATTGAATAGGTTGTATTGTGTGCTAAGTTTTCTCTCGACCTGACTTTCCCATAGAACACAACTAGTGCTTGGTGATTAGGGTTTATGGTTGCGTAAATAATATCATCTTATAAATTACATATAATATTATATTTTTAAGTAAATAATGGAATATTTTTCAAACTAGTAAATAATTATGGGGGAGCCTTGGAAGAATTAGATGGTTTCATGCATTTATGGTATCCGTAGGTCCAAGACCATCCTCCAGACCCTCATTTGAATAATAACAGTGAGTTGGCGAAGAAGAGGAGAAATTCCAAGAATATTAGTGACATTCTTTATTTATAATACATATTCCTTAAAATTTGATTTAATCTCATGCTTTTAGCATATTTGAGCATTCGAATAAAAATAAAACCACCTCAGGGAAAATTATATAGACTGACATACACCACAGACCCGAACCCATCCATGCTCCACAGGTCCAACACAGACAAAACCATGGCAAGGAGGATTTGAAAATATATCATAATCACAACACTCACAACCCCAAATCTATGAATATGGATATGCATATTCAAGCATTCAAATAAAAATAAAACAACTTCAGGGAAAATTATGTAGAGTGACATAAACCACAAACTCGAACCCATTCTCCACAGATCCCATGCATACAATACCATGGTAGGTAGGATTTGACAATCTATCGTAATCACAACAATCACAGTCCCAAATCTATGAATACAGATATGCATATATTACAAAGGATTTTTTCTCTTACAGTCATGGAAACGTCATCCGATATAACTCCTACCTTCAGAGCGACCTTCAAGTACTTGCCACTAAAGGATAATTCTCCAATGGAAACAAGGTTTAGACCTTTCTTCAAGTGACCCACCTGTCTCAAGCCCGAATTAAAATTAGGGAAGAAATATTGGTAAATTAATACACAGTAAATTCACACAAAAGGATTAGATTATTATCATACAATTTCCACTCCATGT
>ML778903.1:668260-681350 GCA_009831015.1 Picea engelmannii | reverse complement strand
CCTAAACAACTTTTAAATATACACCTTTATATCTGTCGTGGCCACAACAACCCCCTTTACTTTTTCTTTTACAAGCGAAAGGAAATGGGGCCCCTTACTAAAATTTGAACACTAATGCCTATTCCTCTGCTATTACGAGCCTACTGTTTATTCTTCATCTACTTTGAGGGAGTTGGGGGTTTGATCTTTATTGATGATTGTATTTATGGAGGCTTCTTAATATTTGTGATCTTATTCTTTCAAGTGTCGTCATAATTCTTTTTGTCTTATGATGCTTCGTTGGCATTTGTATGATGAAATTGACAAGTTATTTTTGGGACCTTTTGCATATTTTGAAGTATTTGATGATCCTACATGGCTGGAGAGATTGATGTTCTATTGTATGCCTTGAATGAGTTTTTTCTTGGGGATTTTTGAATGGATGACTTAAAAGAAGAACATGTTTGCATTTTGCATCCTCTCGCTTGCATGTTGTTCCTAATGACTTCATTTTTATGCTTTCATATATTGATCATATTCTTCAGTTTCAAACTCTTAGCTTGAATCACAAGGCACTAATCCTTTCTATGAGTTTGAGATTAGGTGCATGCAACTATCATTACATATATATACAACAGTCCAGATCATGGATGATTGTCATTGTGAAACATCTCCTATTCATTTCTTCATTTTGCAAACAAAATCAATGCTTATTCATAAGTTTGTTGAAGTCAAAGGAAAATAATGTAATGTTTATAACACACTGGAAAGTATGTTCTTCTTTGTTTAACAAAGTTTATTCTTGTTGTTGTTGCAGGAAAAGGGTGCCAAGTAAAGTTCTTACTAGGTTCTTCTGATCTTTAAAGTCTTCAAGAAGATCATGGCTAAGCAAAAGATGATGTACGATTGGTCACGTAACACATAGGGAACTCAAAAGCAGGGCTTCTAGTTAATGAAAAAATATGGAAAACTCAAGGATTCTTTAGGAAACCCCATATTTCTCTACTTGACCACTTCAATCTTGAAAAGCCTGTGGAAATCCCTTGATATTGTTCCTCTTGGCTAGGCTTCTCTCTAATTTAGATCTTGATCCTTATTGATTCATGCATTCAGAATTGATTCTAGTCTTTATGAAACCAAACCGGATCTGTTCTTATCATCATATACATTATCTTTTATTTTCACTTTCGTTCCAAGGACTAAATTTTATTGTATTATATTATGTGGTTGGAACCCTGATTCTTCATATAAGACCTTCATCCTAATCAAGAACCTTCTTGGTCTTACCTTCTTAGGATCTTACCTCTCCTTAACTCTCTTAGGCTAGTTCGGTGTATGAATTTCCTCTTTTATTTCTCAAACCACCTTTCTTAATCATCCCTCTAAATCCAATTCTGATTTTGTAACCCATCTCAACTCTTCAAGACATTTTTTACGGATGTAACCATGCTAAAAATAGAGTTAAGAATCAAAAGTTATGGCCTTTCTAAGTTTTCAACCCTTCACTCACCATCTCCACGTGGCACCCATGTGGCACCTTGCCACTCATGCCATCCGATATGGACTAAGGTGTCAACCCTCTTGTGTGTCACATCATGAAGCTTATACTTTGAATTATTTAATTATTTTCAGGAATTATTTAAACAATTTCAGGAATTATTTAATCATTTTCAAGAATTATTTAATAATTTTCAAACTCATCGAAACTCACCCATTGGAATTAACCCCATCGGGTTTTCACCTCCACCTCTTCCATGAGATTTCATGGCCATCGAGATCCGACCTAGCGGGAGTTACCCATCGGGAAGCCTTTATCGAGTTTCACCTTATGTTTTACATGCCATCCTGACTATCAAGTTACAACCAACAATTCTATAGCTCATCAAGATCTTCCTTATCGGGGGCTAGACTCACCTTTTCTTTCCAAATCCCGAGTCCTATCGGATTCCCCTCGTCAATTTATCCCCATCAATTATCCCATTTGTTTTTTTGAATGGTTTGTTCTGAAACCCGAAGGACGATATCCTATCAGATTCCTCTCTTCAGGCTCCCCTTTATCGAATGATCACTATTGTTTTTCTCCTATCAAGAAGCTAGCTCATCTAATTAGTTGGACTTTTAGAAGCTCGAATCCCTGTCAAATTCTCGCTCTATCATATTCATGTATTTGGATTGAGCTTGTCAAATGATTCCTATTGGTTTCCTCCCTTCAGGATCCTTTGTATGGATGATCTTGTTATCTAATGACTATGTGCTACTTGTTACCTCCACATTCGTGGTATCGACTATGTTCCACGTGTCCACCTAACGTAGCTTCTAGTCATTTTTGATGTAGCATGTTACATGTAATCTAGGCTTCCTATCATCTACCGTGTCTTCATACATGGCTCTCACGTGTCATGATGATGGGTATTTTTTGACGTGGCATTCAGGTTTGACTCATCTCATTGGGTTTGAGTTATCTCTTCAAGATTGAATCTTTCTGAATACACTTTTCCCCACAAACCTATCCAATACACAAATTTTGAATTAATTATTATATCACTTTAACTATAGTTTTATTATTTTAATCCTTGGTTATTTTTATTGTAGATGTGGTCAAAAGTCTAAAATGAGCCCAACACTCTATACCCTTCCTAACTCTGGATACGAATTACACAAATAATGTTAAACAATATAAACTACTCACACTTAATTCCCACAATGCATGTGGGATAATTATTTAGATTACAAGATCAATGGTCCAGATCAATCCCATGAGTAGATCAACAACTATTGAGTGTCAACTTCGGGTAGCCATAACTTGTGATCTAGAAATCCAAATCAAGAGAGAGAGGACTTGTTGGAAAGATAAATTAGAGAATAACAAATTAGAAGAAGAATTTTAACCAAATAAACAACACTAATGTCCAAAAAATGCAGGAGAAAATGAGACACAAATTTGATTGGAGATGGACCGTGAATTGTTTTGAAATGTGTATCTCAAGTTCTAGGTGGTCAAATTAAGTGTGAGATAGCTTTTGGAAAGATGGAACAATGAAGAAGATATTAGTAAAATATTTTTTWTCATATTRATCRTTGAAATGCTCAAAAAATTCTAAGAACATAAGAGAATGCAGTTGAGTGGAATGGAAGATATTTCCAATAATGGTAACTCATGGAATTCATACAATGTGAATATGACAACTTTAAAAGTATTCTTAATTTATGTATGTAAGTCATATATTTATTAATGAATATGTAAGATAAATTCGAATTGTAAGATAACAAAACAAAGGGAGATGAAATGAAAAGTTGTAACCGAAGGAAATGAACAGTTACGGGAAATGAAGAGTCTCTCTTATTTTATAAAAGAGAATTCATTGTAAGAAGGGGGGACCTTTTTCCATTGTAGCTTCTATCGGTACTCTTATATTTGATTCAATAAAGAGTAGAAGGCATTTCAGGATCATAAATGTTTTGCGAGTGTATGTGGGACTCTTCTTCATGTGAGGTTGTTTCATGAATTTCTTGAATAATTAGCTAAATGAAGTATTTTTGTACATGTTATTTAAGATGCTTATGAATTTACAATTTCTAATGGATATGAGACTGATGTTGTAGGTGTAATTTGTAACTATTTACATTTATATATGTTGCATTATCGTTTTCATATATTGTTGTTTGTCATGAACTATCATATTATACTGTATTATGGGATGATCTTGTTATCTAATGACTATGTGCCACTTGTTACCTCCACATTCTTGGTCTCAACTATGTTAGACATCTCCACCTAACGTAGCATCTGGTCATTTATGATGTATCATGTTACATGTCATCTAGGATTCTTATCATCTAGCGTGTCTTCCTACATGGCTCTCACGTGTCATGATGATGGGTATTTTCTGATGTGGCATTCAGGTTTGACTCATCTCATTGGGTTTGACTTATCTCTTCGGGATTGAATCTTTCTGAATACAATTTTCCCCGCAAACCTATCTGATACATGAATTTTGAATTAATTATTATATCATTTTAATTATGGTTTTATTATTTTAATCCTTGGTTATTTTTATTGCAAGTGGAGTCAAAAGTATTAAGTGAGCCCAACACTCTATACCCTTCCTAACTATGGATACGAATTACACAGAGAATGTTAAACAATATAAACTACTCACACTTGATTCCCACAATACATGTATGATAATTATTTAGATTACAAGATCAATGGTCCAGATCAATCCGTGACTAGATCAACAACTATTGAGTGTCAACTTCGGGTAGCCATAACTTGTGAGCTAGGAAGCCAAATCAAGAAAGATGTTGGGTATGTGTTATATTCTTTGCATGTGTGTGTGTGTGGGTGCGTCAGATACGACAATTGTGTCTGACGATCCCTATACGACAACTGTGTGTGTGTGGGTGCGTCAGATACGATACGACAACTGTGTGGGCGGTTTTTGCTATTTTTAGCGGATTTTGCTATTTTCAGCTGATTTGTAAATTAATCCCGGATTAAGGGATTAGGGTTTTGGTATCTACGGAATACCTAAAAACATTGTATATATTGTATGGTGAATGGTGAAATTCGATATAATGAAAATAAGAAAGGTTTTCCTGGTTGAGGGTTTCCGGTAAAAATCTCTGTGTACTCTGTGTATGAGCCATTGATTAATTTCTATATTGCTTAAGAATCTACATGCATTGCTTTACTTCGTAGGTTTAAAACTTACAAAAGAGAGGACTTGTTGGAAAGCTAACTCAGAGAAGAACAAATTAGAAGAAGAATTTGAACCAAATAAACAACAAAAGTGTCCAGAAAATGCAGGAGAAAATGAGACACGAACTTGATTGGAGATGGATCATGAATTGATCTGAAATGTGTATCTCAAGTTCCAAGTGGTCAAATTAAGTGTGAGATAGCTTGTTGGAAAGATGGAACAATGAAGAAGATGTTAGTAATGTCATTTTTATCACATTGATCACTGAACTGCTCAGAAAAATCTAATAACATAAGTGAATGCAGTTGAGTGGAATTGAAGATATTTCCAATAATGGTGCCACTCATGGAATTCATACAATGTGAATATAACAACTTTAAAAGTCTTCTTAATTTATTTCTGTTATGTCATATATTTATTAATGAATATGTAAGATAAATTCGAATTGTAAGATAACAAAACAAAGGGAGAGGAAATGAAAATTTGTAACCAAAGGAAATGAACAAGTTATGGGAAATGAAGAGTCTATCTTATTTTATAAAAGATAATTCATTGTACGAAGGGGGGGTATTTTTCCATTGTAGCTTCAGATGGTACTCTTATATCTGATTCAATAAAGAGAAGAACACATTTCAGGATCATAAATGTTTCGTGAGTTTGAGTGGGACTCTTCTTCATGTGTGGTTGTTTCATGAGTTTCTTAAATAATTAGCTAAATGAAGTATTTTTGTACATGTTATTTAAGATTCTTATGCATTTACGATTTCTAATGGATACGAGACTGATGTTGTAGGTGTAATTTGTAACTATTTACATTTATATATGTTGCATTATCGTTTTCATATATTGTTGTTTTTCATGAACTACTTTTGCGGCCAGTGATATCATCTTATATTGTATCAATTTTCTAGAATTGCTCATGCAAGACAAGTTGGAAATAGTTAGATTAATTAATTCACATTTTCTTTAATTAGATTAGATTTATAATTAGTTATAATTCTTTAGGGGATAGTTTATTGTCTTTCCCCCTCTTTTTTTAATTCATAGTGGCAACCAGGTCCACATACTGGTTGGAAATGATACACCAAACGAGAGTAAGTCTAATTGGGACCTGCCATTGGGCGTTCTCCCTTACCTGCTTGATAGGATATTTGGACCCGTCAACAATATCATAGTTTCTAAACAATACATATAATATGATAGTTGTATAACAATGCGGAACATCTTGTAATTGTAAAGAAGTATTAGAATTAAGATCACTTAACAAAGCAATATTCAACAAGAAGTGACACCAAATATTGTAACAATTATGAGTAAATTAGCAGCCATTTATACACCCTCGATGTGAAGAGACACCAAAAATATTTTATTATCGTCAATCGTCACTCTTGTTATGAGAAAGGTTGGGTAAGAAAAAAATATTTATAATAAAGTTACAAAAAGATTTATTATAATGATAATAATAATATATTTTTAATATTAGTATATGAAACCCCTTTATTTATCAGAAAGGTACCTCTCCACATAATTATTTGACTGCTAAAATCTACAAGTATACATACCCTACCCAAATAAAAAAAAATATAAAAACGATATTATAGAATGTCACCACATTTACATATAAATATGTTATGCCTAATATACATAACCTCGCCAATTCACATCAATATTGATCTCCTAGCTCGTCAATCACATACCTCCATTTTGATATGAATTTGGCAATCTTTAACACTTTGCCAACAATGGGTTTTCTCCTACTCAAAGTTCTCCACGACATCTACCCGCATCTATACCTATACTTCTTTAAGATTCCTTAGCTTTGTTAATTCTTCCGGCATATTTTCCAACGGGTTGCACCACCATATTCTCAAACACTTCAATTGTGACATTGCATCCTCGTCGAACTAGGGAATGTTTCTCAAATACACAAATGATGCTATGCTCAGCTCTTCTAATTTTGGAAATGCCCTAGGTTTCCCAAACTCATTTGGAAATTCAATGAAGTTCAGATTGGTATTGTGCATCAAGTGTAGCTTTTTCAAATTAGGAATATTTTCTAACCCCATAAGATCTGCATTGGAGCTCTTTTGCAACCCATCTATTGTTAGCTCCATGATATTCTGAAACGGAATAATACCTTTAGTAACCACGCAACCAAAAATATGAACTATTTGAAAGTGTTTCATGGCTTCCAAGTCAGTTGGAAGATGAAGGGCTAGACCGAAACCAAAATGGTGAACATAAAGGGTCTGCATATTTTTCATGCCCCGAAAAGTACCCTCGTCCTTGAGGGGAGGATCATCACTATTTGATAAAAATAGTAATGAAAAGTGTTGGAGAAGGTTCAATCATTTGAGCTTCCTCAATTACAAGGCATTGACTCTAGTTGAATTTCCAATAGTGAAAGCAACACCTTTCAATGCTTGTAGATAGATGAGATCCGATATTCCTACAGGGAAATCATATACTCATCTAATTGATTTTCTCTCCAACATCCCTCAAAATATATTGGATGGAAGTAAGCTCATCAAGAAAAAATCTAAAATTCTTTCTGAAATTAACAATCCCCAATAACTCTGGGTAGATTTTTTCAATGACAATAGAACTGAATTTTCCTATAAGTTCTTTAACAACAAATGCAACAAAAACCACTTCTACCATAATTCCAGTCTCCCTCTTGCTCTGGTAGTAGTTGCACTTCAATCCATCTGAGCTTCCTCGTCACAATGTTATATAAGACCTGATTGTGTGGTAATCGTAGTTAAAATCCTTCCATTCCCAATTGAACCTTTCGAACCGCAACACACCATTGGCAATCTCAATACCTCTTCCATTCTTTTTTTAATCTCAAATTTGAATATTGTGGTAATTGTGTAACTATTATTTATTTTACAAAAATAAATAATTTCTTAATCTCAAATTTGAATAATGTGGTCATTGTGTAACAATTATTTGTTTTACAAAAATAAATAATAAGTTACATATGGATAAACTCCATCACCTGAGCATATGTACTTACGCCAACAACCCTTCTAACCCAGAAAAATCAAAATCTAGAATTGAGTGAGACACAATGTCGTTTTGTTCGGCGTGTATGCTGCCAATATTCTCACTCAATCTGTTACTTTACGTTGGTAAATGAAGGACCATGAAATAAAATACTATGTCTACAACTTGCAACAATATTATATCCCCAATCTAACCTTTAGAGTCAACACCAACCTTTCTATCTATGCAACGTGATAAAAATAAATGCTTTGATTAAAGATATGGAGCAATGAACGCACTAAATTTTATGAAATCATATAGAATAGATAGTGGGCATACTTTAATTTTAGTTTACTCATCATAACCACTTTAAACTAATAAAATAACAGCTCTGGATCATGGGTGTGCTTGAAAAACAACCTATATAACATGCTTGTCGATGAGAGATATTGGCATGTGAGGCATGGTGTTCGATAAGTGATTTCGTTTGTGGATTTTTAGTTTATCACATTCAAATTTCTATTTCTCTCTGATTTTTGTGAAATTTCTTCGTGATAAACTATAGAAAACAAAAACAATATGATGAAAAAGGCTCCATAGAAAACTCCTATTATATTCACACCAATGTTACATATTTATAGTACAATGGGTGATTCCACCTCATAGAGATATTTTCTCTATATCCTAAAATCATGCATGATGACTAGGCTAGGCAATCTTAACTAACTCATTAGTCATCCCTTGAGGATATATTACTAATATACTAAATGAATAATACAAATATAGGTGACAATTAGACTCGGTGATTGGTAAGGTAATCCATAGGCTAACATTCCCCCCCTCAATCACAAGTCTGATCAATAATACCAACAATTAAGCATAAACTGGTATGATTTCCAAGTCTTCATATTGAAACTCCTGAGCTAAGCCTCAATGAAGAACTTCCTGAAAAAACCCCCAATCTGGATGTTGAATGGTTCATCTGAAATGAACTAGAAGAGAGCTAAGATATGGAAGTGAACATCTACAATATCTGAACATTCCATTGCTTGAAAATTTGATCATTTTTCCAAGCATTTGAGCTAGAAGAATATGATGTCTTCTACTAATTGGTGAACATGTAGTATCACCACTCTATTATCAGTTTATCACTGAAAGTGTTCTCTGAAACTGTGGTTTGGGATGACCAATGACCAATTGATACCATGTATCTGATGGTTTTTAGATGACTACTAACCAATTTTGACACTTCTAGGTTTCTAATAGCATCCCAATCATGTATCATGTGTATGCTTCAATTGCAAGTCATTGAACCATAATCCTGCCAAAGTCCACCATCTATATAATGCAGTTTCCCATCTAGAAAATTTCATTCTCATCTAGCATATTTGTTGTTGAAACTTTCTATTTGACAACCATCTTCAATTCCATCATCAATTCCCCCCTTTATTAGTTTAAAAGAGAGACCACAAGTAGTTTCATGAACCATCGTCATTTGATTTTTGAACTCCCCCCCTTAAGGTACATAGGAGTTACATCATTGTACTCCCTCTTCTAAGATTAAGAGAGTATCATACTTATTCCATTTGTATAAAAACACAAAGTGCGCATGTGGAAACAACCACGTGTTATCTCATCCCATGAGGGCCATGCTTGAAATCTATGCCATAAGGGGACCACTTATGTGAGGTACACAAATGTTATGTGTTGCAATATTGGTCTTTACGCGAGATTAAATTCTATGGTAAGACTTATATAATCGCTTGGTTGTTGATGACCATTTCCAAGGATCAATCCACTCATAGTGAATCTTCAATCTTGTAGGTTTCTTCAGTGTTGAACATCTATCTAAAGAATGGTTATGCTTGCCACAATGTTGGCAAGGATAGAGATCAAAACACTGATTCTCCATGTGACCAACTCGATTGCAATGTTGGCAATTTGCATTCTGATGTTGAATTTGAACAAGTGAAGTTGAAAATTATTGAAGGAATCCATCACTTTGGAACTTGATTGATTTGGAATAATTGGGAATATGAAAGGTAACTTCCTTGTCATATCCAAGTCCTGTTCTATTCTTGTTGTAAATGATTTCTTCCCAAGGTCTGATGATGGGCTTGGAAAGAATATTATGAACCTGTTGCTTTGAAATATGTGGAAGTGGATTTACTATATGGTGTTGCATCATTGAAATATTTTCTTCACTGAAGTCAAAAGAAAACTGTTGAAATATAGGTTCAAAAATAGATTCATCTTTGTCTGCATTTGGAGTTGTCTTACTGATTTTCCCCTTCACTAATTGTTGATCAAAAAAATCATCATCATCATCATAGAGAGGGTTGTTCTGAACAAAAACTAGTTCGAAACAGTTCACTAGCTGTTGATTTTCGAGATCTATCAACTCATCATTCAATAGTAGGGATTGAGATTGAAGAAATCTAACTTTATCTTGCATAACTTGCAAACAAGTTAGAACAAATTGTAGAGTTTCTTTGTTCAATATCACTGTGTTGTCTTTAGCAGTGATTATTAGAGTTTTTAGTAAGTCTAATAATTCTATATTTCACTCCATTTGAACTACTGAAAGATGTATTCTTGTAAATCGCTCACTTGAATTTGTTCACTTAAGCTTGCTCGCTTGAATTTTTTGACTTGAGCTCGCTCGCTTGAACTTGTTTGTTTGAATTCACTTCTAAGAATTTTAGGATGTTGGTTACCACAAAAAATGCATCCCAAAGTATTACAATGATTTGAGTTTCAACAACTCAACCCTATTAATTTTGACTCAAGAACTCAGACATGCAATAACTCGGTCTTGGGTGTCGGATTCAACCGAAAATGCACCCAATAAAAAAGTCAACCTAAGTTTGATACTGGAACTTTCAAAGGACTATTGAAAATTTACAATGGATGTTGATTCTAAAATTGATCTTCAAATTTTAATGTTTGACGATGCTTTGAGTTCTTCTTGAATATTAGCTTCATGTATCAATTGTTGCAATGATTTGAATTGCTCATTTGATTAATTTGATTTCCTTTCCTTGAATTGTATGATTTGATTTCTTGTAAATGCTCGATCATATATGCTTGATTGTGCTTGAATGGCATGAATTTGTGCATGCTTGCATCATATTATGTGTGTGTTGCGGTAAATGATGAATTAAAATTGTGTTTATGTCAAAACTAGACAATAAGCATCAACATCATCAACAATCCAAAAAAAATACACGCACTATCAAAAACACACTCAGGGTGTACCTAAGATCCCCTTATTCAATTTCAGGTGGATCTAAGAAACAATCACCACAAAAAATAATATCCTTTTATTTATTTTCTTTTCATGATTACAATTCCTTTTACATGAATAAATGTCCTCCTTTTGAAATCAAACCAAAAACCAAACTTTTTCTCTTTTTTTACAAAATTTTGCCCAAAATATATTTACCTCTTCTCCTTTCACGTTTACAAAACATTAAAAAACAATCATGGTGCCCTCGCTATAAGATTCCTTTGGTACACACTAATATTATAATTGACAATGTTTTTTATAAAGAAACAATCCTCCCTAAATTGGATTATATCAAATATAGAAAACTAATTTCAAACTAGTACATGAAAGTTTCTCTGTTCAAATGGCCAAATTTTTCTTTCACACTTATCAAGGCTTCAATTGGTCGTTTCATCAATAGGAATTCATTCAATGAATAATATTACTGGGTGTTCAAAACCTCATTTCAACATATTCAACAGTTGAGATAATTATTTTGTTGAGGTAGAATAACTATTTTTTCAATGTACAGCCCAACCACATATGCCTCAATTCACTTATCATTGCTTTGCGCACAAATTTTCTTATAAACTGAGGATATTCTTACAAATTTTGGCTAGATAGGTGCATGATGGGAATTGACTCCTTGGCTTGAGTGTTCACATATCACTAGACAATTAAATTTGATTTCTATGGACAAATATTCATTCAGTTGATCGTATTCTTTTCAGTCATGTGGATCATTTCCAACTAGGTGAAATTAGAATCAAATTGAGCAATTTGTCTCTATTCCTATCCACCGCTGACTAAAATCTCAATTTGCTTGCCCAGGAATGCCTAGAAATGTAAGGGAACACAGGTATGGATCAAACTCAAGATCAGATCGTTGGACGCTATAACTTGGGCAAACCGTAAGAAATTTTGTGGATAAAATTTCATCAACAAAAAATCAATCGAAAAAATTGAAGATACCCATTTGGGTAATAACCTAGGTGTTCCATTTTCAACCTCTATCGTGGAAAACAAAAACTTGTGTTTAGAGAAAAAATCGTTTTTCATTTGCAGAGTCTGTTTTCCATTTTGAGGCAAATTTTATAAGTAAGTTTTTTTTTTTTTTCTTTAAACATTGATTTTTTCAATCAATACTGAGAGGGATTTGATAGATCTCTAAAACACCTTTCCAACACTATGTTATATGCTTAATTTGGCTTTGTATGGGGGCTGAAATTTGCATTTTAATGGCTGCATATTCCGCATTCGGACAAAATCTGTTTCTTGTGGGATGAATATCTTTAAAAAAATATGAATCTTAAGAAAAAATATATATCTTTTGATGTGCCTTGGAATCTAGTTTCCAACGCAACTGAAATCGTGAAAAACGGATAAATATTGAACGAGAAATCTAAATTTTACCTACATGCACTCCAAAATCAACGAATTTCCCTTTCAATAATGTCTTCTCCTTGTATTGCATGCAATTCCAATGTTGCATCTCTTCTTCATTGGAATTATTCATCATTGATAGCCATCCATGGAACACTACCATGGAATAACCAGACCCATACCGTGGTTCTGACAGAGAAGACCACAATGTCGATGAGTATTGAGCCACAAATCTGTCATATCTATGTGATTGTGGATCTTAGGAGAGCAATCAAATTGCGTTGAGAGGCACCAGATCACATGAAGATTCTATGAGCATCCAAGGCAACTATCTTCATCAATCCTCCTATGGAACACTACCATGGATTCAAAAATACCAAGCTATCTTTGATCTCTTCATGTTGAGGAGGCAGATTAGATCATGCCCGAGAAGGTAGAATTACTTTGACATTCCACGAGTAGTCGTCATCCATCAACTCAGCTTTCATCAACTCATATTTTGAATCACTCATGGAAAACTACCATGGAGAAGCTATCATGCCTTTATGATCATAAGAGCTTTGATACCAATGATAAACTATAGACAACAACAACAATATGATGGAAAAGGCTCCATAGCCAACTCTTATTATATTCACACCAATGTTACATATTTATAGTACAATGGGTGATGCCACCTCATAGAGAGATTTGCTCTAGATCCTAAAATCATGCATGATGACTAGGCTAGGCAATCTTAACTAACTCATTAGTCATCACTTGAGGATAT
>ML778903.1:590554-618447 GCA_009831015.1 Picea engelmannii | reverse complement strand
CTATATGTCTCAGTCACATGGCTGGCTTTCAATTTTGACGCACTCCAACTCAGCTTTCAAGTGGCTTGTTCTGTTCGCCTAACGATAACATGACTTATATTTCAATCAGGTTACATAGATTGGAAGTAATTATTATTAACACATTGGGTGTTCACACAATGAATTTATGTCATAGTTAATTAGTTGGTGTAATATTAAAGAATATTAATAATTTTAATTTTATAATATAATGATTAATATCTTTTCAATTTGTTTGTTTAACTCATTTTCAATATATTTTATAAAAAAAATAAGTTAGTTTTATTAAATATTCCTTATTTTTATCAAATACTTTTTTTATATTCAATATCTATAATATATTTATAGTAAAAAGAAGTTAGTTTTACTAATTATCTCTTAATTTTATCAAATACTTCTTTTTATACTTAATATCTATAATATATTGACTATATTTTCAATAATTAAAAAACACCCTTATAAATAAAAACTTGATAAAATATGGATGAATAGATGAAACCTTCTTGTTGAGAAATATAGCACATAAGCTTAGGGCTTCTTTATAGGTCGTCGATGACTTGTTGGGTATCACCAAATCATCATAAAAATTGGGCAAAACTGCAGGGAAGGATTTGATTAGTGATAAGGCCACTTATCCTTAGTTAATGGTTTTGGAAAAATCAAAACAATTTACCATTAAATTGTCGAACAGAGCTAAGGGGGAGTTATCGTACTTCGACTTAGCGAAGATGGAACCTTTGTTGGGTTTAGAAGATTACATTGCATTCAGACAAAAGTGAAGAGCCTCCTAAAAGCGTTTGTGTTAGAATGGATAAACCTTGGAAGTGTTGGAAACATGCCAACGAATTTCCCAACATGCACATGCATGCATGCACTCTTATGTTAACAGTTTGTGTAACTGATGGATCTTATTATAATCAGTTTGTTTAATTGTTTGAGAGATTCTATATATACGAGCATACCCATAGAGGTGAGAGTGCAATGTGTATTGTGTGTGTGAGAGTAAGACGCAATACTGAGGTGTTGTGTGTACGAGAGGAGAGGATGGTTGTATGCCTAGGTTGGCTATTGTAATTCTCCCTTGAATAATAAGAATATCGATTATCATTACCCATGGTTTTTTCTCGTATTGGGTTTTCATATAAATCACTCTGTGAATTGTGTGATTGTTGTTCTCGGTTTAATCTTGGTTTTATATTCTTTGCTATTAGAATTTTGTTACGTTTTTGCTTCCACTACCTAACAAATGGTATCAGAGTGCAGAGATGAAGGATCAGAGAGCGTAGGAGAAGAGAATTTGATCACTCGATAGCAGAGTAGGTTAACCAAGCCGAGCGGACTGGAGTGGATCAACTTAAAACATGTTTTATTACACTATCGTTAGTTGTCCTTTTGGCACAGTTCCACAGTCGCAAATACACTTGCGAAACTAAAAAAAATTCGAAATTGTCACAGGCATAACACAATACACAATGCGATAGTTTGCAAAATTTTCACGATCAAATTGTCACACACTATCCATATTACACAGTGTGACAATTCCAAAATTGTCGCATGCTAACATTGTCTAGGGTGTGAAAATCTCTTAATCCAAAAATTAAAAAAATCGTGGTATGAAATTCGTGGGGGATAAATTTAATAAAGCTGAGGTCATGCACACGTTGTATGAAAGGGTGACTACTATTATATTTTGTGCTTAAAGGAGTGTTTTTAAGGCATAAGTGGTTGGAGGACGTGTATCCTTTATCCTTTAAAAAAGTGGATCCTTTATTGTTTTAATAAAAGGTTTATATATTAAATTTTAATATATTAAACTTTTTAATTAATTTTTTTGGGAATTTATATATAATATAATAATACTTTTATACTATAAAAAAGTTCAGTAGTGGTTTTTGGAGTTTGTTTTTGCTAATGACGAAATTGCAAAGTTCTAAGTTTGAGGTGGATAAATTCAACGGTAAGAATAGCTTTGCGTTATAGAAGCTCAAGATGCAGGATCTGCTTGTGCAACAAGGATTGCAAAAGGCATTGAATGGAAAAATAAAGAAACTGACAAGCATGACAAACGAGGACTGGGAAGATCTAGATGCAAGAGCTCTCAGTACCATTTGTTTATGTTTGACAGATGAAGTGTTGTTTAACATTGCTGAAGAGGAGACAAGAATAGTTTTGTGGAACAAACTTATAGAGAGTCTATATATGACAAAGTCCTTGACGAAAAAAATCTTCTTGAAGAGGCAGTTGTACAGCGTGCGGATGAAAGAAGGTACGAAAAATTGTTGATCACTTGAATGTTTTCAATACTTTGATTTATCAATTATCTAGTATGGACGTAATGTACAAAGATGAGGACAAGGCGGTTACACTACTGTGTTCGTTGTCTAAGTCTTGGGATCATCTAGTCACACTTATGTGGTTTAGCTCAACATATGCCATTGATTATGACACTATTGTGGGAGCTATGTTGTCTGAGGAAATGAGGAGAAGATCCAATAAAGAAACCTCAACAACAGAAGTAATGGTGGTCATAGGTCGATCTAAAGAAAGAGGGCAAGATCAGAAAGGTATAGCCAGGTCTAATTCAAAAGACAGTAAGGGTAAGGGAAAATGTTGGTTTTGTGGCAAATTTGGGCATCTCAAGAAGGATTGCTGGAAAAGAAAACAATCATCCAAAGAGGACTCCACAAAAGAAGCAAATTCAGCTACAGGTATGGTTGATGAAGTTTTGTCTGTCTGTTGTGTCTCACCACCTGTGTTCACATAGAAGGTCCAGGGCGGTGAAGGTTGAGTCACTGTGAAATAATAATAAAAAAATGTATTTACTTTGGAGTTGTAAAAATTATTGATTGCATGTAAATGGGCATATGTCTGTAAGACCTGGATAGGCATGCGTACCCTTGGTTTATCAGGTCACTTATGAAAAGTCTAGACATAGATTTAGGTAGATTGAATATGTTGGGGGACATATATGTTAGGTTAACCTTGACTCGGTGAAAGAGTTAATGAGTTAAATTTGTTTTTTTTTTTAGGTCAAAGTAGGTGGTTTTTCGGGTCCATGTTTTTTGGGTATCCCATGATATTGTGTCCATGGATTGCATGTAATGAAGCCTACAAAAGGCTTGGTGAACTCCATTGTAAATGGGCCTGGAGGTAAGTGGTGAAGGCTTATGATCTGGATTTTATGAGCAAAACGAAATGAATACATATTATTAACAGATGATTAACACAGAATAACAGAGATGCAATGAAACTGGTTTTCTATTCAATAAGGAAATAAGTTGAAACTTTAAAATGCAGCGGAAAACAAGCTTGTTGGAATGGTGGCGGCTTATCTCTGAGAAGAGATGTGATGGTTGCCCTCATTCGCAAGAAGATGATTACAATGAGGCTCTGAAGGCCTTTTTACAATAAAGAGGAATGCCAAAAACCCTAGACATCAAAAAACCTAACCCTAGGAGATGAAGCGCCAAAAGTCATGTGGGCCTCGTTTGGGTAAGTTAGTACATCAACTTCCTGGGGTTGTAACTTTTGCATACGATCTCCGTTTTAGGTGTACGATAGCCCATTGGAAAGATCTATCCGAGGACTACAACAGTTGCACAAAATTTCCAACATACCCAAAAAATCGTCGTTTAGGGCCTCAAAACGGCTCTGGAAGTTCAGGACCCGAAAAACTGCTAAAAATAGTAAAATACAAAAATTGCTAGAAAGATGTTTTGAGCCAGCTGGAAAAGGTGGGTGGCCACCGATATCCACCTGGATCAATCCTCCCTCCTTAAAAATAAATGGTCTCCATTGTGTTGAGTTCCCCCATCAGATGAGGAAATTTCTGCTGAATTTGGCCCTAGGTGAGCCACTTGCCTTGGTGCAGGAGATGCCTTGCTATGACGACTCAATAAAGTTGGATCCTTTGTTGTCGAGTGCTCTTGATTTGTGTGTCCACAATCTGATCACTGGATGCCTGTTGTATGCAGTCGGGGTTGAGCTCTGTTGGTGTCAGCTGTTCTGCTATGTCTGAGGTGTCCAATCATGGTGGGAAATAAGGCCTAAGGAGGTCCACGTTGAACACTAGGTGCAGGCCAAGGAAAGGATGAATGTTGAGCTCAAAATAATTATCCCCCACATCCTTGGTGATGGTGTATGACCCATAATGAAGTGGGCGAAGCTTCCGATGGGGTCTTGTAAGGCATTCTTTCTACAAGTGCAACCAAACTTTGTCGCCCACCTGAAACTTATGTGGCACCCGATGTTGATCATGGCGTTGCTTGTACTTGTCATCGGACTTCTGTAGGATATCCTAAACCTGTTGGTAGATGTGTTGGATCCTCTCAATGAACCGGGTGGCTTTGTCAGCCTCGGTTGGAGCAGGAGAGGAGTCGCCTAAGGTGACCGCAAGGGGAAGTGCAACATCTATGGGACCCAATGGTTGGAATCCCAACCCCACCTGAAAGGGGCTATGGCCGGTTGAGCTATGCAGGGCTCGATTGTAGCTATGCTAGACATAGAGAAGACTCTCATCCCATGTGCGAGGGTGCTTGGAATTATACATGCGCAGGATATGCATGATCATTCAATTTACGACCTCGATTTGGCCATTTGTCTGGGGGTGGAAGGCCGTGGATATGGTGAGCTTGGTGTCCAATAGTGACCAGAGGCTCGACCAGAATGTGCTGAGAAATTGACTATCCCGATATGAGACAATAGTTTGTGGGATTCCAAAATGTACCCAGACTCGTTCAAAGAAGAGCTTGGCAATGGCTTCTGCTGTGATACTCTTCTTCTAGGCAACCAGAATTGCCATCTTAGAAAAGCGATCAACAACCAAAAAAATACAATCATTTCCCCGCTTGGTGGACGAGAGGCCTGACATGTAGTGCATTGAGATGGATTCCCATGGCCTCTCAGGAGTAGGAAGAGGGGTGTATAGGCCTTGTTTCTTAGTGGTCAGTTTGGCAATAGCGTAGGCAGTGCAGGACCTGATATACTTGCTGACCTCCTATCGAAGTTTTGGCCAGTAGAAATGTTTCTGTAGCATTGCCACTGTCTTTTCGACGCCGAAGTTTCCTTCCACCCGACTGTAGTGGGCTTCCCAGATCAGCTTCGCTCGCTCACTTGATGGAACACAAATATGGCCAAGACGACACAACAACCCATCCTAAAGATGGAAATTATCGACAACTGCCTTTGCACCCAACATTTGGTAGGTGGTGGTGGAGTCTGGGTCTGTCTCATAGAGTTGGGGCCTTCCAGAGGTCTCATGGCCGAAAGAGTCTAGCACTGTGGTGAGTGCCATGACTGGTGGTCTACTGAGGCAATTGGCGACGTGGTTGGTGCTTCTTGTTTTATACTTGATGTTGAGGTGGAATTACTGCAAGTATGTGGACCACTTTTGATGGCGGTCATTCTGCAATTTTCCTTGTGTCTGCATGAACTGCAGTGGCTTATGATCAGTGTGGATGACTGTCTCCTACCCAAGAATGTAATGTCTCCACTGGCGGCAGGCCTGCACAATGGAGTACATTTCTTTGTCGTAAGTAGGGTACTTACGGACAACATCTGATAGTGTCTCAATATGATAGGCCACAGAGTGGCCGTGTTGAGTGAGAAAGGCACCCACAACATAGTCTGAAGCATTTGTCTCAATCTCAAAGGGTTGTTGCAGGTTTGGTACTGAAAGTACTAGGGCTGATCACAAGCGCTGCTTCAAATCATAAAACGCTTGTTGTTGAGACCGCCCCCACACAAATTTTGCCTTACCACCACTCATGGTTATTTGGCTGAGGGTCCATGCAATATGGGAGAATCCCAACACGAACCTGCGGTAGAAATTGGCAAGGCCCAAGAAGCTCCGAAGCTCAGTGAGTGTGGTTGGGGCTGGCCAGTCACGGATGACTTGGATCTTGGTTGGATCCACATGTATGCCATGTTGATCAACGATGTAGCCTAGGTAATGGACCCTGTCCATGCTGAAGGAACATTTTTCCAAGTTGGCGTATAGCTTGTGCTACTGCACGATGTGCAGAACCTACTGAATATGTTGTAAGTGTTCGGCCCAAGTCTTGTTGTAAATGAGAATGTCATCCAGATACACCACTACAAAAGTATTGGTGAATGGTCACAGAATACCATCCATCATCCTCATGAAAGTGGTTGGATCATTTGTCAAACCAAAGGGCATGACCGACCATTCAAAAAGGCCTTCCTTTGACTTGAAGGCGGTCTTCCATACACCTGTTTGTTTTATTGGGACCTGGCGGTAGCCAGACTTCAGATCAATCTTACTGAAGTATTTGGCCCCCGTGAGTTCATCAAGGAGGTCTTCGATTTGGGGAATCGGGTATCGGTTTCTGACTGTGATTTTATTCAGAGCTCGGTAATCAATGCAGAGTCACCAGGTTCCATCTTTCTTCTGTACCAACACAATTGGGCTCCCGCAGGGTGATGAGCTGGGATGAATGTGCCACTTGTGGAGCAGTTCTTGTATTTGTCGCTTGATCTCCTCATTATCTAACAGAGAGCGACGATAGACTGGCCCATTGGGCAGCGGTGTACCGAGGGTCAGATCGATGGGGTGCTTGACCTGGCAGTGCAGAAGTACCCTGGTAGGTGAGGAGAAGATATCTGAGTATTCTTCCATGACCTTATCTACTTGCTTCTGCCGTGTGGATAGGTCGACTGCAGAGACCCTGGATGTGGCTGTGATCTTTCGCTCATTCTGAGAGCAAATCACGAAGAAGACAAACTTCCCCGTTTGAGAGATGAACTTCCTGCATTGCTTAGAGGAGATCAAGGAAATAGCACTAGGTGGGACAACCTCAGGTATCCTGTACAATTTCCTGTTCAAAGTAATAATAACACTACGAGGCCTAGACTCATATACAACATGGCGTTTCCATAAATAAGGTTGGCCCAAAAGAACATCACAAACTTCGAGAGGAGCAACATCACACAATACCTCATCTTTGAAGGGCTTGATGTTGTACGATAATCGACACTGTTGGCTAACGCGGAGATCGCTTCCTTGGTGGAGCCATCCAATGGTGTAGGGTTGTGGGTGCGGCGTTGTCGACAGGGCCAACTACTTGATGACCTCTGCTGAGATGAGGTTCTTCTAGATACCTCTATCAACGATGAAGTGCAGCGGGGTGCCTTTTACCCACATCTGTGAATGGAAGAGGCGCTCTCCTTCTTCTGTCTCATCTGGTTCACCATGCTAGAGCTTGGTGGTAGCAACGGTGGCACTGGGTTCCGCGTCAATGATCCGTCTTCCCCTTTCTGGTTCTGACTCAGAGTCAGAACCCACATCTGATTCAAAGGCTTTCACTTCAGCCACCAACGACTGCTTTGAGAAGCAGTCAACAGTGTTATGCCAAGGGCTCTTATGGAAGTCGCACCACTTCCTGGTATCTTTCTTTATCTTTCCGATGTCCTTCTTTACTTGCAGCTTGGACTGGTTGTCCTGATACTATCCATCTTTGCTCTGTCCTTTGTTCTGTGGGTTGGGGCCGCCCTTTCCTGGCTTTTGTTGTGAGGGTTCCCCGGCCCAAATTGTCGCGTCTTTTGTTTGAGCTTCTACTCAATTTTGATGACATATCGGTAGGCCGTGCCCAAGGATGAGATGTCTAGAAATTCCATTTCAGACTGGATATATCTATGTAGAGCATCGTGATACTTGAGCACCAGATGTCACTCTGAATCTTTGATACGTAGCTTGGTGCACAAGGTATGGAAGATATTTGTGAAATTTGGCACTGCTTGGTCTCTTTCTTGCTGCAGTGTGGTCCATTTGGTATACAAGTCGTCATAACTTACGACATGGTAGTATTGTTCCTTAGTAGCATCCTTGAAGGATTCCCAAGTGGCCGTGACTATAAATAATGAGGGTTCCTCTATTTACTTTTGCTCACAGAAAGTTTCGCACCAATCTTTGACATGGGGAACAGATTTGAGGAGCGCAAAAGTAATATTTTCTCTATTCTAAAAGTTATGGACAGAAAAATACCCTTCTAGTAGATTCAACCACTTGTCTACAACATCTGCGTCTATCTGACCTTCAAATATAGGAATATCGAAGTTTATTTGTACCTTGAAGGGGGCGGTGCCTTCGCTCGAAGAAGATGCGTCGCCTGTTGGTAGCCGTCGAAGGATTTGCGTGAAACTATCCATCATCTTGTTCCTATGTTGCATGAGGGCTTCCTCAATCAACAGTTTGAAAGGATCTCTTGTCCCGTCATCTTTCTTTTCTCCTGCCATGAGAGGTCGCTTGGGCGTGCGAGAGCTTTTGTCCTCAAGAGAAACAAGCTCGAGACCCAACTCTTTGTACTCCGACCTTGTTGGGGACATGCATTAAGATGACAAGGAGAAGACCGCTCTGATACCATTGATCTGGATTTTATGAGCAGAATGAAATGAATACAGATTATTAACAGATGCTTAACACAGAATAACAAAGATACAGTAAAACTGGTTTTCTATTCAATAAGGAAATAAGTTGAAACTGTAAAATGCAGCGGAAAACAAGCTTGCTGGAATGGTGGAGGCTTATCTCTGAGAAGAGATGTGACAGATGCGCTCATTCGTAAGAATATGATTACAATGAGGCTTTGAAGGCCTTTTTACAATAAATAGGAATGCCAAAAACCCTAGACATCCAAAAACCTAACCCTAGGAGATGAAGTCAAAAGTCATGTGGGCCCCATTTGGGTAAGTTAGTACAACAACTTCCCGGGGTCGTAACTTTTGCATACGATCTCCGCTTTAGGCGTACGATAGCCCATTGGAAATATCTATCCGAGGACTACAACAGTTGCACAAAATTCCTAACATACCAAAAAAAACGTCATTTAGGGCCTCAAAACGGCTCAGGAAGTTCAAGACTCGAAAAACTGCTAAAAATAGTAAAATACTAAAATTCCTAGAAAGCTGTTTTGAGCCAGTTGGAAAAGGTGGGTGGCCATCGATATCCACCTGGATCAGCTTACTTGTCCGGCTTGTCTGGATTTGGTCAAGGCTTTGTTCGTGTTAAGGTGGATCACTGAGACTCTAGTGTGAAGTCCCTGGAGGTGAGCGACAAAGGTTCACTTGGGTTGGCTTGACCGGATTGGTCAAAGTTGTTTGAATGCAAAGTTCGAGGTGGATCAATGTGTCCATGTTATAAAGGTGGGTCTGTAGAAAGGCTGATGTGTTGGTGGGTCAATCAAGTGTTTGAGAATATATGATGAAGGTAGGTTTATATCCATGGAACTTGGAAAGTATTGCAAGGAATATGGGATTGAATAGGCATGTTCAGTAATGCCAAGTTGCAACAATAGTTGTGGACAGAAGCGATTATGCTATCTGGTAACTCGATCACCATCAGTTGCAAAAGACTGGAATATTTTGGAAGAGGTATGAATAGGTCATCTGGTGATTACTCAAATGTGAAATTATTTGGTTGTGATGCTTATGTTTTTATCAACGTTCTAAGTAAGACCCAGATCAAACAGGTAGATCTTTGATATGGTGATGATGTTAAGGGATGCAGACTATGGGATCCTACTACTAGCAGAATCATCATGGAAAAAGATGCAGTGTTTGATGAATCTCCTTTTGTAAAAGATGAAAGGTTCAAAGCATGACTGGTAGTAGAAGGGTATTTGGAAGTTATTGATTTCCATGAAAGTTTCTCACCAGTTGTTAAAAGATTGTTTCTAGTTCATGTTGTGTTAGCACTAGTTGTGTTAGTACAACTAGATGTTGAAACTGTTTTACATGGATTTTTTTGGATAAGGGGATGTATTTGGAACAACTAGAATGCTTAGTTCAGAATCACAACAAAAGATTTGTTTGCAAACTCAAGAATCAATGTATGGCCTGAAGCATGCCATGAAAATGGTACAAGATGTTTGATTCCTTCATGGTGAGCCAAATTTTACAAGAAGTGAGTATAACCATTGTGTTTATGGTATATTCATTATCTTGGTGTTATATGTTATGATTTTTGCAAGCAAAATCATGGTTGAGGTCAACAGGTTGGCTTAGTTGGTTAGGACGTTTGTTATGAAGGATCTGGGAGCAGTAAAATAAATCTTGGGCATGAAAATACATAGAGACAGGAAGGATGGTAAGCTTGGTTATCACAACAGAAGTATGTGGTGAAGATACTTAGGAAATTCAGTATGAATAATGTAAAATCGGTAAAATCCCTTTGGCTTTCCATTGTAATTTTTCTTCAGGTTTATGTCCTAACTGATGAAGAAGAAAAGGGTTATATGTCTCGAGTATTATATCCTAGTAGGAAGCTTAATGATTGTGATGGGAAATGGTCATAATTTCACATGCAGTTGGTGTTGTCAGTAGACACATGGTAAAACCAGGTGAAGAGCATGGAAATGGGTGCTTCAAACACAGAAGCACAAGGATCAACTACAATGGTTGTAGTGATTTAGTCTGTGGTTATGATTCATGAGATTTGGACGAGAGGAGATCTACCTCAGGTTATGTGTTGAAAGAATGCAAGGATATATTGGCTAAGTTTAGATAGGTACATGATGTGGTGTTCCGTGGTGGTCAAAGTGTTGTGCATTTGAATAACAGTCCATCATAACAAATTGGGATGAGTGCATCAATTTATAAGACAGGTTTCTGATGGAGGAAAAATGGTCCATACTAGAGTGAATTGTGCAAGCATGTTCACATAACAGTACTATTAGAGAAGTTGTAGAGATGTGATGGTGTTTGGCTTCTTTTGGCTTGCAGGAAAGGTGATGAATTAATTAAGGTCATGATATATCAGGTAAATTGTTGTGAAGGTGGAGATTGTTGGAAACATGCCAAAGAATTTCCCAACATGCACATGCATGCAACTATATTTAGAATATGCATGCATACACTCTTCTGTTAATAGTTTGTGTAACTGATGGATCTTATTATAATCAGTTTGTCTAATTGTTTGAGAGATGATATATATACAAGCATATCCATAGAGGTGAGAGTGAAATATGTAGTGAGTGTGTGAGAGAAAGACGCAATACTGAGGTGTTGTATGCATGAGAGGAGAGGATGGTTGTATGCCTGGGTTGGCTATTGTAATTCTCCCTTGAATAATAAGAATAATGATTATCATTGCCTGTGATTTTTTCCCGTATTGGGTTTCCACATAAATCAGTGTGTCAATTGTGTGATTGTTGTTCTTGGTTTAATCTTGGTTTTATATGATTTGTTGTTAGAATCTTGTTATGTTTTTGCTTCTATTGCCTAACAAGAAGGAAAAACTTTTAAGCTGTTAGAAGATTTGTTTAAAGCTGTGAAACACTAGAAAATTAGAGCAATGTTAAAACTATTTAATAAATAGTTAGAATTCTTTTGTATACGAGTATATCTGTTGCTGAACAGTTTTTTACAAACTTGTATTTTTTTAACTATTTGATTTTTTTTTAAATTGGGTTATTAGTTTTAAAAAAAATAGTCAATTTTATTTGATTAACTTTTTTTTTTTTTTTTTTTGTAAATAAAAGATAGATCCTTGTATTATGTCATCATGAGTGTACACCTATGCATCGTTTGGCAGCCACTTGTTCCGCCACAAAAAGGAAACCAGAACAGGTGGCTCCAAGCAGTGATATGTCTAAAATGGCGGAGGTTTTGTTTACAAAAATTTACAAAAAATGAGCAAAAGCTGAGAATTTCAATAGGAACTGTTCCCACTAGCTAGCCTAGGGAAGACTTCATTCAGATCCTCCATTACTAAGATGGTTATACAACTGTAAAAAAGAGTAAACATATAATCACTATTTATTCTGAAAATTGTAATTGACAAGAACCAGAGTCAAGGGTGGGCCGCGTCAAGCCTTTGGGGAACCTGGATGTCCATGGGCAGTGTAGATCGGGACAAATTTCTTCTTACAGGTGGGGCATTGTGCTTGTGGTGGGGCGTCTGAGAGGGCCTTGAACAAGAGATCCAATCGCTGGTGGATTGTCCTTTGGCCATGCACCTACTCATCCTGCCGCTTCCGGATGTCGAAGATAAGCTCCAAGTTCTCTGCTACCATATGATAGGTAATTAGGTTCTCCTCATCTCCTGTTAGTTGCCATCTTGGCGGGATTTCCTCCTCCACTATGCAAACTCCTTCCCATAAGTGAGGCTGAAAGTCTTGGGAGGTGGAAGGGCCTAGGAGGCTTGCCATGGGGGTAGACCCCTGCATTTTCACTAGGCTCGGGCCTGGTTGAAGAGCTGAAGGTGGCTCAACGTCATTCAACTTTGGGCCAGGATGCTGAATTGAGGGTAGAGCCTCCTCTTTGACTGTGTTGAGGATAACTAGTGAGGGATGGGGTGGCAGAGGAGAGTGCTCAGTGAGAGACGGGGTCTCTAATTTGGGAATGCGAAGGGGATATTGGGCTTGAGTCCGGGGCGGAGGAGAGTGCCCAGTGAGGGACGGGGTCTCCAATTTGGGAATGCGAAGGGGAGACTGAGCCTGAGTCTAGGGAAAGGTAGGCAAGTTCTCCGCTTTTGGAATGCGTAGGGTGGACTGAGTGCTGCTTGTAGGTCTGTTGGGGCAGCTAAAATGGGCAATCAAGGCTCGCTGAGAGGTAGTGAGCCGATTGTCTTGGGTGTAGGAATTCTTATTCCTGGAGGAACACCTTGGCTTGCCTCGATCCCGTGGCATGATGAGAACCAGGGAGTGAGGGAGATTGTGGTCGGGAGAGATTCAGAGGATGCACATGAGGCAAGCAAAGAGGCTAGGAGGGCCGAGCAACACTGCACAGAGAAGGAATCTTGCAAATGACAGGTGAAAGTGCGCGCCTTGGTCGATTATATCACCACTGGGAGCCATTGATGCCATTGAAGGCTGACGAGATTGGTTCAGTTTCCTAGTACTAGTGGCTTGGCTGGAATGCTCATCCGAGAGCTCTTCTAGGTGCATTGAATTAATATCCCTTATGGTGAACACCATGGGGAGTTAATTGCGTCGGGGGTGGCATCTTGGGGTATTAACTTTCCCCGCTAGCTATGCCTACCACCTGTCTCCCTCCTTTTTCCATGTGTCACCCCATCCGGGTTTGACTAACTAAAATTTAATATAATAGAATTAAATTATTTTATTTCAACATCATCAATTTTTTTTTTTTTTTGTATGCCTATACTTATTAAATAAAACTTGTTCGATGTTTAATGATGGATTCTTGTATTTTCCACCTTTTCAACTTTTTTAAGGTGGGTGGCAGGTTATATAGCTCGATCAAGTTATATAGAGATCAATCCATCTCTAACTTGATGTGGATACTTATTAAATAAAACTTGTTTGTTATTTAATGATGACTTCTTGTATTTTCCACCTTTTCATCTTATTTTAGGCACATGGTAGGTTATATAGCTCGATCATGTTATATAGAGATTGATCCATCTATAAATTGATGTGGTTAATTAACATGTTTCTATCCTTAGTTTTGAATCTTTATTTGGAGGTTCTAGTCTAATGTATGGAAATATAAAAGTCTACAATGCCTAGATTTTAACGTGGTCATCACCTCAAATTCTTTTAAACTTAATCAACTTGTACTATACTATGAAGTACAACTAGTGTTGATGGTTCTAGTCTAATGTATGGGAATATAAATGTGTACAATGTTGATATTTTAATGTGGCCATCATCTAAAATTCTTCTAGACTTAGTGAGCCTACACTACACTATGAAGGTAAAACTAGTGCATTCTATGATGAGATAAGAATGCCATGTTCACAACTTTTCAATTGGGCCATCATGGAGATCAAAGATATTGTAGATCTAGAAGGTGGGACATTAAATGAACAAGGGAATACCAGATCTAACTAGTTGTATTGCATTATTTAACTTCATTCATTAAGCTAAATTAAGGAAGGAGGTTCAAAAGGTAAAGGAAGCCGGAAAGTAAGGAAAATGAACAATAATTAGAAATCGAAAAGCTATTATTGGGGATAGGGACCGAAAGGATAAAAATAAATAGAAATTGAAAAGCTATTATTAGGGATAGGGACCGAAAGGATAACAATAAATAGAAATTTGAGACACTTTGGATCTTTTCTTGGAACTATCTGGGCTTTCCATGCAACAAAGGGCCTATATTAAGTTGGATCCCAAGTGGAATTGATATTATATTTATAGTTCAAACTTGATATCATGACAAATCTAAGGTCCCTAACATAGACAGATTTATATTGTGGTCAACATAAAGAATTCTTCCATAGAGGGGTTGGAGGCATAACTTGTTACATAAGAAAAAACATTTCTCCTCACATTCGTCTTCATAAAAAAGACCCTCTCAATCAGTTCATTTGGGTGGAGATTTCAGATATCAATACTAAGAAGATGTATATAGGAATTTTTTAGTTTGCACCTATTGATTCTACCTTTTATACAAAAAACAATCTAGATAAAAATTGTTCCTATAAAATCTTACAACAAGATATTTACAATGTGATAAATGAAGGTAGTATCCTCTTGCTAGGATAATTTAATGTTAGAAATGCAACTAATAAAGTTCTTATCTTAAGAAATGATTCCAACCCTAATCCTTTATGGCTAGATGAGGACCTTGTTTTAGCTAATATATACAAGAGAAATTTGGAAGACTTGACCTATTGAAGATGAATCATGGTTTGGATTCGAAACGTTGATCAAAACATGACTCCTACTGTGGTAAATCTAGAGAAATTCTCTCAAGTTTCATATCAAAGGAATCTCAAAACAATTTATATGGTACTAATCTAATCAACTTTTGTAGTCCTCAAGATATAATCATTTGCAATGGTCTAATGAAGTAGCTGAAATCTAACCATATGACTTGTATCCATGGGTTGGGTAGTAGTGTTGTGGACTATGTGATATCAGATATCCTTGTTTACAACCAACTAGTAAATTTTGACCTTTTAAATGACCATGGGCTTGAATCTAATCATAGACCTTTAATCCTAACTCTAAACTTTATCATTCACAAAACCCCCTTGAAGATAACTCTGGTAACCAAAGGCATCTATTTTTTGAAAAAAATAAATGTGATCTCTTTTTAAAGGACTTAAACACTTCATTAAATCTTCTATCATATAAAAACAATATTGAAGACATCTTTCATAATTTTACAACACCTCCACAAAAAAATTCTCTATTGAAGTGTTGTGTAAAAATAAGAATATAATTGCCAACCCTTGGTATGATATGGAGTGTAAAATTGCTAGAAACTCCATTAGGGGTGCTTGTAATGAGTCTTTGAAATATGATAATATTAATAGATACAAATCCCTAATTAAAAGGAAAAAAAGACACTACATAAATAGAGAGAAAGAGAATATTTTGCACCTTTCGAAGCTAGATCCAAAGAAATTTTGGAGGTAAATTCTAAGTGATAAATCTAAAGAAAATGCTATGATTCCCTTGACAGACTGGAATTCCCACCTTAAAAATATTTATGGATCCCGTAATGTCCTGAACAAAATTCCAAAATTTTCTACAGAACATGATGTTTTTTCTATAGAAGACATAAAGTTTGGGGTTAAGCAACTTGCAAATGGGAAAGCTAAGGACATCAAGGGCTACCAAGCTGAAATATTAAAACTTGAAGCGCATATTCCGATCCCTCACATACACAAGTTCTTTAATTTAGTAGTCAAGCATGGCTTCCCTAAACCTTGGACTCAAAGCCTCATTGTACCTATTTTTAAAAGTGGGTATAAACGGAATCCCTCTAATTATAGGACCATTATGATTAGCCCCATTTTATCCAAGCTATATGGAATTATTTTGGAAAATAAGATAAACATATGGCTAGAAATCCATGGAAAAAGAGCTAAAGGTCAAGTGGTTATCATTTAATTGTGGACCAACTTATCACACTTAGGATCATTGTAGAGGAGTGTCACAATAATAAAACCAATATCCTATTTTGTTCATTGAATTTAGGAAAGATTTTGAGAATGTGTCTAGGACCAACCTTTGGAATATGTTAGAAGAGATAAAAGTTCCCTTTGGGTTGAGAGCTATTGTTGTAAGGTTGTATGAGAACATTATTTCCAATTTTAGGAGCACTGAGGGATGATTAGGAAAAATTAACTGCAATATAGGAGTCAAGCAAGGTTGTCCCCTATCCCCTACCCTTTTTGGAATTTACATTGACAAGTTAGAAGATTGTTTGGAAGCTGCAGGTTGTGTTGGAACAACTCTTGCTAGTATAATAATCATCCTTCTTCTATATGCCAATGATATTGTTCTTATGTAAAGGAATCCCTATGACCTTAGTAAGTAGCTTAGAATCGTCAAGGACCTCTGCTCTAGTACAAGTATGACTATGAACACTAACAAAATGAAGGTTATGATATGAAATCCAACAAGATCACCTACGATAATTTTATATATTACAACAATATCTTGGAGGAAGTGCCTTCGTACAAGTATCTTGGATTTGATATTCATCACAAGCTCAATTCGAACTATAGCCTTGAGAAAAGGATAAATGGAGGGTGGAAAGCTTATTATGGGCTTGAAAATAATTGTAAGTTAGCAGACCTTTGGCTATGGGATAAGAAAAAGATCCTATTTGAGACTTACTCCTATTATCTTATACAAATGTGAAGTTTGGGGATGCAGTATCTCTCGAGAATCCTGAAGAAAGATAAAGCAGATCCAAAATAATTTTATAACTTATAATCTCAAAATTAAGGAAAATACACCCTATATTATCCTTCTCATCGAAGCAAGCCTTTCCCCCATTGATAGCACAATTATGATTAGGTACTTCATATATAAGAACAAGATAAACAACATGGATAACAAGAGTCTACCCAAAATTGCTTCAAACTCTAGCCAAAATCACCAACTGCTCAAGGCTCGAGGATGGAATAATGATTCCAAGTCTTGGCTAAATCATTATAAAATAAGTTATTCTGTAGAATACCGATGATATTAAAAATATTGTACAAGCTAACTTTAAGGAGAATCTATGATTTGATAAAGAATTAGAGGATAAAATAAAATAAATATATTATAAGCAGGTGGTTAACCCTAACCTTAAAGATCAAAAGTATCTCTTTGTTTTGACTAGCGTGAAGAAGAGCATCAATATTGCTAAAATAAGAACTAATTCTCATGAGCTACATAGCGAAACTAGGCGTTGGTAAATCCCCAAAACACCATGGAAAGAAAGAGTCTTTCACCTTTGTGACACCAAGAGGTTGAAGATGAAAAACATTTTCTCCTAGAATGCACCGAGTATACCCAAATTAGATCCCAATTTCAAAATATCTGTCACAATACCGATCTTCCTAACCTTCTAAGTAATCAAAACATTAGTGATCTTGGAATGTTTCTCTTAATGCTTTTCAAGCATCAAAATAACATTTTAAAGAAATCCAAATAATCTCTTACTTTTCTTAAGGTCCGATAGACCAATTTTGGTCTCATTGGATGTTAACCATCATCACCACCACCACCACCACCACCACCATCATCAATAATCAACTAAATTAATTTAATTTAACCTATATTTATTAAATCATATAAACATCTTTATTTTCACCTACTAAGCAACATCCACCAACATTGATTTGATTTATCTTAAAATTTTAAATTTGCAATGCATCATTGATTTGGTTTATCTTAAAAATTTTAATTTGCAAAAGAAATTCATTGCACCACTTGTTCTTGGACATTGAGGAAGAAAAAGGTGATTTCTATACACATTAATTGATATTAATATCGATTTATAGGTGTATTGGTTAAGGTGGAATTGGTAAGGATTTCAAGTCAGTGAAGGCCCCGATAGAGGTTGAGTAAAAGGGAGAAGGATTTACACCTTTTCTGACTATCATCAAAGCTAGTATTTCGACATTTTTTTTTCTTTTGACAGTTCCATCGTCCACTCTAACCACTCTCCATTTGCAAACAGATATTACAACCCACCGAGGATCCACTAGTAGTTGTAATCATGGAAAGAAGGAAAAAATTAACGTCGTCCCCAGGTGGATTAGACACCTACATACATGCACTAAATTCAATGCCCAAACTTTCAAAACCCATGAGGAATTTTTTTTGGATGTAATCTAAACATTCCACGTTTTAACCTTTTTTTGCGCACTTTTTCCAATTAGTTTTGCTCGAAATCCAATCATAAATTTAGAAAATTGTAGATTTCGGTGGTTTAGATTACAGATTCTAGGTGCCCAAGGGTTTTTGAGGGTGTTGAATCGATTTATGCATTCAAAAAAATGATTTAAGAAATGTAAAGTTGTGATTTCACCAACAATTAGGTTGTGGTATTTCAGTGATAATTTCATAGGATTATGTCTACCAACATTGGGGATTCCTCGAGCTTTAGACAATAGAGATTTGGAATAATTACTTGAGCAGTCATTTTCCACATAAACTTGGATAGAAATCACCTCTAGAATGGTTGGGTGTTTCGTTGAATTTCTTCAGGGGTCTAGTGTCTCCACATTTGTGTAGCGAAGGAAATCTTACTAAGTTCTTGTCGTTTTGGAGGGTGAGGATGCAGAACAATGAGCTTTCGGGTTTCAATCTTGATGGTTTTGAAAACCTTACAAATATGAAGAGGCTCGAATTGGCTCACAATAGGCTCACCAGGACTGTTCTTGGGGATCATAGTGTGTCACTATGGATTTCTTTCCTCAATATGTCTTACAATCTGTGAATTTTTTGAAATGAAATTAAATACAAGAGGGAGGAATAAAACCACTGGGTATCACAATGAGAAACTATGAGCACAATGGAAAAGTCACAGGAGAGAATATGGATTTACTTGAGTATCTTGAGAACAATTTTGAAGGACCTAAACTCTTTCCCACTGTATGCGCTAGGATACCTAATTATTGTTGTTTTAGGTCATTAGCTAAATCAAAGTGGTGTAGTTTCAATGGTCAGGCACTTAGTATTTATTAATTTTAGTTATAATGTTGAATTCATTAAAGAAGTTTTCACAGAAGCAGGGTGGAGTTGGAACCTTGGTTGTAATAACCTTAGGAGTTATTGTCTATATTTATCTTCAAAGTCTATGCTCTACAAATTTATTTCCATTAAATAGGATTCTATGAAAAATGATGCTACAAATGAATTACTGAAGCATATAGATACTTTTACAAAAAGTGGATTCGTCGCTTTGAATAAGACGATGCCAAAGTTTGTACAAGAAGCTGGTAAGAACAATGTTTCGAGAAGTCATCTCTCATATTTTAATAAAATTTATTATCTTCAACGAATTATGAAGAGTCTTGATTAATAATATAAATGAACTTCCCATCATGACATGGCCTCCTCTTGATTATTTGGAAAATGTTATGGTAAAGTTTGTTGACGGGCCTTTATTTTTGGGACAATTAAGTGTGGTGCACCATATTTATATTTTGTTTTCCATTTGACCTTATATTATATTATGATCCCAATTGACAATTTAGAGATTTCATAAACCATTACTACAAGTTGACTTGCATATGGTCCTTTCGATGAAAAAATTCAAGTTGTGTTCCCTGTATTAAAGAATTATGATATTATAGTTGATAGGATGAAACTATTGAAATGGATTCTGGCAAGTTAAGCTTCTCTTTTATTTGCATTACTTCCTATTTTCAACATTACAAAAATGAATGGTTTTGGATTTTTATAACAAATTTTGTGCTTTTGTGATAAAAATGCTTAATGGCCTTCTGGCTTGAATACATGAATTGCACAAGATAGAAGCATATGTGAAAACAAAAGTTGATCCGGAGATAATTGTTGAAACATACAAAATAATATTGGTAGCTCATCTCTAATGATACACACTTGTGAATAAAGTTGACTCACAATGCATCTTTTATTTTCTTATATTGTAATACACAATGCATTTTTCTTATATCGCATTGCCAAATGTGAAGTAATTTAAAATATTTTAAACTTATTTCTCTTTATTTATTATGTAGGATAATTGTGCGAAATAACTGGGATGGATTGATGTAGAAATGATTGAAGGTTTCATAGATATAGTACAATAAAAAAATTTGGATAGAAAAACTTGTCATCTTTTTAATAGATGTAAAAGTTTTAATGGTAATTTTTGATACCACTGTTTATAAGTTGGTATTTATGGAGTTCCTCAATTTCATTTAGTTTAGGTGGGGTTGAGAGGAATTATTTTTACCCTCCCCATCCAGGTTCGATTCCTGTAAGTGACATGTTGATCTTATAATTGCTGTAATGCATAGGCTAGGCACAATAAACTCCATTGACATTACTACTTCTTTCCCATAGACCAACCTAAAAGGTGTCTGTCCTGTCAAATTTTTTCTTGTAGTCTTGTATGCCCATAATACTGCAGAACCCTTAAATACCAATCATCTCTCCCTACATTGAAGATCTTTTTCAAAGAATTCTCTAGTATTTTATTAAAATCTTCTACTGTCCCATTGGCCTGAGGATGATATAGATTACTCTTTTGATAATGATTTTGAAATTCCTCAGTCAATGTTGCAATTGTCGTATTCAATAAATGTGTTCCTTGATCACTGAGTAATATGAGTGGGCACCCAAATCATGTGACTACATTCTCAAATAGAAACCACTCGACAGTCTCTGCGATGTAGTCTATGACTGGTGTTGCTTCTGCCCATCTGGTCAAACACTCTGTCGCAATGATTATGTACCTAGCTCCTGATATTCTCATTGATGGGCTGATTGGTCCAACAAAGTATATTTCCCATTTATTGAACTCTTGCAACGTAACCTATGGATGTAAAGGAATCTCATCCCTCCTAGATGGATTTCCCACCCTTTGACAAACATCACATGCCTGGAAGTATTCTTTAGCATATTTATGAAGTGTGGGCCACCATATCCCTACACATAAAATATTCTACGAGGTTGCTTTACCTACATAGTGTCCTCCTACAATCCCTTTGTGTGCTTCCATGAGTATCATAGGCCTTTCATTCTCTAACACACATCGTCTCAATATTCCATATGCACCTAACTTGTATAAGTTCCCTGCAATCAACTGATACTCTACCGCTTTAACTACTAATTGTTTCTTCTGTGCAACTGTCATTTTAGACAAGGCTATTCCTATACTTAGGAACTGCATGATGTCTACGAAGTAGTCATCCATCATTCTAACTGCAAATAGTTGTGCCTCTGGCAAGCTGTCATCTAGATTCCCTACATCTTCTCCTGATAATATACACGATAGATGATCCGATCCTTCATTCAACTTCCCTGGTTTCACAACAAGTTCAAAATCGTACTCCTGAAATAACAACAACCACCTTCATATTCTCCCCCAAACAATGGGTTGTTCACTAAGTATTTTAGTGCATAATGGTTTGTATACATATTAAAGTGAGAACCCAATAAGTAATGCCTAAAATTATGCAGTGCATATACCATTGTTAATCCTTCTCATTCTATCATAGTATAGTTATTCTCTAATATGGACAACTTCCTACTTGAAAACGCAATTGGGTGATATATGTCTCCTTCCCCTGGTTGAGATAGTATTGCGCCCAAAGATATGGATGACGCATCTATATGCACATGGAACTCCTGGTTCCAATATGGAAAGATCAGAATTAGCACGGTCACTAATTTCTTCTTTAAGGTGTCCAAACCCTTCTGACAACCCTCATTCCACTAGAAATTTCCTTCCTTCTTCAACAACTTCTCCATAGGTGTTGTAATATGCACATAACCTTTGATGAACTTCCTGTAATATCTTGTATGACCTAGAGTTTCCCTCAAATGTTTGACTAATGTAGGTGGCTGTAAATCCATAATCACTGTAATCTTGGCAGGATCTATTAATAATCCTTGCTTGCAGACCACATGGCCCAACAAGATTCCAAAAGGTGTGCAAAAAATACATTTATTTAAATTCGGTGAAATCTAACATTATATACACCTATCCAACATTAATATGAGTACTTATGTGTGATCCTTCAGTAGACTAAACACAGTCCAATCATATAAGTACACTTCAAGGAACTTATGAATAAATTCCTTAAAAGTTGCAACCATAACTCTTGAAAAAATTGTAGGTGCATTCTTCATTCCAAAGGACATCACTGTGTATTGATAACTTCCCCACTCTTTCGTAAAGTAGTATTATACATATCTTCCTATGCAGTATTTATCTGATGGTACCCTGAGAAATCATTTGTGAAATAATAAGTCTCCTCCTCTCCTACATTCTCTAGTATCTCATCCGTTAACGATGTTGGAAATGGATCATGTAGACATGCATCATTCAACTTCCTCAGATCTACACAAATCCTAATTCCTCTTGTTTTCTTATCTTGCACTACCATTGGAATTATCCATTATGATTCCACCACTGATTCAATGATCCCTACTACTAGCATTTTGTCTATCTCTTCCTTCACCTTCTCTTTATATTTCGGATTTAACCTGCAGGGTCTCTTTCGCACTGATTTAGCACTTGGTTTCAAAGGGATCTTCATCTCACCTAATTCCACAACTATCCCCTTAATTTATGAGAATGCAGTTGGGAATATATATTGATACTCGTGCAATAGATATTCTATCTTCTCCACAGTTTCATCACTCCAATAATCTCCTATCTACACAAACTTTGGATTCTCGGTTTTCCCAATGTTTACTTTCTATGTCTTTATTGGCTGTGTATATGCAACAGATTCACGCTCTAGCCCTTCTACTGCACGTTCCCCATCAGTTTTTGGCACTTGCATATTCCTAGGATCTTCCTCATCTTATTCTTCTTTAGCGAGATTGTAATACTCCAGTAGTTCATGGACATTCATAGAAGCTCTGTGCGCATTGAACACATGCACCACCTCCATCGACCCTTCTTTTGAGAATATATTGGTTCAAATGACCTATAAAATTGCATCTACTAGTGGAGATTCATGCTCAAAAGTAAAATTTACCTTGAACCTCTAATTTAGCTCATCCTGGTTTGTTGTTTCTCTACGCATTTCCATCTCCAGGTGCCATTTCTTCGGAATTGTATCCAATGTATGTATGAATCTCTCAATCCATTCCTTCTTTGATACTGAACTCCATGGTTATGCACTGCTCAACATGACCTTTTGGGTCATTTGTCCCTCTATACTTCTGCACAACATACTCCACCTTGACACCAAACCTTATTTGCATCAATCTTATACACTACGACCAAACTTCCATTCCCTCTTTATGTGCAGCCCACCATTTGGATGGAGTAGCTTTTATAACAACATCTAGTGCCAAAAACCTTTTTTGTTCGGGTACCTGTGACTAAAATGCATTTATAAACAAACTGATATCATTCAATCCATCATACCTGGGTGGATCACATAGCTCTATTCCAATCCAACACAATGATCGAGTTAGGCGTGCACACCGTCTAGTTGATAATTCATGCATCCTCTACTGCCAATGTTTTAGACCTTCCTTTGAATTCGATGCACATGAGATAATGATTCTCCAACTTAGTGCACCATATGCAGTGGGGTTAACATAATAATCCATCCATGCAGTCATATTATACAGGTTGTCAAGTCCATTCCCTCTAGCTGGTTTGATGTACCTTTTCCCTTTTGTCGGGTCCAATGGTGTAGTAACCTTCAAGTCTCCTACTTCAAATATCATTTCCCTCCTCTTCGGATTAATGATATCTTGATTATCAAAGGCCATTCAAGTCCCATGAGTGTTAGATATGGCTAATTATCATCCACGATATCAATGACTTCAAAATCTACTACACTGCGCACTCCATCTATATTCAACCAATTGGTACCATCTTATGCTAGTTTTCCAACTTTAACTCAATAGGAGACCAAATTAACTTGGGTTTCCCCATCATTTCCCAAGTCTTCTTTGGTAATACATTCGCATCAGACCCCAAGTCTAAAATAATGTTATCCACATCACATTCCCCAATCTACGCACTTAATCTGAATTCTCAATTGGTCCTCTTTTTTCATAGTATCTGATTTACTACCCTCTGTGCGATAGAAATTCCCTGTCTTGCACGCAATGATCAATCATTTCACATAGTGAATTTAGAGAAGTTTCATCTTTCATAAACTCTACGTAGCTTCTCAAGAAATCTCTTAGAGTACTTACCTTCCCAAGTGGCTTCCCTAACATGGTTCAATCAAAACACAAGGCGCATATTTTCTTTCCCTATGATACGTCTCTTTTTCTTGATGAGGGTCAAACGTCGACATAGGTCCTATTGATTTCTTGACCCATTGCTCCACCTATTTTCCTCCATTCTTCGCATCATCCATTGTTCTAGTTCCTCCACACATAACAGATACAATTCTAGGTTCTTCATTGCATTTTTCGGTTGATATCTTTTGGACATTCTGATTTGGATTTTGGTTCTGATTCCCCCTTGCCTATGATTTCGCAAGTAGTTGAAGACAGTATTCTATCACATGGTCCAATGCTCTACAATATGTGTAGGTTGTACACGAATTTAGGCAGTCACGAGCTAAGTGTAACATCCCCAATCTTCACTACAACAAATCCCTGTGATTTGCTCCCTTTTTTTCTTCCAAAGATGGTTTTAGTGTATTTTTCTTCAATTTTTTGAACAAGTCGGCGCTATTTATTGGGATGGAGCTATTCATGGAGTTTTTTGTGTTGAACACAAAATTTTGGTGCTAATAGCACTGGAAATTGCTCCCCATTTAGTGCCAAAAATTGTGCCCCTTTTAGCGCCAGAAATAGCGCCCCCTTTAGTGCCAGAAATTGTGCCCCGTTTAGTGCCCGATTTAGCACCCCAATTAGCACCATAAATTGCACCAGATGTAGCATAGGATTTAGCACCAGATGTATCCAAATTAGCCTAAATAGTTAATTAGTTGAGGTGTTGGGGGTTAAGTGGATAGGGGCTTTGAGGATTTAGGGATTTGGGGTACAGGGATTAAGGTTTAATGGATTAGGGGTTAGGGTTTAAGGGATTAAGGGTCAAGAGCTAAGGGATTTGGCGCTTACGGGTTAGGTATTTTAATGGTTAATGGATTATTTATTATGGGCTAGGGTATTAATGTTTAAGTGCTTAGTGCATAGGGGTTTATGGATTAAGGAATTAGTGAGAAGTGTTTAAGGGTCGATGGCTTAGGGGTTAGGGGATTTAGGGATTTTGTGTTAAGGGATTATTGATTAACTAAGGTTGAGGGCTTAACGGTTAATTAGGGATTATGACTTAACAAGCCTTTAAGGGTCAATAGATCAGGGGTTAGGGGAGTTAGGGATTTGTCAGAACTCTCTTGAAATTTCATGGAACCTCTTCCAACACACTAATCACCAATATCATCCACTAATGTCACATGGTGAGTAGTGAATGGGGCCAACATTGAAATTTATTCAAACTGTTAGTACATGCGCTGAAATTTGAAATGGTTAGAATAGACACATGCCTTAAAGGTATGTGAGGGTTTCAAGACTCAAGGATACCTGATGTCCCCATATAATCTTTGAGATCGTCCACGTTTGCATCAACGTTCATCATGCAGTCTCATTGTCATTGTTTGTCATTCACATCTATGGAATGCTTGTCGAAACTCTCTTAAAATGTCATGGATTAACGTATTCCAACACATTGCCAATGTCATCCATTAATGTCGCACGATGAGCAGTGAATGGGGTTTAGTGCTAGATGTGAATAAATAGTTAATTAGTTAAGGTGTTGGGGGTTAAGTGGATGGGGGCTTTGAGGATTATGGGATTTAGGGATTTGAGGTACATGGGTTAAGGGTTAAAAGAATTAGGGATTAGGGTTTAAGGGATTAAGAGTCAAGAGATAAGGGATTTGGTGCTTATGGGTTAGGTAGTTTAATGGTTAATGGATTAGGGATTATGGGCTAGGGGATCAATGTTTAAGTGTTTAGTGCATAGGGGTTTATGGATTAAGGGGATTAGGGATTAGTGTTTAAGTGTTTAAGGGCCGATGTCTTGGGGGTTAGTGGATTTAGATATTTTGTGTTAAGGGATTAGTGATTCACTAAAGTTGAGGGCTTAAGGGTTTAGGGATTAGGGCTTAAGGATTTAAGGGTCAATGGCTTAGGGGTTAGGGTTTAGGTCAAAATTTGACATGGTTAGATGAGACAATGCCTTGATGGTATGCGATATATGATATATGGTGCTAGGTATTGATGCTGAGATGAGAATGCACTCAACATCCTTGCAATGTGATCTACATCCAAGGACAATATATCATTAAGGACAACATCAATTGTCATAGCAGAAGAAAGTAGTGAAAGGAATCTGAATCAAATGGATGAAGAGGAGGCCTGAACCCCATGATGATTGATTATCAAACTTGGACAACCAAGATGTTTTGATGTCCAAACTAGTCATTATGGTGGGTGAGAGGCACTATAGCCAAAATCCATGATGGCCCACCCGTGCTAGAGGGAAAATTCGAAGTGTAACCACTGTCTTTGTTACTCATCATTACAAAGGTTACAATACAAACGTTGGAAGGAGAAAGGTCACGGGGAAGGCGGAAGGCCAAGGGTCACATTGAACCTCATTAAATACTAAAATTGTACCAGAAGTAGCGCCAGATGTATCCAGATTATCCTAAATAGTTAATTAGTTGAGGTGTTGGGGGTTAAATGGATAGGGGATTTGAGGATTTAGGGATTTGGGGTACAGGGATTAAGGGTTAATGGATTAGGGGTTAGGGTTTAAGGGATTAAGGGTCAAGAGATAAGGGATTTGGTGCTTACGAGTTAGGTAGTTTAATGGTTAATGGATTAGGGATTATGGGCTAGAGGATTAATGTTTAAGTGCTTAGTGCATAGGGGTTTATGGATTAAGGCATTAGGGATTAGTGAGAAGTTTTTAAGGGTCGATGGCTTAGGGGTTAGGGGATTTATGGATTTTGTGTTAAGAGATTATTGATTAACTAAGCTTGAGGGCTTAAGGGTTAATTAGGGATTAGGGCTTAACTGGGATTTAAGGGTCAATGGAATAGAGGTTAGGGGAGTTAGGTCTTTGTCATAACTATCTTGAAATTTCATGGAACCTCTTCCAACACGTCAATCACCAATGTCATCCACTGATGTTGTACGATGATCAGTGAATGGGGCCAACGTTGAAATTTCTTCAAACTATTACTGCATGAGTTGAAATTTCTTCGAACGCTCATCTGTAATGTCATTAACCGACTCGACACAATGAGTAGTGAATGGGGCCAATGTTGAAATTTCTTCAAAATGTGACTATATGCAATGATATTTTACATGGTTAGACTAGGCGAATGCATTAACGGTATGGGAGGGTTTAATTAAGACTCAATGAAATCATTGAGATTGATTATTGATGTAATTTTGATATGAAATAGAAAATTAAAATTGAACTTTAATTTATTACATTTTCACCTAATTCTGGGTGATTAAAATATTTTATTTTGTTTAATTATTTTATGTTTAGTTCTTAATAAAACTTAATAAAAAATTTATGCCCAACATTAAAATGCAAACAATATAAAAATAATGAAGTTAACAAAGTTGCTTATTCAAATCATTCTGAGATACTTGCATATTTAATTAATATTTTATTAACTTTTGTGTCTTCATGAACATATGTTGATATAAAATGGATGGAAGAAGCATACAAGTAATCCTATTTTGTTCTTCCAACAATTCGTACCATATCTTGAACACTTTAACGATATTGCAATAGGTGATTTGTATTGACACAAATAATATTGAACCATTTCAAAGACTAGGCCATAAGAATCATCATTTTTTAAACATGGATTACGAATAATTATGAAATCTAGAAGTCTTGGTCATTAACATCATTGTCTGCAACAATGTCATCTAGTGTATCATTGTCAATGTTCATATGATGTTTCAAGTAGTTAATATTATCATCATCCTCATCTTGACCTGCATCACCTTCATC
>ML778903.1:544798-581520 GCA_009831015.1 Picea engelmannii | reverse complement strand
CCAAGTCAACTCAAAATCTTATGTAGATGCTCTCCTCAGTACATTCAAGAAGAAAAACAAAGAGAAGACAAATAATGACCAGAACTCCAGAGGACTACTTCCACCCATCAAGAAGGAAAACAAGACAATACCAAAGAAGGTTTTATCAAAACAGGTATCCTCACATTTTCTTTGGTTATTTCTTTGCATGCTCTAATTTCAGACACAGAGCTATGAATTGTAGAGCGTATAGAAGAAAAGATCTAAAGGTTAAGAACTATAACCTTAAAGATAAACAAGCAATAAATCGAGTTAAAAGCATAAACTATAACTCCTTTTCACCTCTCCAAGAAGGGGACCTAGAATGCTTAAGATGTCATAACTATGGACATAAGGCCATTAATTGCAGATTAATGGAAGTTTCAGAACAACCAAAGTTCATTAAAGAGCAAAAGAAACTTTGGAGAGAAAAAACATCAAAAAATGAATGTCTTATTGCCTTAAAATCTCAAGATAAAGAAGACCTTTGGTATGTTGATAGTGGGTGCTCAAAACATATGATAGGTAACAAGGACAAGTTTTTAGGCTTAAAGAAACAAAAGGGTAAAGTTACATTTGGTGACAATGCTTTAGGTAACATACCTGGGAAAGGCACTGTGAGTTTGGGAAAAGACAAAGCCAAAAATGTACTGCTTGTTGAAAAACTAAAACCTAGTCTATTAAGTGTCGGCCAAACCTGTGATCAGGGGCACTTATGCATCTTTGATTCCTATAAATGTGAGATTAGGAGAGAAGACATGGGAAAATTAGTTGGTAATGCTCCTAGAACTCCCGAAAATGTATATATACTAGATGCAAAATTGAATGAGTAATGCCATATAAATATAGTAGATGAAAGTTGGCTACGGCATAGAAGGTTGGAGCACATTAACTTTGACAATCTAGTAAAATCCAACAATCTTGGTGCATTAAGAAACTTTCCAAACATCATAAAGCCCTCAAATACTATGTGTAGACATTGTCAACTAGGGAAGCAAACTAGAATAAGGTTCAAAGAAAAAGAATACACAACCTCAAAACCTTTAGAGATTTTTCACACTGACCTATGTGGACCTACAAGGACCAAGAGTTTGCAAGGAGAGTCTTACTTTATGTTGTTCATTGATGATTTTGCTAGAATGGGTTGGATATGTTTTCTCAAAGAAAAATCAGAAGCACTTAACAAATTCAAAGCCTTTAAAACCCTTGTTGAAAATGAAAAGGAGACAAAAATAAAATGTATTAGATCAGACAATGGTGTTGAGTTCACCTCAAAAGATTTTGATCTCTTCTGTGAAACCCATGGAATAAAAAGATAATTATCTACTGCCAGAACACCTCAACAAAACAGGATTGCTGAGAGAAAGAATAGAACAATTCAGGAGGCTGCAAGGACTATGCTCAATGAAGCAAAATTGTCTGATGGATATTGGAGGGAAGATGTAAGAACAATGGTATACATATTGAACATAGGTCAGCTCAGGGTTAATAGTGATAAAAATCCTTATGAACTATGGTTTGGAAGAGCTCCATCAGTAAATTACTTCAAGGTCTTTGGAAGTAAATGCTACGTCAAAATACTTGATGAGAATCTTGGAAAATTTGATGCTAGATATGATGAAGGTATTTTTCTTGGATATGCTTCTAACAAGAAAGCATACATATGCTACAATATTAGATCACATAAGATTTTTGAGAGTGCAAATGTCAAGGTGGATGACCTAAAAATGTTAAGGATAAAAAATCAAGAGACTATACTTGAAACTGAAGATGAAGATGATGATGGGACAATTGGCACACAAGTAGAAGAAGTAGAAGAGAATAAAGAAAGGGAAGATGATGATATGAATACAAGTGAAGATGAAGAAGATATTCAAGAGGAGATAAGAGAGGAATTCCCAATAAGAGACACAAATACACCCTCAAGGATGACTCAAAAGAACCATCTTGAAGAACTGATTATTGGAGATATGAACGATGGAGTGCACACAAGAAGACAACTACTGTAGCAAACATAAATAGCATCATTGTCACATATTGAGCCCATCTCAATCAAATATGCATGTAAAGACGAGAATTGGGTCAAATCTATGAATGAAGAATTGGACCAAATTGAAATAAATCAAACTTGGGAACTAGTTCCAAGACCAAAAAACAAAAATGTCATTGGAACTAAATGGGTGTATAAAAACAAAATGAATGAGAATGGGCAAGTAATCAAGAACAAAGCTATATTGGTATGTAAAGGATATGCTCAAGTTGAAGGAGTAGAATATGAAGAAACCTTTTCACCTGTGTCCAGATTAGAGGCAACTAGGATGTTCCTAGCTTTCTCCATCTATAGAAAATTTAAAGTATACCAAATGGATGTCAAGTCAACATTTCTCAATGGAAACTTAGAAGAGGAATTCTATATTGAGAAACTAGAAGGATTTAAATTAACTAACAAAGGAGACTATGTCTGTAAACTAAAAAAAGCACCTAGAGCATGGTATGCAAGGCTAGATTCTTATTTACAAAAACAAGGCCTCAAAAGGGGCTCAATAGACAACAATCTTTATTGCAAAATGATTGGTAATAACATAATTATTGTGGAAGTATATGTTGATGATATTATATTTGGTAGTGATGATGAAAAAATGAGTAAGGACTTTGCTAGGATGATGCAACAATAATTTGAAATTTCCTTGCTTGGTGACTTGAATTTATTTCTTGTGATGCAGACCCCCTACCTCGATAGGGTTCGCTGACCTCCCAGTCTAAGGATCGTTCTTAACTCTGATGAGTTGGAACAACTCTCTCGATTCCCTACTGGAATCCCATGAACAAATCCACAGGTACTTTACGACACTTCGCCTGCATGACTAAGAACCAAGTGCGAGCCTCACCTCCCCACGACCACGGGCTATGACTGCACGCATACGTGAAAGGCGTGTCACGATTTCACGTGTTGCGACTTTGCGAATGAGTCAACCCTGACTCCCCAACTCTTGAAATGTCGATAAGAGGTTTAACAGTCCCTAGATCCTCCCTTGGCCTCCATCCATGTGACCATTCACCATGACCCGGGGCTCAATTCTCAAGCGCATCGGGATTTCTCATATCGGGAATTCCTGATGTGATTCACCTCTATTCTCCCGACTCCTGAAATGTGGATATTTTGGAGAGCCGGATCAATGGTCTACAATCCCCAAAATCTAACGGCTCAACTCTCATTTTCACGTATCGGGATTTCACGATTTCGCATATCATGAAGTAGAAAGATTTTTCACCTCTGTTCGCTCGATCCCTGAAATGTCGATATTTGTGAGCGTTAGATCGATGACTCATGACTCCCCACAATCTAACGGCTCAGATCAATTTTCGATTTTTCATTTCGTGACTTTGGGAGTCTCCTTACCTCCATTCTCCCGATATCTGAAATCGCGATGGTGCTAGATCGATGGTCAAGATCTTTCCTTGGATCAACGACTGTGATCAAGTCGAGATTTCGTGTTTCACGGCTTTGACTCTTATAGAGTCCCTTCGACACTTAGCCAAATTCGAAATCTGTGCACTCCTTGCATCAGATTCTTACACAGGACTTGGTCCTTGTGGGTGACTGTGCACACCTTGCAGCAGTCGCTTTGCACTCCTTGCAAAGGGGAAGTTTCGTGCTATCTCTTATGAGCTTCGAAATCGAAACAGATCCCGTCATGCACTCCTTGCGTTCTATGTGCACACGTTGCACTCACTCAACATAAGAGAAATGATTGAAACTTATACTAACATTCACAGTTTCATCCATTCATAACGAAATTCATTCATTTATGAAACCTTAATAACAAATAATTGCAAACAGTAATAGTACTATGCATTTGGGTCAATTTTCCTCTATCATATTCATTCAAAAGTAAATGGCTACAGCTGATATCAAAACAATAACTCAAAACTTGAAAAATTTCTACTAACTTGCTCCAGCCTCATTAGGGCATACAAAATCTCTATTTATCTCAGAGGGTCCTTAGGGTTCCCCCCGACTACTCATCTACCTCATAAAATGAAAAAAAACTCTAACTGCTACCTAAGTTCAGTTACATTCAAGACTCATAATGAAAATCTCTGATCACTCGTGATCATCCGCTCCCAAGCATTTGATCTTCTTTCGTTTTTTCCAATCAACTCCAAAATATTCACAGTAACTCCCAACGTTTGAGATTCTGAAATGATTCCCAGGCTCTGAGCTTTCCTACCACATGTGCTTTCTGACGATGCTCTTGCATCATCTTGTATTACAAATAATATAGTCCAAAAGAGGATTCTTTATCCATCAGTCTAAGTATGTTAAAGATATGCTTAAGAGATTCCAGTTACAAGATTGCAAACCTATTAGTACACCAATGACAGTTGGATGAAAACTAAGCAAGGATGATGAGTCCAAATTTGTAGATCCAAAACACTACAAATCAATTATTGGGAGTGTTGGAACAAATATTGAATTTTTTTCTTTCGGTAGCTTTGGAGGGAAAAATTCATAGCATTTAGCTATCGAAAGTGAAGACTTTCGGTAGCTTAAATCTTAGATTTTATACGCCCTTAGCTATTGAAAGTGCAGGTGGAAAAAAAAGGCCATTTGTCTGTCATGCCAAGTCACAAGACAACTCATAAAAAACTCCAAGGAGAGAATCCATGGGAGTACCAGGGCCAAACACCCACGATATGACACCAGTCGGTCGAGACCAAGCACTCAAGCACCACACATTAAGCCACATGGAGGAAGAGCTCATGAGGAGGCATGAAAAGAACATAATACATGCCAAGAAAATCGCTAGAAGGGTTATAACACCACACGTTCTGTTTTCAATATTTTGACCGTCGGAAGAATGTTAATGAGCCACTCCTCTTTTCCCCCGAAGCCCGAATGCCCAAAATCGGGGTTTCATCCTTACACACAAAACACAGATGGATTAAGGTTTTGGCCTCATGCATAAAACATCGATTAGAAGAACATTCCACCTGCAAAATGAAAGCAATACGAGTTAGCACAACATTCAGAGTCCCAACGCATACCTGTTCACGATTTGATGGTCGTTTCAACTCTCTGTAGGAAATATGCACGAGATACCTAGAAGGCGGAGGAGGAAACAACAACCACTTGTCAAAAATCGCTTGCTAGGATTTTCGGTAGCTTACTCAACCCTAAAAACGTGTTGTTAGCTGCCAAAATTTTAGGCTTTCGGTACTAAGATGCCGCTGTTTTCGGCCTGTTAGCTACCGAAATCACAGGTTTTTCTAGTGATAAACTGCCTTAGCAAAACTCAATTTTCTCAACCGTGAAGATGTTGTTTTACACGCTCAAATAGTCAATTGACATCTAGAAGTCATAAGATTTCCAATGGTACTTTCAAATATGCATTTGGAGATCGATAAGGCAGCCAAAAGTTCCCCACAAGACGGTGTTGCGTTTTTTGAGAAAACATGGCCCAGAAATGTAGGAACGCGCCTAGATTTCAGTTAAATAACTGCCAGTTCGTTTCTCACGACTCTTAGTCAGTTTTGAGGTCGTTTCTCATTTGTTACATGTTGGAGGCTTATGAATGGAGAAGAAAACTTATATATGGTATATCTCTTTGATGAGAAATGAGGGGGGGAAACAATCTGAGAGCCTTTTGGAGGCTGGGTTTGTAATGCATTTTCTTTTAGCAAATATAGAACAGAATGAAAAGGGATTCTGGGCCTTGTCAATGTCTAATTCTGTCTTTTTCTGTATTGTTTTACTCAAGTTTACATTCATTCGTTTTTCCTTCTTTTACACATTTAACTTGTAATGGCTCCAATTTAGTAATACCTCTGCTATAGTCATTTATTGGGCAGCCTATTAAGTTTAGCTTTTCCTCTGTTTATGCTGTGAGAAAAACAAGACTTGTAGCTTGACTGTTTTTTCCTAGATTACAAGTTATATATATGCATGTTTGTCTCTCAAATTTATTTGTCATTCCTCTGTTGAGATAAATATTAGACTTATTGAAATTAGATACCTAACTCTTTGTTTCAGTCTCCTTCATCCCCTATCTTCTATCCATCTTCCTTATTTTAATTAAATTAGGCAAACAAGGGCATGCCTCTTCGTTTCTGATCTATAAATGAGTGAAAGGCCTGCTTCAGACCTATTTCTACAAGCCTCATATGACTGATCAATCACAAATTATTACTTCATTTAAAATGTGCTAAGGCTTGGCTCTATTACATCCTAGAGTCAACTCTTGCGACAACATTTTCCGGCACCGTTGTCGTGGATGGAGGAACAAAGTTATCTTCCCTATGATATGACAAAAAGTTCAGATCTATCTCTTGAGGGTGAACAAGGGATAGGCATTCAATTGGTTGTGATCATTCACCTGGTGACTCGGTTCGAAGACTCTACATGATTCATTGACGACTCCACTGGTCTCAAAATGTTGAATTCATTCGCTGCTCGGATTGCTGCAAGTTTTTTTTCCTCTGGACTTTACAAATGTTTATGGTTTTCCAAACACTGTTCCAGACATTAAAATTTGGGAAGATATCCTTCCTAAATTTGGAGAATATGGCTCCGGATGGGGTGACATGCGGAGGCTCCGTGGAGCCAACTGGACATGCACTCAGCGATTGTTAAATGCTCAGGACCGCCACCCTCGCGCGACATTTAACGTTGATGGACGGCCGAAGCAGAGGTCTGATGGAGGAGTTACTTCTCCCTCGCGTGGTAATAAACATTCCAGGCGCACTTGAGTTCAGGGTTATTATGACAGACAGGAAGAGTGGACAGTTCGATTATAATTCTTCTAAGCAGCCCGAGCAAGAGCGAAAGGCTCCTGGTGCGTCAATTGCTGGGTCATTTCTGGTCCTATCCCTGTGCACAGGAGAGTCCTTTCAGGGTTGGGAGCTTCCTTGTCTCCGACAGAGTCGGCCTTCCAGTGCTTGGCACCCGCAAAGGTTTTTGGTTTGGTCCTTCTCTAACCCTGTTTTACCCTTAATTGGTATTTGTGTTGGGAATATGGTCAGGCGTAGAGGCACTCCTCGCCGAGGTGCGGCTTGGGAAGCCAGCAAAGCGCAGAGGCGCAGGGAGGAGGAGCTCGAAAGGGCCTTGGCTCTGGCCTCCTCCATCCTCAGGAAGAAAGCTCGGGTCGAGGGTCGAGCGACGCTCAATTCCATTGTCGAGCGAGAAACCGGAAGCAACAAGGAGAAGAATGTGACAGAGCCAGTGGATTGGTTTTCTGGTTGTGTTGTGGAGGAGGAGCCGCCAGTTGGGGACTCGACTGGTATGGAGAAGTCAAGCAATGGGGAAATGCTCACCATACAGAACAATGACAGCGCCCCGACTATGTTGGACGACATCCCTGGATGCATGGTGGAAGAAATTCCATGGTCGGAGGAGCTGATGACCGACGACCAGCAGGCCATAGACGCCGAGCAGTTGGAGGAGCTGATGACCGACGACCAACAGGCCACAGACGCCGAGCAGTTGGAGGAGATGATGACCGACGAGAATGCGGAGCAGCTGGCGACGAGAAGGGACGACATTGGCAAAGGCGAGAATGGGAATGGTGGTGGCGAACTGCAAGGTCCCTTCCTTAGAAGTGAACACTTGGCCTTGGTGTTCGATCTCCGCAGCCACGTCGCGGACTTGGAACACAGGGCTGTCACTATGGGACAGAGACTCGATGTGCTCCTCGAAGAGCTATCCGGGACCCCAGCGCCACATCGGTGCCACATGGACATGCAAGCCTATGACCTGTTGGAGAATGCTGATGGACGCGCCAAGTCACCGGACGCCTAGGCAGCCGGGCCCTCCAGGCTCTTGTTTTTATGTGTTAATTGATATATGCCTCTTTGGACTTCTGGCATCTGTCCTGGTTTCCCACGGGCAGGACAAATGTCTTTTTCTTGACCATATTACTGTATAAACTGCTAAGCTCTAACCAATAATGCTGGTTTCCGGTTACCGGCAGCATCTTTTGGTAACTCTAGCTATGATACTGTGTATTTTTGCCAAAGTTTTGGGTTAATATATTATAGAAGGTACCACCCCTTTTTTACTTAAAAAAAAAAAATTTTGGAGAATATGTGGACGACAATCCTACTCAACACTTGTTTGAATTCCACAAGCTCATGGATGAATTAAATGTACATCATGAAGATGTCCTCATGAAACTGTTTATGTTTTCGTTGGAAAGAGATGCTAGACTCTGGTATAAATATTTACCTCATTCTAGTATTCCTTCATTGAAAGATTTTCACACACTTTTTCATCAACATTGTAAGAGGATATATTCAGCTGAAATCCTTTTTGAAGATTGTTGTAATATAGAATTCATAAGACAAAAAGATCAAACAAATCCTCTTGAAGAGGAGGAAGGAATATCAGAAATTTCTCAAGTTGATGAAGATGATCAGTATGAGGAAGAATTGGCTGATAAAGAAGAAGGATATGATAGCTCTTGTGATCATATTCAAGAAGAAGATATTCAACATCATGGTCAACCTGTAGAAGAGAAAGAAAACAATAGTTGCTTGATCTAGAAATTACATAGACCACCTCCTCCTTTAATAGAAGAAGAGATAGATTTGCTCCTGAACAGTTATGTTGCAACCCCTGCTTACACAGATCTACAACATCCACACAATCCTGAATATGTGAGTGAAACTTATTCTATTAATAATGCAAATCTGATTTTAAATGATGTCAGCCATGAAACTATACATGAAGTCAGTGAACCTATTTATGATGATGATTCCCTGCCAGGAGATCAGCTTGTAGACTATGTTTTGTTTCATGAAAAAGATGTGTCTGTCATGTTTAACAAACCTGAAGAATGTTTGATGTTCAAGAATGATTTAGATTTTGATGTGGAGGAGTATAAATCTGAGATAGAAATCATGACAGAGAAAGGATCGGAGTTGCTCATGGTTGATACCTCAAGTATATTTCTGATTGATAACACTTTAGATTTATCTGCTGCACCCATATATGATGTGTACACTGATGATTATAAGATCATTTCCTTTGAACAATTTGTTGTAGGTTTTTCATGGAGGAAGGATGATCTTCATCCAGAATTCAACCATCTTCATGAGCATACTAGATTAGATGATTTTGAGCACAATGATGTAGAACAAAGAATCCTAGAGGCAATTTGTTATTTAAAACCTCAGGACCATGCATTTTTTCATGATCCTTTTGCTGACCTTTTAGATTCATTTAATGGAGGAGTATGCTATGCCATGGATATTTTGTCAAAGGAATCGACGAAAAGTTTGAACATTCATGATCAACATCATGTCAAATGGGAGTTGTCTGTTTCCTTTTTCAGCCTACTCAAAGAAAGTGTGAGCAGATTTCAAATAAGTAGACAGTTATTGGATTGGCTTCACTGGCATTTTCGTATCATTTGATTCAGTGGGAATTTTTCAGTAGTTAGAGTAGGTGATGTATATAAATAAGATTAACTTTGAGCATTAGAGTACAACAATGGTTTTCAATATGTTTCCACTATATTGGTTTTGTTTTAAAGCATTACGACCCCATATCCCAATGAATGCATAAGCAGTTTTTGTTTCGGAAAGGTGCAAGTAAAGTGTTAGGGTTTAGAGTTTGATAAGGATGATTTCAGGTCACCCAATGGATGAAGGCACGTGGTCTACTATTCCTGGCACTTTGAAGGAAAGCACCATCCCTAGATGGAGCCTATGTTGGAACAAATATTGAAATTTTGGCTTTCGATAGCTTAGGAGGGAAAAATTCATAGCGTTTAGCTATCGAAAGTGCAGACTTTTGGTAGCTTAAATCTCAGATTTTATACGCCCTTAGCTATCAAAAGTGCAGGTGGAAAAAAAAGGCCATCTATCTGTCATGCCAAGTCATAAGACAACTCATACAAAACTCCAAGGAGAGAATCCATGGGAGTACTAGGGCCAAACACCCACGATATGACACTAGTCGGCCAAGACCAAGCGCTCGAGTGCCACGCATTAAGCCACATGGAGGAAGAGCTCATGAGGAGGCATGAAAAGAACGCAATACGTGCCAAGAAAATTGCTAGAAGAGTTATAAAACCATGTTCCGTTTTCAGGATTTTGACCATCGGAAGAATGTTAATGAGCCACTCCTCTTTTCCCCCAAAGCCCGAAGGCCTGAAATTAGGGTTCTAGCCTTACACACAAAATGCAGATGGATTAAGGTTCCAACCTCATGCATAAAATGCTGATTAGAAGAATGTTCCACCTGCAAAATGAAAGAAATACAAGTTAGCACAACATGCAGAGTCCTAACGCATACCTGTTCACGATTTGATGGTCATTTCAACTCTCTGCAGGAGATATGCACGAGATACCTGGAAGGCGGAGGAGGAAACAATAACCACTTGTCAAAAATCGCTTGCCAGGATTTCCAGTAGCTTACTTGACCCTGAAAACGCATTGTTAGCTGCCGAAATTTTAGGCTTTCGGTACTAAGATGCCCCTGTTTTTGGCCTGTTAGCTACCGAAATCACAGGGTTTTCTAGTGATAAACTACCTTAGCAAAACTCAATTTTCTCAGTCGTGGAGAGGCCGTTTTACGCGCTCAAATAGTCGATTGACATCTATAAGTCATAAGATTTCCAATGGTACTTTAAAATATGCATTTGGAGCTTGGGAAGGTAGCCAAAATTTCCCTGCAAGACGATGATGTGTTTTTTGAGCAAATATGGCCCATAAATGTAGGAACGCGCCCAGATTTCAGTTAAATAACTGCCAGTTCATTTCTCATGACTCTTAGTCAGTTTTGAGGTCGTTTCTCATCTATTACACACTAGAGGATTATGAAGGGAGAAGAAAACTTATATATGGTATATCTCTTTGATGAGAAATGAGGGGGGGAAATAGCCCGAGAGCCTTTTGGAGGCTGGGTTTGTAATGCATTTTATTTCAGCAAATATAGAACAAAATGAAAAGAGATTCGATACCTCGTCAATGTCTAATTCTGTCTTTTCCTGTATTGTTTTTCTCAGGTTTACATTCATTCGTTTTTCCTTCTTTTACATATTTAACTTGTAATGGCTCCAATTCAGTAATACCTCTGCTGTAGTCATTTATTGAGTAGCCTATTAGGTTCAACTTTTCCTCTGTTTATGCTGTGAGAAAAACAAGACCTATAGCTTGACTGTTTCTGCCTAGATTACAATTTATATATATGCATGTTTGTCTCTCAAATTTGTTTGTCATTCCTCTATTGAGATAAAGATTAGACTTATCGGAATTAGATATCTAACTTTTTGTTTCAATCTCCTTCATCCCCTATCTTCTATCCATCTTCCTTATTTTAATTAAATTAGGCAAATGAGGTCAAGCCTCTTTGTTTTTGATCAATCACAAATTATTACTTCATTTAAAATGTGCTAAGGCTTGGCTCTATTATAGCCTAGAGTCAACTCTTGCGACAACAAGGAGTTTTCTCTATGTAACAAGTTCCAGACCTGATGTCAAGCAAGCTGTTGGGATGGTGGCTAGATTCCAAGCAACACCAAAGGAGAGCCATGTTCAAGATGTAAAAAGAATCTTTAGGTATTTGAAAGGAACCATAGATCTTGGTTTGTGGTACCCTAGCAAGGATTCATTCAATTTAAAGGCCTATTCATATGTTGATTGGGCAAGTAGTGTAGGTGACAGAAAAAGTATAAGTCAAGGAGCATTCTTTTTGGGAGAATCACTAGTAGCTTGGATAAGCAAGAAACAATCCTCAATTTCATTGTCTAGCACTGAAGCTGAGTATATTGCAGCAGCAGAATGTTGCACACAAGTGGAATGGATGAAACAAACCATACAAGACATCAAAATAGTATTTGAAGAACCTACTATTATCCACTGTGATAATACAAGCGCTATAAGTCTCTCCAAGAATCCTGTCCAACACTCAAAATTGAAACACATTCCCATAAAGTACCACTATCTAAGAGATCAGGCTGAAAAGAAGAACATCATTTTGGAATATGTTCCAACACAAGAATAGGTGGCAGATATTTTCACAAAACCATTAAGCAGAGATGTATTTGAATATCTCAAGCAAAAATTGGGAGTAATCCTTCTTCCAACCTACATCTGTCAAAATAAATAAAAATGCATCAATTGGCACCAAATCAGGGGGAGACAACAATCAATGTCAGAAGGAGTCATTGAAAAGTGTGATTGCAGGAGGAGTTACCAATGGCCAATACTCTGATCAGAAGTATTGAGATAGACAGATCATAGGAGGAGAAACCATTTTCCATTGATGTCAAAGGGGGAGAGTAACTTTAGAGGAGAGACACATCATCACAGAGGGATATTGTGTATGAAGTTTGTGAGTTGCCATCAATGACAAAGGGGGATATTGTTGGACATATTGTCATTGATGTCAATAGTCGATGTGATGATTTGTTGTTATGATGAATTATCATTGTGATTTACTATAGATGAGATTTTCATTGATGTCAACAGTATATCAGTTAGCAGAAAATATCAAACAGTATGCAGAAATCAAAAGCGTAAGCTTAGGAGGAGGAGCGAATAGTACGCAGAGATCAAATCTCAGAAGGAAACGCGTAAGCTCAGGGTGAGGAGCCTCAACAACCGTCTGATCAATAAATTGACCATGTTGATCGTCTCATATTACGGATGTCGGTCATATGATTGATCGTGGGCTTGAGGACCATTGGAGGATCGTGACCGTTGGATCTGCATGTCAGATCAACGACAAGGATGAATTGCGGAGAGTGAAAGAAGAATTAAACAACTCGCTAGTTCTAATCCCGCAATTGGTCATATCATCAGATCTCATAAACCCAAATATCGACAACTGTGGTTGATCTAACAAACAATTGGATTAATTCGGATTAAGTCGTGACTGTCGGATGCGTAATCGCCAGATCAATGACAGGGATAGATTACAGAGATCAAAAGGAGAATTAAATATTGTGCTATTTCCAATCCTGCAATTAGTCAGGACTGTTAGATATTATAGCCTCGAAGATCGACGATTTTGGTTGACTCACCAATAATGCACAACTTAAAATTGTGGAGATTTGGTGACGAGTTAAATCACTCACAATTTGTTGTTCCGCAACCATCCTTGATCGTGGATCTTCTTCAAGAGTCTTCATAACCGTTGGATCACTTTAAAGTGGAAGGATAGGATAAGCGGGGAAAAAGTTGAGAATTCAATTATCTAAATACCCGTCATCCATTGGATCACTTTTTAGTGGAAGGATAGGATAAACTGAAAGATCTGAGATCTTGATTATCCGAATTCCCATCAGCCATCGGATTAAAATTAAGTGGAAGGACAGGATAAGCAGAAAGGTTGAGTTCTCGATTATCCGAATACCCGTCAACCATCATATCATTCTAAATATGTGAGGAGGTTAAGATTCAGAAAAATGTGACTTCAAAATTTTAAGTTTGAGATTTGAAATTCCCGAAGCCCGGAGACCCGGAGAGCTGAAATAAATTCTCTACCACTGGATCATTCGAAGTAAGCCTCAACTGTCTGATTCAAGAGGACATGTGGCAGACCACATCAGTAGACCACATCATCAAGGATGTGTGGGAGATCTACATCAACAGACCACGTCAACAAAGACATATGTCAGATCATGTCAGCAAGGACGCGTGGCAGACCACGTCAGCAAGGACACATGGTAGACCACGTCAGCAAGTACACATGGAATAATCAGATGATGACATGTGTCAAGATGAAATTGGCTCATGCCATGTCAACACGTGACATCAATAAGTTATGTCACTCTGGAAGAATTACTTCGGGAGTTTCACCACTAGCAAATGACAAAAGATCCAATGTCTCGAAGGAAAAAATCCTGAAGTAGACATGGTTTGTCCGATCTAAAGAAACACTTCAGGAGCATTCTCATCCATCGATCTACTACAGTGGAAGGATAGCATAAGTTGAAATAGCCAAAGTCCCGGAGTAAATGGTGGCCATCCATCACGATGCTTGATTAAGTCCTAGCCTTCAGATTAAACAATGAAAGGATGAGTGTAAGGATCAAATTTGACCATTAATTTGTTTTCGTGAAATAAATCGTCCGATCTTATTCAAAATTTTAAAAAGTTGAAATCCCAAAGTTTTGAAGGGTGAAGTTCTGTCAGTCGTCCATCTCATCAGAAGATTGAATTGTGACCGTTGATTTGATAATAACTCAAGAACTCCTTTGGCCTAGCATTTGGTCACCGCCATTGGCCATATGATATAAGATATTTAAATGAAAATATAATACGTTGTTGTAATTGGTAAGCCTCTGGTTCTGTAACGCCCAGTCACATGTAAAGGTTTGAAGGAAGCGCCTCCGCAAAATTTGGTTTCTGTGAAAATAACAGAGATTTGAGATCGAGTTTAAAGGATGAAATTGATCCATATGTGATCAATTTAAGAAAATCTTTCACAGTAAAAATAATAATCAGTGATTATGGTTAATTTAAACAAAGAGGTGTGATGGCTCAAAACCAAGGGACACAGTGTATCACTCTCACACCGTTTTGAAGAATATATAAATGAGGAAGAGTGTTGAAAATAAATGTGTCTCTACAGTCTGAATTAGAGAATATATTAAATCAGATAAGTAGAGAGAGATGCAAGAAAGACTTGATATAGAAGTTTTTCCAGATTCAGAAAATAAGGGTGGTTGGGTGGTGCAAGGGCAAGTTGGTGCCTGCATAGGGAGTTAGTGCTTCCTTGTCAGTTGTAGCTGACTAAACAGGGGGTCATTGCCTCCTACCAGTTGGTGCTGGTGAACAAGGGTGTGGGTGCATCCTGATCAGTTGGTGCTGATCGAAAAGGAAGAATATCTTCCTTCTATGTAACATGTAAAACAAATTTTACAGTTAATAGAAAAGCGTTTGTGGTTTTTCCCAATTGGGTTCCATGATAAAATATTGTGTTAAGATTTTGTTTGCATAAATAAAAGAAAATTGATAAAATTATTGTGTCACTGATTCACCCCCCCTCTCAGTGACAGGATCTGATCCTTCACATGAAACTTGTAGGGATATCCTTCTCAAATACACATACAATTTCTACAATTTTCTTCTTCCATTTTGGCACTTCACATTCGTGGATCTCCTTGGATGCCACCCACCTAATATAAAAATAGTAAATTAGTATGAACCTTTAGGGAAAAATTAAAATGAAACACAATATATATATGTCTCTCACACATGAGCATTCCATACCACATACCTTTCAAATGTTGACAATTCACTTATGGCATTCCTCAAGTCAATGGTAAGACATGAATCCCCCCTAATTGCCAATGGAATGATATGTTGTCAAACACATTTATGAAAGGTTATTAGTTATTTTTGTCACACAATAGAATATCAGATATCTAAATGATGATATATAATAGCTTCATAAAATGATGAAAATCATGTGTTTTAAATCATGTGATATGTCCATCAATTGTAAAATATTTAACCAATGATGACCCATAGCTAGTAGGTGTCCTTATTGAAGGTATGCCATTTTTTAGTTGGTCTAGCTCTTTCTTTTTCAAAATCCATGGAGCTTCTTCATATGATTCATTTTCCCTGGTTGGGAACAAATGTTTTCTATCTAATTTGGTAACGAAAGAGAAATATCTCTCCTCGAAGACAAGGTGTCCTTCTCTGTGCCTAATATATGTCGAAATATTGAATCTGGGACATTTTTGAAGATGCGCATAGGATATAATAGGTGAGATATTAATATATCCTTCCAATAAGGGAGATCATAAAATATGGATTTCCTTTTCATCCATTCTGGTATCTTAATTACAACTTGTTTCGGTTCTTCAATAGAATCACCCCCATCAAAACAATCCTGCCAAGATTTCAATTCAGCATATTCATACTTCTTAATCCAATCAACTGGACCCATAATCATGGGAGGGCCTCTATTTTCAAATTTTCCATCAAATTGATTCTTATGGCGGATTCTAATCCTATGATCTAGTGCTAGAAAAACCTTGTTGTTTGCATAAATAAATTTATGTAGATCTTTAGAATACCACCCTTGAAATTGTTCTGCACATCTTGGACATGCAAATATCCCCTTTTTTTGAAGCCCTTCATTTCAATAAGTAAGGTTAATAACATAAAAATAATAGTATAATATTGAGTATGAGCTAGGATGAAAATAAATTATTAGTGTAAATACGTAAAACATTTGTCTTACCAGAACAAACACCAAGTCCTGGGAAATCATAGATCAAGATTTCCCTCAAGGTTAACCACCATCAATCAATTTAGTAGGGGAGATCATAGATCAATATTTCCCTCAAGGTTAGAGTCTTCAATGGGCCTTTTGTCTTCATGCAAGAACCCATAAAACCTAGGAAGGAAACCATGGCTACTTTATTGACGAGGGAGAAAGACCCACATCATCCTTGTCACTGGAAACAAGAGAATCATGAAGGCCACATGTAAGGCATGTAAGTTACACCTCATTACAAGTGGATGAAGAAGAGTAAAATCCCAACAAAAGGAAATTACAAAGAGTCACCTCATTTGATTATATGGATTAATCAACACTAAATTGGGCGCCATTAGCACCAGATTTAGCACCATCCAGTGGACAAAATGCAATCAACTTGGGGTGCTAAATCCGATGCTAATGGAACCCAATTTAGAGCCGAATAGTAAAGGAAAACGAAAATTAATAATAGAGCTCGCACATAACACAAAATTCAGTATTCACGATTTGGATAACACGAAATTAAAGAAAACATTCATGCAATAAAGCACGCGCGCACCCAAAAGAAAGATTTTGTGCATTCATGAATCTGCATTCACAATTTTAGATCCCGCGCTCACCCAAAAGCAAGCGTTTGTGCATTCTCAAATCTCCATTCATGATTTTATATCCCACGTGCACCCAAAAGCAAGCATGTACACCAATGTGTGGGTAATCTCATGTCCCCATGCATTGTAAGAAAAATCTCGCACTCAAAAGAACCACCCAGAGAAAAGGTAGGGGAAATCATGGGAAGATACTCACCTGTAGAGATAGAGGCAGTTGATTGAAGCAAAGGAACAATAAGAAGGCAGGGGAAAGCGTGGGAAGATCCTCACCCGCAGAGACAAAGGTAGTTGATCGATGCAAAGGAACAGTAAGAAAACTTGTTGATGATCTATAGCCACCCACAGATGATGAACAGTAAGGAACAATAAGAAAGAACCACCCACAAATGATCTATATCCACTTGATCTCATTGACCCGTAACCAATTGAGTGATCTATAAGGAAAGGGGAAAGCGTGGGAAGATCCTCACCTGCAAAGACACAGGCAGTTTATCGATGCAAAGCAACAATAAGAAAGCCCATTGATGATCTATATTCACATGCAGATGATGAACAATAAGGAGAAATAAAAAAGCAACACCCACAGATGATCTATATCCACTTGATCTCGTTAACCCATAACTAATTGAGTGATCTATAATCCCACTGGTTGTTTCAATGCATATAGAGAAAAGAGAGGGATTTTCCACAGTCTGGAGGAAAACAATTCGCCCTAGGATGTCAAAAAATGTCAAGAAGTAGAGGGAAATGAGCAAAGGGATATGATTCTTTCCATAATGAGGTATTTCATACTCAATTTATAGATTTTTGCATGTTTCCATTGCTTGTTTGAATTTTATTTTTTAGTTTTTTATTTCAAAATTATAAAAGAAGAAATTTCCTCTATATATATAGGGTTTATTGTTTTTATTTTTAAATTTAAAATAAGAAATTTATTGTACATATATAGGGACATGACCCAGAGAAACTAAAAGAGGCAATGGATTCTATATTGGGGGTAGAAGCAGTGAAGAAAATAGAAGGTATGGACTTGTCCATGCTTTCCAAATATGTGGAAGAATAATCTACTAAAGGCACTGAAACAGTCCAACCAAACTAGCCCTCTCAAAGGGAATAGATTGATTCCCCATCAATTCCTGGATCATGCAAAAGATCAAGGAGAAATTCAATCTCAATAACCTCTAAGAATGTGGAACAAGGAGTAGAGACATCCAATGTACCAACCATTCCTAGGTCACATATTTCTTCCACCACCAGTGCATGTTATGCATATTTCATTGGTACACACGAAACCAAAGTAGAATATGATGTTGTTTCCAGGAATATCAAAATGACAGATGTCGAGAAAGTGTTCATGCATAGGTTGAAGGAAACATGCCTTCAACGCTTCAAAGAGAATATACATCTTCCATTCTCGAAGATACCCTTGCACCTTCAAAAATTAATCATCAATGACATGGAGACTGAATTTGGGATAGGTTGGTTAGTAAAGAAGATAAAAAAACAAATGACTCAAAATTGCAAGAGATTTCATTGCAACCAAACGAAAAATATAAAAGGAATTCCTCCCGAGCTAAGGAACAAAATAAGTCCAATTGATGTAAGTGTGAAAGTATGGAAAGAGATCGTGAAAGCATATGATAGAGAGGATGCACGGAGGAAGTTCGGTGAGGAGAGCATACATGTATTTGAATTTTCGACACTAGATTATTTTAAATTCATTAAACAATTTTTATATTTTGCTAGTGCATAATTAAATTGAATTAGTGTATGTTTCATGACAAGGCCTTGAAGGCCAGGCTTGCCAAATTCCACGCCACACATCATAGCGGTAAAACAGGTTTAGAAGCCTTAATGTGCAAGTTTGTAAGTCCTAGGAATATCTGAAATGATATTTTTTATAAGTTTTGTACAAAAAAGTAAATGATTGCATATTAATTACTTTAACTAGTCCATCTTCGATGTTTTGATAGGAGCAACAATATGGCCGTTATCCATCACAATACGAATTTGAGATGATACAGGAAAAAAAGTGGTCTGATTTTGTTTTCTAGATGGAGAATAAGGTATCAATAGTTGACTTTCAATAAATTAGTTGGATATTGTTATGTTAATATGTCAATTTTCATTTCTTGTGTTGAGTTGTTTATTTATGTGTAGCTTGAGTCAGAAGGCTCTAGTGCAACTATACAATTTTTTTGGCCCCTTTTCTCTCTTTCTCTTATAGAGTCTTAGAAAAATGGCATGGTCAAATAAAATAAATGTTTGTAATGATCCTTGTTTCCCTTCATGAGCATATTACTCCTAATGGGGTTGGCACGGCTTGATAATAATAAGGACTAGAGTCCTCTAACTCAAATTCCCTATCATATTCTCACATTCATCCTTCTTATTGATTGGTGGGGTAAAGATAGAATATAGCTCTCCATTTTAAGAAAATGGTGTATTTGGAATGGATCTCATCCATAGGAATGTAGGTATTTTATAAATAATTGGTATCTTAGATGGGCCTTGTTCATATATTCCCATATCTTTGATGTCCTTGAAAACCATGGTTTGGATCATGGGAAAGACCTATTGTTAGGTTTAGATTTCTCATGTCTTGAAAAAATCATATTCATCTTCATCATTATCATGTAACTCATCATGAGTTTAACCCCCTTCTCCTCATCTAAAAGGAGGTGTTAGCACAAGAATTTGCAGCTAGAAGAGGCCTAACTGTCTGAGTTTTGGGTTTTTGCTAAGTGCTAGTTTCCCCAATGGTAAAAGGCACTATCCATTGCATAGTCAAGGCACTTAATTGAAATGGTTTTGTCATCATGAAATACCACAAATTACTCTTCACACTTTCAATATTGAAGGTGTTGCGTGTTTGGCAATGCTGCCTTATCTGCACATAGACGCAGCACAAGTGGCACTACCTAATATTTCTGGCAGAAAACGAATTATGCAGAATTATTTTACCAGTTTTTAGTCATTAACTTGAAACTTTGATTATAAACAATTGAAAATGTATTTTTGAAAAATGGAGGAGGCTTTTGTTCATAACATTCCAAATAAGAAAAACCTCTCTCAGTTTTTCAAAATGTTTTTCTTTTTGAGATATATTGGATATAGAAGTAGACGCTGCGTATTTTGCAAAGTGGCGCTGCGTACTAATTTCCTATAGCGGTCACAGTTTTGATATTCTCTTTGTTGGGAGGTTTCCACCTGTCAAGAAGAGTTCAAATGGATTCTCAAGGATTAGTTAGATATCAAGGGACACCTGCACCTAAGATTTAGCTCTAGCAAAGGCCTCATGCATGAGGTGGAAACAATTTATTAATGACTTCCAACAAATTCCTGAAAATCAATAGTTTGTTGGATTTTTGTCTCTTTGATTGTTGCCATGGTGCAGACCTCCTACCCTTGGGCCGAGATCCGCACAAAATCTTCTCTAAATCATGACAAGGGTTTACTAAGCCCCTTGTTTAAACCCGCAGTAGATTTCTGGGTCTCGCGAGTTGGGGCGCTTTGAATACTATGCCACGACTCTTGACAATAGCCGAAACACAAGATTCTAAATGGGATTAAGACATTAGCCCCCTCTCGTCATCCCTTCTTCCAATGTGACCACAACCAAGCCTAGGCGCAAGCACCTTTCGCGACTCACGATTTCGCATGTTGGAGCACCACCCCTTGTGCACTCTCCTTGCGAATCCCCGACTTTGAAATCCAGCCTTCGAAAAAATAGACAGCTATGTGCCTCCCTTGATCTGATGGCCCATGATGTATCAGGATTTCACCGATCGGCCATCCACGACGCTTGACTCCAAACCTCTTTTCACTCCATTACCCAAACTCTGATACGCGAGTTCGTATGCGAGATCAACAACCCACGTTGATCCGGATCTGATGGTCGCTATCCCTCTAGAGCTTAAGGGTGTTGAAAGACTCTTACTCTTAATCCCTTCACTATTCCATGAGATCCAACGGATCACGGGATTTTGACACTTCTCTTGCAGCGTCTCCTTTATCTGATTCACCTCCTCAAGGACTTCTGGCCAAACGACTAGGTGTCCTTCCCTCCTGAAATTAACTTCTACGAAACGAGTTCGACCTTTGTCTCCCTTTGACCACTTCAAAGGTTAAATCCCTCCTGAGCATTCGCTTGTAAACTCAAGCTTCCAGAAGGATCCCTGCATGCACTCCTTGCGGCACACTTTCAAATAAACTCTAGTTATTTGAGTCTTCGACCCTGTGCACTCTTTGCAATAGTAGTCTCTCAATCTTCCTCCCAAATTTGTAAAATCCAAGACTTCACTTGGCCTGTGCACACCTTGCACGGCTATTGCGTCTGTAAAAATGCAATCTGAATCTCTTCTGAGAGTTCTGAGATAAAACTCAGAGTCTGGTCGATGCACTCCTTGCAGACCCTCCACTGCACTCTTTGCAAGAGTTCTCAGAAAGAGAAACAATTGAAACTCATTCTTCCCTTACCCGGAATTCAAACATTCAACTGAAAATTCCAGAACCTACAAACATACATAGCATTGAAAGAAATGCATACAGAGAATGCAAACAAGCCTGCAACATACCATTCAACAGGTGGTTCCAACAACCATAACAAACACATAGATTGGAATCAAAGGTTTCTTCTATTAATTCCATTGCTCCTGTACATGGCAATTATCAACAACTAAAAAATGCATAAAATTCTTTGTTCTCCTCTATTCTCTTCTGCAACTCTACAACTTACGCATTATGAATAATAATACAATGGTACAAGGGTGAGGGTGTCTATCATCCATTTTTCCCTCCTACGATTCTAAACTGTCTAATCTAACATTCATATCTACGTACTTGCATTAAACAAACATAAATGTCTATTACATCCGGCGGATAGGAACATACGCTCCAAAATCAGTTTAGATCTGCAGTTATAAATGCAACTGCACTCTCTCCCTATCTATTACATCAATGCTTCAAATTTTAAAATTCAAAACATTTTCGTAAAAATGTGCTCAAATTTCATCTGCGCGTCCAACTGTCTCTTTGGCTTTCTACGATGCTCCTGCATCATACTCCCTCGCTTGAAAATTTTCATGAACTCCTGTTCATGAGCTATTGCACAGTCTGTCCGTGCTTTTGAATTGTTGTTTCATCTTCCCAACTGACATCTTCAATTGGATGTCCTTTCCATTTGACCAAGTATTCAAAATACTCTTTTCTTCTGGTGTTTTTGCTAATCCTCTTGTCAATTATTCTTTCCATCTGTGGCTTTTCAGCTACAGGCATTTGTTTTTCCCATTTAATTTCTTTCTATTCCTCCTCTGCTCCTACTTCTTTAGTTTTGTAAGGGTACAAATATGCCACATTGAATATCGGTGATATTCCGACCCCATTGGGTAATTCAATCTCATATGCGTTTGCCCCAAATTTCCTTATGAATTTGCACGGTCCAATATTTTTCATCTTCAGCTTGTTATACGTTCCCCTTGGGAACCTCTCCTTCCTTAAATGCACAAGAATCAAATCACCAACTTCAAATTGAAGTTCTCACCTGTGTTGATATGCTCTATGCTTATATTCTTGACTTGAACTCTGCAACTACTCCTTGATTCGGCTGTGAAGCTCCTTCATTCCTTCCGCAAAGTCCTCTGCACTAGCACTCCTGAATTCAACTTGTTTTGCATCTTTCAATTCAGAAAATCTCCTTTGTTTCATTCCATATACAATTTGGAATGGACTCTACCCTGTGATTCTATTGAGTGAATCATTATAAGTGAATTCTTCCTGTGGCAGAATGTGATCCCATTGACAATGGTGTTCAGTCACTAAGCTCCTTCGAAAATCTCCCAAGCTCCTGTTTATGACCTCTGTCTTTCCATCCGTCTGAGGATGATACACTGAGCTAAAAGACAAGTTTGCTCCCAGCTTCTTCCATAAGGTCCTCCAGAAATGTCCCACAAACTTGGTATCTCGATAAAAAACGATACTCTTTGGCAAGCCTTGAAGTCTGACAACTTCCTTGAAAAACAGGTTCGCAATATGAGTTGCATCGCTGGTTTTCTGGCATGGTATGAAATGTGCCATCTTTGAAAATCTGTCGACTACCACAAAGATTGAATCACATCCTCTTTGTGTCCTTGGCATTCCTAATATGAAATCCATACTCACTGCGTCCCATGACCTTTCAGGTATGGGTAATAGTTGGTATAACTCTATGTTCTGTCTTTTCCCTTTCGTGTGCTGGCAAATTCTGCACCTATCCACAAATTTCTTCACATATGTCCTCATCCCTGGCCAATAATATGAGCTATTCAACTTTGAGAATGTATTTTCATGACTGAAGTGTTCGACCAATCCTCCGCTGTTCTTTTTCTTCAGCGGGTTCTCCCTCATGAAGCATTTTAGAATACATAGTTGATTGCCCCTGAATAATAATCCATCCTGGATCATATACTCGGTCCATTGGCTTCTGTCCCTGAGAGTTGGATTCTCAGACACCTCATATTCTTCCTTAAAATCTGGATCATCCCTGTACATTTTTTTGAGGTTATCAAAACCCAAAGTCTTGACTCTGAATTCCTGCATAAGCAAACATTTCCTGCTCAAAGCATCAACAACTTTGTTAGCAGTTCCAGAAATATGCTTAGTCACAAAAGTAAAGTTCTGCATATATTCAACCCATTTAGCATGCTTCTGGTTCAACTTCTCCTTTCGAGTCACGAATTGCAAAGCGTGATTATCGCTATACAAAACAAACTCCTTGGGAACCAAATAGTGTCTCCATTTCTTCAATGCTTGTATGACTACATAAAATTCTTTGTCATGTGTAGAGTACTTAATCTTCACTTCATTTAGTTTTTCACTGAAATACGCAACAGACATGTTGTCTTGGCTCAAGATTTCTCCAATTGCAAATCCACTTGCGTCACACCTGACTTGGAATGTCTTGCTAAAATCTGGAAAAACCAGAATTGGTTGTTCAATGATCTTCTTCTTCAGAAGGTTGAAACTCTTCTCCACTTCCTCCATCCAGTGAAAAGATTTATGTCTTTTCTTCACTGTATCCATCATTGGTGCGCTAATTCCATAGAAGTTTCGGATGAATTTCCTGTAGAAGCTAGCCAACCCATGGAAGCTTCATACTTCAAACACACTCTTTGGTGATGGCCAATCCTTAATCGCTTTTATCTTCTCTAGATCTATTTTCAATTCATTTGTAGAGATAAAAAAACCCAAATAAATGACTTCTGTCCTCATAAATGACGACTTCTTCATATTGATCAACAATTTCTCTTGCTATAACCTTCTCATTACTGCAGCTAAATGCTTTAAGTGTTCTGCTTCAGTTTTGCTGGAAATTAATATATCATCAAGATATACAATGATGAATTTCCCAATGAAATCCTTCAGGACTTCATTAATCAACCTCATGAAAGTATTGGGTGCATTTGTCAATCCAAATGGCATGACAAGCCATTCATACAACCCTTCATTCGTCTTGAATGCTATCTTCCATTCATCACCTTCTCTCATTCTAATTTGATGATATCTGCTTTTCAAATCAATCTTTGAAAAAAACCTTGCTCCACTCAAGCAATCCATCAAGTCATCCATCCTTGGCAATGGGAACTTGTACCTGATGGTAATTTTGTTGATTTCCCTTGAGTCTATACACACTCTCCATCCACCATCCTTTCTTAGGCTGAGCACTGTTGGAACAACACATGGACTCAAGCTCTCCCGAATCAATCCTTTGTTGTAGTAACCGTAAATACAAAATTTGATATAATTCCTTTAAATTACACATAATTTATTCATCAGCATATAAGCAAATTTTCAGCAGAGATTACCATTTAACTACAACACACAAAAAAAAGAACTTAGCAATTTCATAACAAATTACCTGCTTCTGATGCTAATTTCTCCGTTGACCTGGTTGTCTAGCCTGCTGCTTTGCTGCTGCCTGATGCGCTGACCAACTCTGCCCAAACCATGTTTCCTCCCTGCCAGCTAGGAGTAGCCTCTTTGGCTTCCTAGCTCTAGGATATCATAAGGCTATCTTAGCGCCTGTGCCCAAAACCCCCAGCAAACCGGTGCCCCCTGCCTCCGGTTTACCGAAAACCCCTCAAACAAACTCCTCACACCAGAAAAATAATCACCTCCAACATACAATCTTTTTTTTTTCCCCAAAATAATGCCCTCTTCCCGTAAGACTCCTCCCGTCATATCCCTCCTTCACCAACCCTTTCCTCCTCATTAAATTCCTTATCCATACATTCATTATATTATCCTCTTAGTTAATGTCTTATCCTATTATTTAATGTTTCTTATCCTTATATTTAATGTTTCTTATCCCCTTCGTATATGTAAATCATTTAATTAAACAATTAAATTTATTAACCCTTTTAAATTTATTACTCATGTCATTGAATGTAATAGGTAATTAATTAATTAATTAATTAATCAAAATTATAACAATTAATTAATTAATAAATATTTAATTAATATTATTATGCCAATCTTTGTTTAGTTAAAACCATGTTAGGACAATTAATTACCTAATTAATTTTTACTTAATAATCCCTAAGCATATATTCAACTAGGGTTGTTACATTTGTCCATTAAGTCCTAGACCTGTCTCTTAACTTCTTCATTCTCCTACGGCGTCAACCTGTACGCTGCTTTGTTCGCCAAACTGGCTCCAGGTACAAGATCGATATGATGGATTATACTCCTGATAGGTGGCAACGAACAAAGTAGTTCGTCTACTACTATATCAGTAAATTCTTCCAGTAACTCCTGGATTTCTTCCGACAAATCATCTACTCGAGTGTTATTCAAAACCATTTTGGGCTTCCTAACCACAATAAATTGTGTGTCTTCCTTTTTCTTAACTTCCTTAAGAAGTTCCTTCCCACTCATGAGAAGTACAATGTTTCTTATCTTTGTTTTCACCTCTTTATTCTTAATCGGCAGCAACATGTGCGTCCTACCGTTTTTCTCTAGAGTGTACATGGTCTTTCTCCTATTATGAACCACATTTCTTTCATATTGCCATGGTCTACCCAGCAATAGATGACAAACATCCATGGGAATGACATCACATAATATATCTTTATAACCTCCTATTTTAAATTCAACTAAACACTGTTTAGTGACATTTACCTAATGTCCTTTTTGTAGCCACAAAACTTTGTATGGGCTTGGATGCGTAACAATACCCAGCTCCATATTTTCTACCATTTCCGTAGATACAAGATTATCTATGCTACCATTGTCCACTATGACCTTGCATACCCTGTCTTTGGTTTTGCAAGCAGTCCGAAACAAACTGTTTCTTTGGGCTGGGTTCTCTAGCTCCTTCTCTGGTTGCAAGAGAACTTTCCTCATCATCAAAGATCTTCCTCCCTCAGCATCTTTTGCCTCAACATTCCATCCTTGAGCTTCGACAATGTGAGTTTCACCATGATATTTATTTCTATCTGGACACTCATAGGATTTATGTCCAATTTTTCCATAGAAAAAGAATTTCACTTCACCTCCTCTGCCTCTTCCTCTTCCTCTGGCTTGAGGAAAAGTGTTTCTATCAACACACTGCCTCCTCTGTGAGCTTCCTCCTCTCTCAGATTGAGTTTGAGGTTTCTTCCCCTCTTCTTTAGGCTTCTGAGTTCTGTCCTAGGCAATTGTCTTGCCTCCTCTTTGACTTCTGCCTCGACCTCTTTGACCTTGCTTTCAGCTCAGCTTCTCTTCAGATTTCAGAGCCATCTGATAAGTATCTTCTATGGTTCGGATGGTCATCATGCTCATCTCATATTGAATGTCACATCGCAGACCATTCATGTACCTGGCAAATTTTTCATCATCGCTTTCTCGATGACCTGCTCTGATGTTTATCCTGTAGAATTCTTCAGTGTATTCTTTCACTGACATCAACTTCTATCTCGAATTCTGCATCCTTCGAAACTGATTTATTTGATAAGCCCTGGGTATGAATTTGGATTTCATCTTTGCAACCATTCTATCCCAGCTTTTGATTTTCTGCTTGCCCTTGCAACGCCTGTCAGCCTGCAGTTCATCCCACCACAGTGCTGCATGCACTTTAAGTCTAGTAACGACATGTTTGACTTTCTTGTCTTCCTCAACATCCTCATAGTCGAAGTATTTGTCTAGAGCTCTAATCTAGTATAGAAGCTCCTCAACATCCAAGTTGCCTTCGTACATTGGAATGTCCATTTTTTCCCTAGCACCTATCCTTGCAACAACTTTGAATAAGTGTTCTTCTGCAACATCTTCGATTGCAACTTCTTCTCCTTCGTTTTCAGCTTCATTTTCACTTTCTGCTTCGCTGATATCCCCAGTGTCAATTGTACGCCTTTGTGCTGTATCCATAGCATCAAGCCTAGCACGTAATTCATGCATTTCTCTTTTCATTGCTGGATCAGGCATTTGCCTGTCTTTTCTTCTTGGCGGCATGGCTGTAAAATTCCCCCTTCTTCTCTCTTCTACAAAAAGAAAATAATTTTTTCTATGCTTTGATACCACAATTTGTGAAAACCCCCTACCCTTGGGCCAAGATCCGTGCAGGATCTTCTCTAAATCATGACAAGGGTTTACTAAGCCCCTTGTTTAAACCCACAACAGATTTTCAAGTCTCGCGAGTTGGGGCGCTTCGAATATTATTCCATGGCTCTTGACAATAGCCGAAACATGAGATTCTGAATGGGATTAAGACATTATCCCCCTCTCATTAGCCCCTCTTCCAATGTGACCACAACCAAGCCTAGGCGAAAGTGCCTTTTGTGAGTCGCGGTTTCGCAAGTTGGAGCACCACACCTTGTGCACTCTCCTTGCGAATCCCCGACTCTGAAATCCAGCCTTCAATGAAATCGATGGCTATGTGCCTCCCTTGATCTGACGGCCCATGATGTATCAATATTTTACCGATCATCCACCCACGACGCTCGACCCCAAACCTCTTGTCACTCCATTCCCTGAACTCCGATATGTGAGTTCGTATGCGATATCAACAACCCACGTTGACCCAGATCTGACGGTCGCTATCCCTCTAGAGCTTAAGGGTGTTGAAAGACTCTTAGTCTTAATCCCTTCGCTATTCCACAAGATCCAATGGCTGATGGGATTTCGACGCTTCTCTTGCAACGACTCCTCCATCCGATTCACCTCCTCAAGGACTCCTGGCCAAACAACTAGGCGTCCTTCCCTCCTAAACTTGACTTCTACAAAACGAGTTCGAACTTTGTCTCCCTTTGACCACTTCAAAGGTTAAATCCCTCCTGAGCATTCACTTGTAAACTCAAGCTTCCAGAAGGATCCCTGCACGCACTCCTTGTGGCACACTTTCAAATAACCTCTGGTTATTTGAGTCTTCGACCCTATGCACTCTTTGCAATAGTAGTCTCTCAATATTCCTCTCGGATTTGTAAAATCCAAGACTTCACTCAGCCTACGCACACCTTGCACAAATCTCGTGTCTGTAAAAATGCAATCTAAATCTCTTCTGAGAGTTCTGAGATAAAACTCAGAGTCTGGTCGACGCGTTCCTTACAGACCCTCCACTGCACTCTTTGCAGGAGTTCTCAAAAAGAGAAACAATTGAAACTCATTCTTCCCTTACCCGGAATTCAAACATTCAACTGAAAATTCCAGAACCTACAAACATACATAGCATTGAAAGAAATGCATATAGAGAATGAAAACAAGCCTGCAACATACCATTCAACAGGTGGTTCCAACAACCATAACAAACACATAGATTGGAATCAAAGGTTTCTTCTATTAATTCCAGTGCTCCTGTACATGGCAATTATCAACAGCTAAAAAATGCATAAAATTCTTTGTTCTCCTCTATTCTCTTCTGCAGCTCTACAACTTACACATTCTGAATAATAGTACAATGGTACAAGGGTGAGGGTGTCTATCATCCGTTTTTCCCTCCTATGCTTCTAAATTGTCTAATCTAACATTCATATCTACGTACTTGCATTAAACAAACATAAATGTCTATTACATCCGGCGGATAGGAACATACACTCCAAAATCAGTTTAGATCTGCAGTTATAAATGCAACTGCACTCTCTCCCTATCTATTACATCAATGCTTTAGATTTCAAAATTCAAAATGTTTTCATAAAAACGTGCTCAAATTACATCTGTGCATCCATCTGTCTCTTTGGCTTTCTATAGTGCTCCTGCATCATGCCACCTATCTCCTAGGCTTAGAATCCAATGGAGGAGATGGGATTCGACCTCCTAGGGTTATTTGGATGCTATTTTCTATTTAAGGAAGGAGAGATCTCTTGGAGAAGAGGTTGGATTCATGAGCAAGAGAGATGAGAGAGCTGTAGGAGGAACTTTCTGTGATCATTGTAACCCTGAGGGGATTTTGTTTTTGTAAACATTTATGTTATTGAAGGTTCATGATATATGTGTTATCCGATTGTATCTCTTGTTTTCTTTCCCAATTTGTCTTCTTACTTGAATGATTTGTACACCTTGAGGATCATGGTTGCCTTTGATTAATGGATTCTTGAGCATCTGAGGATTTGATGTATTTTTCCTATTAGTCACTATTTATATTCAAGTACCTTGAATTCATTTATGCAGAGAGGATCTCTGCCTTATGGATGTTCTTCTTTGTGTTATATTTTTCTTCCTCTATTGAACAAACCTTTATCTAATATGCATATTGATTGCAATTAATGAGCAGAATGTTTTCTTGACTCCATAGTCGAATGGTCCATCATTGATTTACAACAACTTACTGTCCTTCCCCTTCCTTGTTTTCTTCTTCTTAATCCACAAAACCAATCAAGCATTTTTATTTCTATGTTACCAAGCTTACTCTCATTTGCAGTCTGGGAGTGACTCTTGGATTGATAATAGGAGGCATGTTTCCAATTACATCATGCCTCGAATCGATGAAACACTAGTTATGTTGGACTCCTCACACCAAATTCCAGCTAGGGGGACCCCTCTCCAATGATTTCATTGCCCAAAAACGTGTTTGTTAGAGGATCTTTGAAACTAGGGTTTAGCTCAGTGAGGCACAAAGAAAATAAAACACATGGAGTCAACTTTAAAATCCCCTATGTCGAGCAATTTTGGGCACCATGGTCATGTGGGCATTGGTCATACACACCTTCCAGAGCTTACAAAAATCAATTACGTTGCCCGGTTGTGATTTTGTGCCCAAGGACCAAATTGTCGTTGTGTCCCTGAATGGCTTCAGGAGGCGAGTTGGAACTCACCATAGCACCCAAACCATACCTTGGATCAATGAAATTCCAGTTCTGTTGGAATCCTAGCATCAAATTCCAGCTAGGGATACCCCTCTATTGTGATTTTGTCGCCCAGAAAAGTGTTTATTACAGGATCTCCAGAACTAGGGTTTAGCTCAGTGAGGCATAATGAAAATCCGAAACAGGGGGTCAAATTTCAAAGGCTCTATGTTGGGTGATTTTGGTAATCATGGTAATGTGGGTGTTGTTCATACACACCTTCTAGAGCTTACATAACTCAGTTACGTCGCCCGATTGTGATTTTGAGCCCCCTGACTAAATTGTCATTGTGTCCCTGAATGGCTTCAGTAGGCGAGTTGAAACTCGCAATAACACCCAAACTGTGCCTCATATCGACAAAATGCTAGTTCTGTTGGACTCTTGGCACCAAATTCCAGCTAGGGGGACCTGTCTCATGTGATTCCATCGCCCAAAAAAGTGTTTGTTAGAGGATCTCTGGAACTAGGGTTTAGCTCAGTGAGGCACAATGCAAATCCGACATAGGGGGTCAACTTTCAAAGCCCCTGTGTCGGGCGATTGTGGGAATAATGGTCATGTGGGATTCGGTCATACAAACCTTCCAAAGCTTACAAAACTCATTTATGTCGCCCGATTGTGATTTTGTGCCCCCAGACCAAATTGTCATTGTGTCCCTGAATGGCTTCAAGAGGCGAGTTGCAACTTGCCTTAGCACCCAAACCGTTCCTCAGATCAATGAGAGAATAGTTTTGTTGGACTCCTAGCATTGGATTCCAGCTAGGGCGTCACGTCTCCTGTGATTCCGTCGCCAAGAAAAGTGTTTTTTAGAGGATCTTAGGAACTAGGGTTTAGCTTAGTGAGACAAAATGTGAATTCGACACAGGCAGTGAACTTTCAAATCCCTTGTGTTGGGAGATTGTGGGCACCGTGGTTATGTGGGAGTTGGTCATACACACCTTCTGGAGCTTACGAAACTCAGTTACGTCGCCTGGTTGTGATTTTGTGCCCCCAGACCAAATTGTCATTATGTCCCTGAATGGCTTCAGGAGGCGAGTTGTAACTTGCCATAGCACCCAAATCATGCCTCGGATTGATGAAACGCTAGTTATATTGGACTCATGGCACAAAATTCCATCTAGGAAGACCTCTATCCTATGATTCTGTCGCCCATAAAATTTTTTGTTTGAGGATCTCCAGGACTAGGGTTTAGCTCAGTGAGGCATAATGCAAATCCGACACAGGGGGTCAACCTTAAAATCCCTTGTGTTAGGCGATTTTGGGCATCTTTATCATGCGGAAGTTGGTCATACACACCTTCTGGAGCTTACAGAACTCAGTTAGTAGTATGGTTCTGATTTTTTCCCCTCGCACCAAATTGTCATTGTGTCCCTGAATGGCTTCAGGAGGCGAGTTGCAACTCACTATAGCACCCAAACTATGCCTCAGATCTATGGAAATCTAGTTATGTTGGACTCCTGGCACTAGATTCCAGCTAGGGGGACCCCTCTCCTATGATTTTGTTGCCCAAAAAAGTGTTTGTTAGAGGATCTCCGGAACTAGGGTTTATCTCAGTGAGGCATAATGAAAATCCAACACAAGGGTCAAATTTCAAAGCCCATGTGTCGGGCGATTGTGGGAACTGTGGTTGTGTGGGAATTAGTCATACAAACCTTCTGTATCTTACATAACTCAGTTATGTCGCCCGATTATGATTTTGTTCCCCTGGACGAAATTGTCATTGTATCCTTGAATGGCTTCAGTAGGTGAGTTGCAACTCGCCATAACACCCAAACCATCCCTCGGATCGACAAAATGCCATTTCTGTTGGACTCCTGGCACCACATTCTAGCTATGGGGACCCCTCTCCTATGATTTCGTCACCCATAAAAGTGTTTCTTAGAGGATCTCCAAAACTAGGGTTGAGCTTAGTGAGGCACAATGAAAATCCGACATAGGGGTTCAACTTTCAAAGCTCCTGTGTTGGGTGATTATGGGCACTATGGTTGTGTGGGAGTTGGTCATACACACCTTCTGGATCTTACAAAACTCAATTACGTCGCCCGATTTTGATTTTGTACCCTAGGAAAAAATTGTCATTGTGTCCCTGAATGGCTTCAGTTGGCGAGTTGCAACTCGCCATAGAACCCAAACCGTGCCTTAGATCGATGAAACGCCAGTTCTGTTGGACTCCTGGAACCGGATTCCAGCTAGGGGGACCTATCTCCTATGATTCTGTCACCCATAAAATTTTTTGTTAGAGGATATCCAAAACTAGGGTTTAGCTGAGTGAGGCAAAATGCAAATCTGACACAAGGGTTCATATTTCAAAGATCATGTGTCAGGTGATTGTGGGAACCGTGGTCATGTGGGATTTGGTCATACACATCTTCTAGAGCTTATGAAACTTAGTTACATTGCCCGGTTTTGATTTTTTCCCCCGCACCAAATTTTCATTGTGTCCCTGAATGGCTTCAGAAGGAAAGTTGAAACTCGCCATAGCACCCAAGTCGTGCCTCTGATCGATGAAACACTAGTTATGTTGGAATCCTGTTACCGGATTCCATTTAGGGGGACCCCTCTCCTATGATTTCTTCACCCATAAAAGTGTTTGTTAGAGGATCTCCATAACTAGGGTTTAGCTCAGTGAAGCAAAATGCAAATCCGGCACAGGGGGTCAACTTTCAAAGCCCATGTGTCAGGCGATTGTGGGAACTGTGGTCATGTGGGAGTTGGTTATACACACCTTCCGGAGCTTACGAAACTCAGTTACGTCACCCGGTTGTGATTTTGTTCCCCCGGACCAAGTTTCCATTGTGTCTCTGAATGACTTTAGTAGGCGAATTGAAACTTGCCATAACACCCAAACCGTTCCTTATATCAATGAAACGCCAGCTCTGTTACACTCTTGGCACTAGTTTCCAGCTAGGGGGACCCCTGTCCTATGATTCCGTCGCCCAGAAAAGTGTTTGTCAGAGGATCTATGGAACTATTGTTTAGCTCAGTGAGGCACAATGCAAATCCAACACAGGCGGTCAACTTTCAAAGCCTTTGTTTCGAGTGATTGTAGGCACCATGGTCATGTGCACGTTGGTCATACACACCTTTTGGAGCTTACAGAACTCAGTTACATTGCTTTGTTGTGATATTTTTCCCATGGACCAAATTGTCATTATGTCCCTAAATGACTTTAAGAGGCGAGTTGTAACTTGCCATAACACCCAAAATCTACATCAGATTGACAAAACACCAGTTCTGCTAGACTCCTCGCACCGTATTCCAACTAGGGGGACCCCTCTCTTGTGATTTTGTCGCCCAAAAAAGTGTTTTTTAGAGGATGTCTGGAACTAGGGTTTAGCTCAGTGAGGCACAATAAAAATATGACACAGGGGGTCAACATTCAAAGGCCCTGTTTCGAGATATTGGGGGCACTGTGGTCGTGTGGGCATTGGTCATACACATCTTCTGGAGCTTACAGAACTCAGTTACGTCGCTCGATTGTGATTTTGTGCCCCTGGACCAAATTGTCATTGTATCCCCAAATGGCTTTAGTAGGTGAGTTGCAACTCACCATAGCACCCAAATTGTGCCTCAGATCGATGAAATGCTAGTTATGTTCAACTCCTGGCACCGTATTGCAGCTAGGGAGACCCCTATCCTGTGATTCTGTCGCCAAGAAAAGTGTTTGTTAGAGGATCTTCAGAATTAGGGTTTATCTCAGTGAGGCACAATAAAAATCCGACACATGTGGTCAAATTTCAAAGCCCATGTTTTCTAGTGATTGAGGGCACCGTGGTCGTGTGGGAATTGGTCATACACACCTTACGGAGGTTACAAAACTCATTTACGTTTTCCGGTTGTGATTTTGTGCCCCTAGATCAAATTTTCATTGTGTCCCTGAATGATTTCAGGAGGCAAGTTGCAAGTCTCCATAGCACCCAAACCATGCCTCGGATTGACGAAAATCTAGTTTTGTTGGACTCCTAGCACCGAATTCCAGCTAGGGGGACACCTCTCCTATGATTTTGTCACCCAGAAAAGTGTTTTTTAAAGGATCTCCGGAACTAGTGTTTATCTTAGTGAGGCACAATGCAAATCCGACATAGGCAGTCAACTTTCAAAGCCCCTGTGTCGGGTGATTGTGGGCACTGTGTTCTTGTGCACGTTGGTTATACACACCTTTTGGAGCTTGCAAAACTCAATTACATCGATCGATTATGATTTTTTCCCCCCTGACCAAATTATCATTGTGCCCCTGAATGGATTCAAGAGGCGAGTTGTAACACACCATAGCACCCAAACCATGACTCAGATCGATAAAATTCTAGTTCTATTGGACTCTTGGCACTGGATTACAACTAGGGGGATCCCTCTCATGTGATTTCGTCTCCCAGAAAAGTGTTTCTTACAGGATCTCTGAAACTAGGGTTTAGCTCAGTGAGGCAGAATGCAAATCTAGCACAAGGGCTCAACTTTCAAAGCCCATGTGTCAGGCGATTTTGGGCACCTTGGTCATGTGGGCATTGGTCATACACACCTTTTGGAGCTTATAGAACTTAGTTGTGTCGCCCAATTGTGATTTTTTGCCCCAGGACCAAATTGTCATTGTGTCCTTGAATGGCTTCAGTAGGCAAGTTGCAACTCTCCATAGCACCCAAACCGTGCCTCGTATTGATGAAACGCCAGTTCTGTTGGACTCTTGGCACCAGATTCCAGTTAGGGTGACCCCTCTCCTGTGATTCCATTGCCCATAAAATTATTTGTTAGAGGATCTCTAGAACTAGGGTTTAGCTGAGTGAGGCACAATGAAAATCTGACACAAGGGGTCATCCTTCAAATCCCATGTGTCGGGCGATTATGGGCACCGTGGTCTTGTGGGAATTGGTCACACACACCTTTTGAAGCTTACAAAACCCAGTTACATCACCTGGTTGTGATTTTGTGCCTCCACACCAAATTGTCATTGTGTCCCTAAATGGATTCAAGAGGAAATTTGCAACCACCATAGCACCCAAACCATGCCTCGAATCGATGAAAATTTAGTTATGTTGGATTCCTGTTACCGGATTCCATCTACGGGGATCCCTCTCCTATGATTTCGTCAACCATAAAAGTGGTTGTTAGAAGATCTCCAGAACTAGGGTTTAGCTCAGTGAGGCACAATGCAAATCTGACACAGGGGGTCAAATTTCAAAGCCCTTGTGTCAGGTGATTGTGGGAACCATGGTCATGTGGGAGTTGGTCATACACACCTTCCAGATCTTACAAAACTCAGTTACGTCGCCCGGTTGTGATTTTGTGCCCCCGGACCAAATTTTCATTGTGTCCCTGAATGACTTCAGGAGGTGAGTTGCAATTCTCTATAGCACCCAAACCTTGCCTCAGATCGATGAAATGCCAGTTCTATTAGACTCCTGGCACTGCATTCAAGTTAGGGGACCCCTTTCCCATGATTTCGTCGCCCAAAAAAGTGTTTGTTAGAGGATATCCAGAACTATTGTTTAGCTTAGTGAGGCACAATGCAAATCTGACATAGGTGGTCAACTTTCAAATAACCTGTTTCGGGTGATTAAAGGCACCATAGTCATGTGCACATTGGTCATACACACCTTCTGGAGCTTACAAAAATCAGTTACTTTGTCTAGTTGTGAGTTTTTTCCCCCGGAGCAATTTGTCATTGTGTGTTACAGGAAAATCCCCCTGCGGATAGGGGGATTCCCTCTTGGATCCTAGACCTCTAAGATCAAGACAAAAAGTTGCTAACGTTGGTCACTGACATCCCTTTAAACCTAGCAAAGATGATCTATAAAGAAGAGGAATAATATGTACCTTTTTATGATGTTTGTCCTTGCGCAGTACAAGTTGATCTTTGATCCGAAAGCTCTTCAACAAGTCCTACAATCCAATTAAAGAAAAAACATGCTTCTTATTCTACTAAGATCAATTTGAAACTAGATCTATCCATTAAAGACAAGTTCATGTAGGTATACACAATCTTGAAGGAAGCAAGCCAAGAACATGTATTAATGAGAACTTAATAGAGATACTTACAAACCTTTGATGAAGCTGCAACAACCTCTTCCAGCTCTCCTTGTCCAACCCCTTGCTCAAATAATCCACAAACAAAATGACTATGCTTTCATTGATAATTCTCCCTTATGAGATCATAAGTTTGATGTCTTCAATGTCTCTCTTTTTCACCATGAAGAGGCCTCCTTATATAGGCATGGAGAGGCCTAACTACTTAAGAGGTTCTTGGGATAGGTTGAGGATCTTTCTCCATCAGTTGTGGATCCTCCCTAAGATCCAACCATGACCTCAGATTCAAATCCAACTGATTTCAGAGATGAGGGGGATCTTTCCCTGATTTTCCTCAACAACCCAAGATTTCCTCAAACAACCCAATACTCCCTCAAAATGGCGCATAGAGCATTGTAATGCTCCCCCAAAGGAGGGAAAGGATCGCTGTTGGTCACTATAATTGCTTAATTGATTTCAAACAACCAAGTGAAACATAAATTATCAACCCAGGGAAGTCTTTTATTTCAAAGATAACCACGCACTATATATTCTCAATTCCAAAAGCAGCTTAGTGTTGTAGTAAAGAAA
>ML778903.1:510140-536298 GCA_009831015.1 Picea engelmannii | reverse complement strand
GGTGCATTACATAGTCCAAATGGAAGGACTCTATAAGAAAAGGTTCCCCAAGGGCTGGTGAAGGTGGTTTTATCTTGATCTTGAGGTGCAATTTTAATCTGGTTGTACCCACTGAAACCATCTAAAAATGAGAAAAATTTCTTTCCTGCCAAATTATCTAACACTTGATCAATGAATGGCAGTGGAAAGTGGTCTTTCTGAGTGGCTTTATTTAAAGCTCTGTAATCTACACACACTCTCCATTTCTCGTTCTTTTTAGGAACTATTACCAACGGGGACACCCATTCACTGTCTGATATAGGGTAGATAAACCCTGCATTAAGCAATTTTTGAAGTTCTTCCTTCAGGATTTCTTTTAAGTTTGGGTTCATTCGTCGCTGGTGTTGACAGATTGGTCGACAATCTTCCTTAATATATATTCTGTGAGTACATAGGTCAGGAGAGATTCCCTTCATGTCTGTGTAATCCCATGCGAATACTTCTTTATTTTCCTAAAGTAACTTCATTAGCTGTTGTGTTTCAGCATCTGTCAAATGAGGGTTTATATTTAATGATTTGCCAGGTTCAATTTCAACTGGTATGCTTTTGGAGGAGATGGTTTTAGGTGTTTGAGGTGGGTTTTCTGAACTGAGGTTTTCTTGATTATCAGAGTCCATTATTGCAGTTAATTGATTATGGATTTGTGGAGTGACAGAGGAGGGCTCGCAAATAAAATTATTAATGATTTCATCCTCAATAGAGTCTTTCAAACTTAAAGCTTGTTCGATAGTCAGAAGAGGTTGAGTAGGTTGATCCTCAAAGTCTACCCAAACAGAATTGTCATTACTGGCCAGGGGTGTAGCATGAGGATAAAGTGTAAGCTGCTTCGTTTTATAACCATTTGAAATCATCATTGACCCTGATCTACAGCTGATAAAAGCATCTGTTGTGGCTAACCATGGCCTGCCCAAAATTAGAGGGTGGCCCCCCAACTTTGTTTTGGGCTACAACACTGTAAAATCGATTGGATAATTCCAGGATTCCACAGAGATGCTGAGGTCTTCAATGACTCCTTCTGGTTTAATTGTGGATCGATCAGCCAATTCTAGGATAGTTGGGGTCTCTCTGACTTCATCTTGTAATTGTAACAGTTGTAAGGTCTCTAAAGTCATGATATTGATGGCTGCTCCTAGGTCTACCAGGCCACGAGAGATTATTGTTTTGCCAACTTGTACTGTAACGGTAGGGTGGCCAGGATCGCCATATTTGACTGGGGGAGTCTTGCCTGACATTAATGTAGACAGATCTCCCATAACATGGACTGTAAGGGGATCCTTGGTTTTCCTACCAGGCTTTTTAATGCAGATATCTCTCATTGTCCTAGCATAAATGGGTACGTCGCGGAGTGCTTGTAAGAGGGGAATTTTAACATATAAATTCTGTAATTCCCCTAAAAGGTTAAAGGCTGGCGGTTCAGGCGTTTTGGTTAAGGCTAAACACTCAGGAAATGGTGCTGTTTCAGCAGCATTGTTGGAGGATGATTGTACCTTTTCAGGTGCATCATGCTCTTTTGTTGCCTCTTTGTCGGAAGAGAGAACATCAACTATAGTTGGTTCCACTACTCTCCCATATCGAAGATGTATATCATTGCATTGTGCAGGGAGGAGGGAAAGTGTGGGCTGGTTATAAATGTCAATGCACTGCACAGCCTTATTATTCGGGTTGGGGTTAGGTTGAACAGGCAGCTGGGGTCTCATCGTTTGGTTATTTGGAGGAGTGCCAGCTGGTAAGGAGAGTGGTTGAGGTAATTGAGGTAATTGATTTTGAAAGGTAGGTTGTTGTCCTCTCCAATTTTGATTCCACTGATTCTGATATGGCTGTTGTTGTTTTGGAGGCCAAGGGGTCCATGTTGAGGGATCAACAAAGGGTGGGTTATTTTGCTGCATGGGTGGGTAAGTTTGCTGCATGGGTGGGTACGTTTTTTGCATGGATGGGTAGTTCATTTAATTAGTGTACTGCATCTGATTGTAGGGATGGCTCATTTGATTGAAAGAAGAGTAATTGTTCCAACGATTAGAAGATGCAAATGGCATGTTAGAGTTCATACCTTGTCCTCGCGGTTGACATTGCCTCCTTTGTGTCATCAGGTAGACAGCTTCATCTTCTTCATCCGTTGGTTGTAACGCTGCCTTGATCCCTGGTAAAGATGGACAATTTTGGGTATCATGATCTTTGTCGCAGATAGTGCAGATTGGCTTCCTGTCCAGTGGACATTCTCTTTTTGGGTGCTTATCTCTGCATTGAGGACAAAAGATAGACAAGGTTGCTTCTGCTTCTTCTTGTTTTTTCTTAATCTATAGGGTATCCATTTGTGAGGCAAAAGAGCTAAGCATTTCAGTTTTAAAATCTTCAAGTAGATTACCTATCTCGGCTCTTGTTGCTCCTCCGCTGGCTGATTTTTGGACTCTAGAGAATGTAGTGTCCCTGCTGTTTAATCTGTTTCTTGAAGCTCCCCTTGAACATTTAAATCTTTTGCATAAATTGACAATTTCATCATATGATTCCTTGGATATGTCCCCTTTCCCAAGCATGTTCAGCATATCCAGAGAGTCATCCCTTACCCCTTTTAATAAAATAGTTTTGAGAATATCCTTACTTATATTGGGATGACTGGATCTTTGTAGATTGTATTGGAGCCTTTCTACAAAGTCTTCTAGATTCTCATCTTCCTTCTGCATCATTTTGAATAGCTCCTCCCTCTTCTCTCTTGTTCGACAATAGTCTTGGTACTTGTTCAGGAATTTCTGTTTCATTTGGTCCCATGTTGTGATTACATGGCCTCCGAGACTCATAAACCATCTTAGTGCATTCCCTTTTAGGGTTGCTAGAAATAGCTTCAGTTTCTGAGCATCAGATGTGTAATCATAACTCCTACATAATATATCAAACTCAAACAGAAATTCATCAGGATCCTCCGACGATAAACCATGAAAATTAGGCAATGCTGAGAGTGGAATATTTTTCATGGGGTCTGCTCCTCTAGGGAGATCACTAATGGGAAATCCTAATGTAGAGAAAGAATTTTCATCTTTTACCTCTGCCTGTTCCTCGATATGCAATCCTTCATTGTACTCATCCATGTTTTCCTCTGTCTGGTCTCCTGCTGCACTTTCTCTGTCCTCAATGTCTCCTACTGGCTTCTGAACTGTCTCAGGGCTCCAAACTTCTTTCCCTGTTCCAAAAATTACTCGAAATGAAGGCTGGGAATTCTGTTTTTGAAGGTTTGGTCGTTGAGCAGCAGATTCCGACTTGGATGCAATGTCGTCAATGAAAGTTTTTCTTCCTCCTTTTCCTTTTCCCTTGCCACCTGTAGGGTTAGTGTCTTTGGGGTTTTTGGGGTCTTTCATGCATTCTTTTTATCTAAAGAAAAGAAATCACAAGTGCTTTTGAAATCTATAGATATCTTCCCCGACAACGGCGCCAAAATGTTGGTCACTATAATTGCTTAATTGATTTCAAACAACCAAGTGAAACATAAATTATCAACCCAGGGAAGTCTTTTATTTCAAAGATAACCACGCACTATATATGCTCAATTCCAAAAGCAGCTTAGTGTTGTAGTAAAGAAACTTATACTAATCTCACTTACTCTATTAAACTGAAGTTCTGAATTCAATCACAGGAAAGTAACTTCCCTATTGAAAACCTTTAAAGATCAATCTAAGAATCCTGGATTACATTTAAAATAACACTTGCAATGGGAAAGAGCAACTATTCTGCAATCAGAGAACATGACTCTTACTCTCAAACAGAGACTTCAGTGCTAACACTCTTTTCATGAAAACAGTAATGCAGAAAACAATTAACTCTATCTAACCGAGAACAAAGCCACCTAGTTCCTTTATTTCTAAGTAGGAGCCTTGAGCCTTATTTTTGTCTTGGCACACTTGTGAGGTTGAGGTTTACATAGAACAGGGCAGTCTGATCCCTTCCTTTCTGAGCAGGGATCCCTAACCCAGTTTCTGGCTAGTATCAATGAAAGTCCACAGAGAACAGGGTGTTTTGGTTCTTTCCTTTCTGAGTAGGAACCCTTAACCCAATCCTTGGCTAACACACTTGCATAGGTAAATGAAATCTACAGAAGACAAGGTGTTGTGTTTCCTTCCTGTCTGAGCAGGAACCCTTTAACCAAATATCCGGCTAGCACACTTGCTGAAGGGAATGAAATCTACAGAAGACAAGGTGTCGTGATTCCTTCCTGTCTGAGCAGGAAACCTTTAACCAAATCTCTGGCTAGCACACTTGCTGAGGTAAATGAATTTTACAGAAGTCAAGGTATTTGGATTCCTTCCTGTCTGAGCAGGAACCTTTTAACCGAACCTCTGGCTAGCACACTTGCAGCAGTAAATGAATCCTACAGAGGGTATGATATTCCGATTCCTTTCTGTCTGAGCAGGAACCTTTAACCAAATCTCTGCTAGCCTCATAAAATCATCACACAAGATTGCTGGTAAAAAGAATTACAAATTTCATTCAATAAACTAAGACAGAATCAGTAGTGTTTCAGCAAAAGAGGAATTCATTAAAAACAGTGTTCAACAAACGACAGTTAAACAAAACATGAATAGAAATTATACTAACACGCTTCTAACTAATGGGTGAATCTTGTGAAGAAGGTGGGCCCTCCCTTCTCACAAGATTCCCCTGGACGAGAGGCTAAAGAAGGATACTCAAAGCAGTCTTATATTCATCTGTCGAAATATCACATTACAAATTGAAAGAATAGAATACGTCCCGCTTCTTTGGAGTTGCTTCAGTACATCAAAACTTGGATATCTCGAATGGTGATTTCCTCTAATTTAAAGAGGAAATCCCTTCGATACAATCATTACAATGCATATCTGAATCCTATCCTAGATTGGATCTTCTTTCTAAATCAACATAGGATGTCCTGGTTTCACACAACCGAATGCTATTACAGGAACTGGACGAGGTATTGCTGTTACGGCTGGTGTAACAGCTTCTTCTCATCGTTGCTGATGTTGTTTCAGCATCGCAATTCATGGGCTGTTTCAGCCACGTGAATTGCGCTCTGACTGCATTGACCGCTGACTGTGGCGGCTTCCTTGTGTTTCAGCATCGTCGGTTCTGGCGGTTTCTTTTGTGTTTGAGCATCTGCAACTCTGGACTGTGTAATAGCTCCGTGTTTCAGCATCTGCGACCTCGGACTGTGTAGCAGCTCCGTGTTTCAACATCGGTTCTGTGTTTCAGCAATAGGCCTTGAATGCAAATCTGCAGTTTTGGACACTTATGCATTTCTAATCAATGGTTAAGTACGAGAGTGATGTAAAATATTATGCAAAACAGGTTAAACATATAGTAATGAGAAAGGACGTTGTATACCTTTGAGATGATCAGACAAAGTGATAATATGAGTCTAAATGTAGGTGATCAAGAGTATAATGGTGGCAAAAAGTATATGCAAAAAGGTACATTGTGTGGTCCTAACAATCGCTAGTGCTCCCTATCAGTGGGTAGGGGAGCGCTGCCTTTCTAAAGTGAGTTTTAAGTGGTTTTCTTAAGGAAAAAGGATTTGTACTCTTCGTCAAATGACATGTCCTTCTTTAAACAGTATTTGAGGGTGTCTTTAAGTGTTCCTTGTGATTTCGTTTGAGACATGACATAGGCAGGATGATTGTATGATTTCTGCGACACTTGTGGCCAAAAAGCGACACTTGCGACACTTGTAATGACACCAATGAGTAATTTTGATGTGTAACAGATTGCCCCCCAAAGTGCGAAGTTAGAAGACGGAAACTAATGAATGAAGTACTTTGTATATTTTTTCGAGCAAAGGTATGGAATCAGAGAACCTGGTAGAAGCTGCACACAACCATCAAACAAATATTATGACATGTTTCAAAACCCAAGGCAGGAATACCTATGCTTGGGTGATAAATACTTGCAAGGTATGGCTACCATAATATACACTATGAATCCATAATTATATTAACAAAGAGTATAGCCACCAAAGATATAATGTGGATCTATACTTCCATGACATGAACTGGTCGTAGCCATGAAAAATACACAGTGGATCTACGAGACGATAAGACATAGCCACAGACCAATACAAAGTGGATCTATGTGACAGTATATGTGTCAATATTCAAGAGAAAATTTGTTGCAAACTGGGAAAAGTAGATACCAAAGTGATCACTCAACCCAGGGTCTTCTTACTGATCCCAATGTGGTACGAGTCTAACCATGTGAATAGATGTCTTGATGTTGAACATGGTAGAAACCACTTGATTACCGGCCAATGAGGTAAACTGTTAACAAGCATGAGGGAAATCACCATTGATGTCAATGATTCCCAAGGTACCCTAGTACACTCCCACAAATGTGAATAAATAAGCTGAAGTAGAACATTCGTGGAATCATTCGATCAGAGGTCAATAATGTAAACCTACCGTCGGAAGCGAGGAGGCCTAACATTGAGGCATGCAGGTCCCAAGGTACTAATTGGTTTCTATTTCTAGCTCCTGGATAATGTGTTGGAGTCGACAGGAACAGACTCGTCGAAGGAGGGCCTTGATGTATCACTCATCAACGACACGAAAATGACATTGAGATGTAAGTTGGTGGATCAAATGAATATGGACTGACACGAGTGTTGAAACAAGATATTTGTGATGGTTGAATCTCGAGGCAGATACTTCCCTTGAGCACTGAGGCACGACAACAGAAACACGACATGGACCAAAATGTGATGATGCAATGGATACTGTGACTTTCATTGGGTGACCCAAAGGAGTAAAGAAACTCAGAGGATTGGTTCATTGCATAGGTTCATCGGATTAAAATGCATGCAAAAACAAAGTGTCATGTTCAAGGGTGACTGTAAGAGTGACTGGTGATGTTTTAAAAAATTGCTTGGCTTGCTTCTTTCAAATTTTCCCCCCATCCAGATAGACAAGTACCTCTTTTTGATTTAACGAGCTTGAGGAGGATAAAACATGCTTGATATAAATCACCTTCGGTAAGTCCCTCTTCCTTTGTTTAATGAACTGGAAGAATCAAGGGTTCGGTCCCATATGGGTCCTTCATTGTATGATTGTTTAACGAATCTAGAGAAGGTAAACTCGGTGATTTTCATGTTTAGAGAGTCTGTAAAGAAATTAAAGACGACTCCAGTGTTTTCCTTTTTCATAATGTTATTCTTGCGAGGCCAAAAAAGAGATAAATTATCACTTGAAAGACGCCCTTTCAAACCTCTTAATGAGTGGGAAAGGAAGCAAGATCACTCAGTAATATTTTCATGTTTATAGAGTCTGAAAAGAGATTAAAGATGACTCCAGGGGGTGCCTTTTTCGTGTATCCATGCGAGTCCGAAAAAAAGATAAAAGTTTACTCGGTGCATTATCGTGTTTTTTTTAGCGTGAGAACAAACAAAGATCATGCTTGTTAATGCGACAAGATAAAAATCGAACAAAACTACTCCGAAACCTACCAAGGATGATAAAACTGCACACCATGGTATTAATAATTCCTCCAAAATGATTTTCAAAAACCCAAAATAACCATGGTTTTAGCAGAAATGAACTTTCAGATAGTAATATAGGGTAAAAATGTCTTTTACCAATTTATTTGTGCCAAGAATTTTAGTAGTGGAGAAATTGGTTTTGGAGGGAGATTCTTGAACTGATCGGTGCCAGAGCTACGGTCATCCTTTTTCTTCCCCCTCTGGATCAGGTTGGTCCTCTTCTTCTTCCACACATTTTGCATGGTTTACAATTTATTTTTAGGTAATTATTTGGCTTTGAAAAGGATGCCCTAGGAGGTTCTAATCGTCGAAAAGGATCGACGCTCCCCTAAAAGACTAGGGGGAGCGCTACTCAATTTTCCAACTCTCCCCTAAGCCTAGTGAGGGAGCGCTAGCGCTCTGTCCAAGGAGTCAAGGGGGCACTGCCAAAAATGCACAAAAAACACCCAAAAAGCTTGGCGCTCCCCTAACAAGCTAGGGGGAGCGCTTATGAGAAAAAAAATGCTATGGTAAGTCTTTTGGGGGGGCATCGGCACTCTAAGAAATGGTTTAAGGGGGGCGTTGACCTGAAAAGCATAAGAAAAGTATTTTTTAAAAGATTGAATTACCAAAAAATTGTTAATGTGACATGACTAATGGACTTTTTCTGATGATGATTGCAGGTTATACTTGGGAAAAATCATGATCGAGTGGAAAAAAAGAAAGCATGAGCTCAATGATATGGATTCTTTGCAAAACCCCCGATCAAGGGTCACATTGAGGAATTATTGTCTCCTCATGTTCTTTAAGATGAAAAAGGTGAAGAAGGACTTCTCGAGTACAGGATCGGGTTGTGGAACACTGCGGAGCAGGGGTTCCAAATTGGGACACAATTGCTTACCATTGAGTTGGAGGATGTGTATTTCCTGACCGGACTCTTAAAGAGAGGGGTATCTATTATTTTATCTGGACAGAGGGCACTTCTCGTGCCTGTAGAAGATTACTTGGAAAATCATTGTGTCCCAGGATCGAGATTGGTGGGAGGTAGGATTGCGATAAGAGATTTCATAGATCTAACTCTTCGATCTATTCTATTTTCCATCACAAGTTTAGCAGGGAGTATGAGCTTATATTTAGTTTCGATATCACAGATGGCTTATGGTCTGTAGTGTTTAGAGAAAACTGTGTTCAACTGGAGTGTAGGGTTCCTTCAGAATGTGAAGGAGTAGATTTAGAGATGTCGGATGGGGAAACAAAATCAGTTTGGATATGGTTCGTTTTTGGTTTCGTTCTTCCTAGAATGCATTCCTCAGATGCAACCACATATTGCATTAGAAGTATGACCAGTGGGTGAACCACGTGTGGAGCTCTGGACAAGTTTGTCTCCGAGGCTGGGAATAGAGTTAGAGTTTAGATTTACAGGCGACTTTTTTGCTTGGCCGAGACACCAACTGATCATTATAGAGGATTTCCCATACATCGGGGTGGACTTCCGGGGTAGTATGGACCTAGTTCTTCCAGATGGAGTGGACTGGGATGCGTTAGGTAAGAAACCAAAACAATATTGTCAAGTGTTTTTTGAATTTAAAGTTTATATTCTTTTTATATGTACGTAGAAGGTTTGTTAACAGACGTATCTTTTCATCGTGCAGACAGGGGAGCATCACGTCCGACAGAGATACCGACACTGGGGTATCGTGGATATGCTCAGATAGTAGCAGTGAATGAGGCGGTGATAGGGGGTCTCCGGGAGGTTTAAATAAACCTCCAAGGAATCACGATGGGTGTCCCTCCTCTTAGGAGGCAAGATGTTCCCTTCCATTTATAGAGACATACAGTGGGAGTCCCTGAGAGTCTTAACTCCTTACTGAGATGAGTGTCCCATGCGATAGTGTGCTACTCAGAGAACAACGTGATGGGCGAGGATTAGGACCTTCTTGATGTTCTTTTTGTATAGTCTATATGACGATGTTATGGGCATGAGGAGCCAAGAAAATTTTCTCTTATATGTACTTTTTGATGTAACTGAACAATTCCACAGTATATATATACATATCTGAGTTTTTATAGTGCCAAATGATGTTTGCAAATATTAATGTCTTGTATCTGATGCATTTAATTTACATGCGATGTATGATTTATTTCCTTTATGAGATCTCATCTATGTGTGAGATATCGATCCATGATGTAATTGGCTAACAAATCCGAAGTTGTATTGAGCTCTCTTGGTACGTGTCTGTATTCGATAAAGTTGAATATTCTTTCAAAATGATGAACTTATAGATGGAGACGCAATAGGATAGGATTACGAATGGTGTAGATTTGATTAAGTTGATAGACCACGAGTTGAGAGTCTAGGTTAATGATCATACAAGAAATACCTAGGGAAGAGGATTCGGTTAAAAATCCAATGACAACATGATATTCTGCCATGTTTTTAGTTACCGACCCTAAGCAAAGACCTTTTGAACTCACCAAATCATAAGAGTGGTCAATGACCCAAGTTGAAAAAACAATGTTCTGGGTGTGTCGACTATCTCCATCCACAAACCCAACAAAGATAGGAAAGGAAGATGTCATCTACACATGAAAACACAAGACAAAGTATAAGTGGCTAAGGAAAAACAATCGTGCACTCAAGAGAAAAATACACACCAAACTAAAAATACAATAGTGTACAAAGTACACATGCTAGATGTCCTATGCATAGTACTTCTTAAGGTAAAGCCTGTTTCGGGGCTCACCCAGGGAGATTCCGTCATAGTCAACTAGCTCGTAGGAGCCTCTATGTAAAACATGTTTCACAATGTAAGGACTATGCCACAAAGGCTCGAACTTGCCTGTCCCTAACTTATCATGAGCCTGGTCATAAATGAGGACTAGGTCTCCTTTTGAAAAAGTACGAGGGTGGATGGATTTGTCGTATTGATTTTTGATTCACTTTTGATATGTCTCATTAACGAGAGCAACATCACAACGTTTTTCATCCAACCTGGTCAGGTATAAGAAGTGTTCTTCTTCAGTAGAAGTGTGAGGCAAGAGTTCTACTTTGAGTTTCAATGAGCGAATTTCACACTTGATTGGTAAAACAACTTCTATTCCATATACCAACTGGAAATGAGTGAATCTAGTAGAAGTTTTCATTGAGGTACAGTAATCCTAGAGAGCGGAGAAAAGTTGTAGATGCCAAGATGTCTTGTTTTCCCCTACCATACGTTGAATCATGGTTTTAAGAACCTTGTTGTTAGCTTCAACTTGTCCATTGGCTTGAGGATAGTACGGGGATGAGTTCTCATGGAAAAAACCCAACTTGGCATGAAACTCACTCATCATCTAGTTTTGAAAGTGTGAACCATGATCAGTGACAATGGCTTGTGGAACACCAAAGCGAGTGATGATGTGGTTGAATTTTAGGGACCTAACCCCTTACGTAGATAGAACAATGTATTCCGATGTAATAAAGGTCAATATTAATAAGGCCTTGCAATAAGGTAGAATAAGTCGAATGTAAGAAGACCTAATAGAAGCTTCCACTTCTAGAAGGATCTTCCTCTAGATGGTTCTCTGGATAGACATATTTATTATAAATAGGAGTCGAGGGTATGAGAACCCTAGCTTGGATATTATTGTAATAGAGATCTGCTCGACTGGAGGTTTACCCCTTGAAGAGGCTCGTGAACATTGATCTCAGTAATTGAAGTGCTCTTTCTGGTGTTATTCTATTATCGTTTCAGTATTATTGTGGTGTTATTCTGGTTATATTGTTGTTCATCTTCCATTTCTAGCATTTTATTTATGTTCTGCATACTTTTTATATCTGGAATATTACAAGTGGTATCAGAGAACTTTCCTTGGCAGAAAATTGTGGGTTAATTTTTTTTCTAGGGTAGAGATGTATTCCGATGTCTTTAAGCCACATAGATCTATCGTTATGTGCATAAACTTGTGGTTGATGGATTCATACATGTAGGAAATACAAGTGATTCTTAAGTGCACATCTATTGGCCACCCTTGTAACCCTTGTTGGTACCCCTTTGAGTGGTAGCACATCAGACAACACATGTGTACAGATCAACCTAGATTTCCTGAAGCCCTCTTTAGATAAATCGATTGACCGCCTGACTGCTATAGTGACATCGAGAACAACACTAGGGAAGATACTCTCTAGTACCTGGATGGTCGGGTAGTACGGCTAAGGGCATGGTCTAGCCTCCTTAATTAGTGCCCTGAGATATCAGGCTAGGTACTACTGTTAGACCCCACATGTATATCAGAGAGCTATATCATAGGGAAAAACCTTGTATGTAGAACCCTTGAATACCTAACCCTTGGGGACGGATAAAAAAAAATTAAAACAAACAAGATCTATTGTCGCGCAACTGTGTTCGGGTTGCCAAATCACTACACATTTCTTCCTGGTTAAGCATTTTGGCATTTCATCACTGCANAAAAAAAAAAAAAAAAGACTGAAACTTTTGCACCATTATTTGAGACCTATTCCATTGGATTTATCTCTTCGCCCTTATCAGATTCATACATATCATTTTTCAGCAAAATTTTTGACCCCACCTGCCCCATTTCAGTTCCCTCGTCATCATGGCCCATACTCATAGCCAAGATTTGGAAGCCCGCTTCAATACCTTACAATCTAATTTCACAGAGACCCAACAAGAAGTGAAACCAATCAGTGCCAATGTTGTCTCCCTAAATACAAACATGCAGTCTTCCATCGCCGCCTTAATCGAGGAACTCAAACAAGACATGACTACCCAGCTTGAATTTGTCATTTCAATGATATGCAACAAGCTGCATATCCCTACAGATAAACCTTTATCTGACCCACCTCCACATACTGAAGCTGAAACTTCTTCTCATTCCCATAATTTTCAGCACCATCACTTTCAGCGTGACCCGTGCCTTCCGCAGGTGGTGTTAACACTCTGTAAATTTTGTTCGACTGAATAGAAAAATGATAGAGGTAACTATCTCAACCTACTTTAGAGCTGACCACTAGCCTGATCAACTAAGATAGGACTCTCTCGTGTCACTAAATATATCTATGGCAATCGATGGATAGATTTGGTCTGTTTTGGGGGGGTTTTATAAAATAACTGAAGAAATGAAGATAACATTTGGGCTATGGAGTCTGGAATGAACAATGCATTGTCAGAACATGAAAACTATCAAGCGGAAAAGGCTAAATGAGGCAATGAGTTTGAGTTTATATCTACAACTTCCATGGCATCAGAGGAAAAGGAAACATATAACTTGATTAGAGCATTTCAAAAATGAATTCCGAATAAGATAGGAAGAAACATACAAAGTTTAAATTGCTTAAACCAAGAGCATCAAATGATGAATTCTGGGACTTTATTTCTCCAATTTAGACAGATGAAGTGTAAATGAAATAAAATAGTACAGGAATCACATACTATAAAAGAACACAAGACTCATATCACCGCCAATTAGAATCTTTTCATAAACAGTCTGAAATCTTCTTCTGCATTTATATATTCATTCTAGCCCCAGAGTTAACAAAGTATTCCTACACAGAGGGAAGGCTCCCCTTTCTCCATCCTTTCTATATCCTCGAGTTTATATATATATATATATATATATATATATATATATATATATATATATATATATATATATATATATACATAGAGGAATTACTCGTGGAATTCAAAATGTTCAGACTTCCCCATAATTCTAAAAATAGAGATAAGTTACAAAAATGAATGATTTATAATAACAATTATCCTATTTTAAAGGGACCGTTAGGAACAAGTATGTCATATCTGGGCCGGCTTTATTTGACCGCCATTTGTCCAAAATTTGTTGGGATGTACTTATTCCCACCTGAGGATTCATTTCAACTTGGCGATCTCGTCCTTTAGAGTGTCCAACTAGACTGGTTGATTCTCCCCAACGCTTTCAACCGTTTTGGCTATGGTTTCTGTCTTCTGTCGTTTTCTCCATTTCTTTTTCACAGCCTACCTATAGGTTTCTCCCACACGCCTGTTGATGATTAGGTCCTTCATGATGGGATTTATCCTGACTTCTAATTCTGGGTATGTAGCAGGTTCTGTATGGAATTTGGTTTCTAATATATGTGCAATTTTCCTTTCCTTCTTCCTCGTAGATAAGCCTTCCATGTTACTTGAAAAACCTGTTTCACTGGATATGGCTTGATTGGTTTTGTCCATGTATCCCAATTTCGTGGACACAAGATGTTCCTATAGAAATCAGATATTTGATCAAATTGGAGATTATTTCACTTATGGATGAGATGATGCCTCCATACTTGAGAATCATTAGTTATTGAGTTCCAATCATGAATCACTGACATGATTACTTGCAGGTACGTTGGTTTACCATGCTCAGCCAATCCATTTCAAATCATTATCTTTTGAGTTTGTTATCCAACGACATTCACCTGACATCATATGGACATGAAGTACCCAAACAAGTGACGCAAGGTGATTTGACTAGCCGTCACCTCCCCCATGAGTTGTTGATTTTCCACATTAGACCACGTGATATTAGGGCTGTGGGAAAAATGGTTTCAGGCAAACTGCTTTTCGCCCTGATATATTTCAATGAATGCCACACATCCACTATTAAAACCATCATGGTTTTCCCCAGTCCACCTCCTCACAATTAAGTTCCGTGTTAGTTCACTGCCAGATATGGGCCTCAACCGTTGATCCAGGCTACTTCAAGATCAACGGTCCATAAGACTACTTCCTTCGCACTTCCACTATATTTTTCCACGTGCCACCATATATGTCTCGGACTTTCAAATCATGCCATATCTCTACATCACTTTAGTCCTTCGCTAATTTTGAAACTCAAATCTCGGGTATAATTGTTATGGTGATAACATAGGCTCCAACTATGGATTCTATCCTCCCTGTGAGGTAGCAAATAAATGTATACCTAGTGCCTTCTTCATTGGGATGCTTTCAAAACATGTGCATGTATTCTGTCATGTCTTGGAGACTGAACGCCAAATCTTAAAACTAGACTTTGAAAACTTCTCTCAATTGTATACGGAACACTGAATACACTGCTAAAATATGACAGTACACACTACTGGGAACCCAAACTAAAAAAAATTTCTCGACCAACAAGCTTATTCGCACACTCCTATCTACTCTAACTACTGAAATGAACTTCTAATCAAGTGAAATCAAAATGCCAATGCAACCATGCAAGAATTTTATCCACTGTTTGTTTACTTTGCACAAGCTTGCTCCAAATCCCGTTAACTGATAATTCATTCAAAAATTCATCCATAAATCCAAATCTCAAAAAATTAAAAACATTTGGACTATTCATTTCCTCCAATAGGATTGCAAATGGATCTTCTAAAATATGCGCAAAACAATCATCATGTTTCATTCCTTCCACTGCATTTTTGTTTTTAGGTGATTCATATTTTTGACTTCTAAAAAACTGAAAGAGTTGTTGAGAAGTCTAGTAGTAGGGATTTTGTGAGTCATAAGGCAACCATGGCTGGAGAGCATCATGTGGTGTAAAAAGATTCATATATGGTACAAACATTGATTCATTGTAATCCACTTTTATTGGTAGACTCTGATTGTAAACCTTTTCCACATAATGTGTCTTGGGATAATGAATCATATGGAATAATTATTCCTTTTTAGGAATCAAGATAGAAGAGAAAGCTTCATCCACAAGGGTTTCCTCACTGTTCAGAGTTTCCATAGGTGAAATTTAAAAATCTTCATCTATATCTAGGCTGTTCAGAAATAGGATCATTATGTCAGTTTCAGGGGAAGAAAGGCAACCTTGAAATACCTTGTCTTGCTAGTAATATTGTTGAACATATTCATTAGTTCTAGGAGAAAGGAAAAGACCTTCGACAAAAATTCCTTGATCAACTTCTTCTTTAATCTGATGACTAAGCACGGATTGGAATTTTGAATTGAAATACCCTTCCAAGTAATGATCGTTCAATGCATGTGAGTGTAGTTGGTGTTCTTGAATGATGACAAACTTTTCATGTAAAACAATGCTACTATGAATACGGTCAGAACTCCCTATTTCTGAAATCTCATGATCTTCTCTTAACCATTCAAATGAAGAAAAACATAAGGGGGGAGAGTTTTTATCTATAAGCCCGCTACTTTCTTCTCAATGCTTGGATGTTTTCTTATTTGAAATGCTACAAACATTTTGTTTCAATAGTTTGAATGAGGGAAACCACAATAGCAAGGTTCTGTTACCTGACTCAAAACCTTCTTCATTTTTTCCCGTATCATCATAGGTACATTTTTCCATCTCTTTGGATTTCTGGACATGCTCACTTTCAGCTTTGTCTTCGACCAATGACTGTATTTCCGAATTGACAAGATCTTCCTCAAAACAAAGAATAGGGTCATCAAGCGTCTGAGAAGAGTTCTCCAATATCTTGTCAATTTGGTTCGTTGGTTTGGTGTGACTTTGCATCAACACAAATTCGTTTGCCTCAACAATGATCTGAGAATTTTATTTCAACAATTTGAATGTGGCAAAGCACAAGGGTAGAGAATTCTCTTCAGCTGATATAATACTTTGCTCCTCACTGTACTGCTGAAAAAGAAAGTCTTCAACATCACGATCATCCTCATATTTTTCATATACAGGCAAATCAACATCATATGCAACGTCGTCTAACAAGAACAAACTTGGAACATCAATCTATTCTTCAACAAATTGGTTTGCAAACTCATCCTCTTGACTGTCTACAAAAGAATACATAAAATAATCAACCCCATGCTTATCATGGGATGGCTTAGAAAATAAAACAACACTTCTTCTTTCAACAAGTGGAATATAATTTTTAGCACAATCATAAACATTTGAAACTTCAAGAGGACCCATGATATTGTCAATTCTATGCTCAAGATTCCAATCAACTATTTTATGTTCATATTCACTTTCATGTTCTTGAGCATCCAACCCCTCATTTTGGATCTGTTTACATGCCTGGATGTTGTGTTGAATATCCTAAGCATCATTAAACATTTGCTGTAAGGACTTAGGTCTTCTTTCCATCAGGAGGAAAGACAAATCTGGATGAAGAGTTGTTGTATAATGGAGCATGGCAACAACTTTAGTGGGTTGAATCTCTTCAGGAAATTTGTACTAAATACTGGAAAACCTCCTACTAAATATAGAGATAGTTTCATTTCTCTGCCATTCCAAGGCATATAACTCTTCAAGTTGTAGCTCCAAATATTTCTTCTTGCCCCAAAACTTAAAAAAAACATTCTTCAATTCCTCCCATGAGCTAATTGTTTCTGGATGCAAATGTCTAAACCAGTCTTTGGTGTTCCCTTTCAAGGATTGAGAGAAGGCCCTCATAAAAACATCATCATGGTCAATCTAAAACAAATCTATAAAATTTTCAAACCCTTGGATGTGTTTTTCAGCTGAGATGAAATCAGGTTCCCTATCAAACACACATAGGTATTTATAGTTCTCAGGAGGAAAATCATGAAGGACTTGAGGTAATTTTAAGGGTTGGTATCTATGTTGAGTCTTGGAGGATGTTGGATCAAGTATAAGAGGTGAAATATCATCTTTGGTTTCATGAGGCTCATCAATTTGGCTATGGTCATCACATGGCCCAGATGGATTTTTTTTATCAAAATTAGTGATACAGTGAGGATATGCATGTACAAATTTAAGAGGAGGATATACAATTGCAATATTCTCATGATCATCGTTGGAATGCAGCAGGTAAAGAAAAATTTGTTTGGCATGTTCAAGGAAGGAGTGGAGGTAACTTATAACAAATAGTAAAATGCTTTGGAGGATATCCCATTTTAAGTACCTATTTTCTTCCATGATGCCCTTTCATACCTATGTCAAGGTATCTCATCTTCCAGTGGATTTTTTGAACTACATTTTAAATTCGAGTGAAATCGCCAATAACGTTTTGGGATCTGGATTCTACATTGAGAGTGGAGTCGCTAGTGAAAATTGAAATTTCTGGATTCTTCTACCAATGGAATCACCTCCAAACTAATATTTTGATGTGTGGAGTCACCAGAGCAAGAATATAGCCCATATGTGCTTAAGTGTCTACTGCTCTCAGAACTTAGAACTCAACCATGTCGTTCTTTCCCAGGGAAAATTTTTCAATTTTGTCCCCGACAGTGGCACTAGAATGTTAACACCCTATAAATTTTGTCCGGCTGAATAGACAAATGACAGAGGTAATTGTTTGAACCTACTTTAGAGCTGAGCACTAGCCTTCTCAACTCAGAGAGGGCTCTCTCGTGTCACTTAATATATCTATGGAAATCAGTGGCTAGATTTGGTCTGTTTTGGTTTTTTTTTTTAAATAACTGAAGAAATGAAGATAACATTTGGGCTATGGAGTCTGAATGAACAATGCATTGTCAGAACATGAAAAATATCAAGAAGAAAAGGCTAAATGAGGTGATGATTTTGAGTTTATATTTGAAACTTGCATGGCATCAGAGGAAAAGGAAACATATAACTTTATTAGAGCATTTCAAAAATGAATTCTGAATAAGCTAGAAAGAAACATACAAAGTTTAATTTGCTTAAACCAAGAGCATCAAATGATGGATTTTGGGCCTTTATTTCTCCAATTTAGACAGATGAAAGTGTAAAGGAAATAAAAGAGTACAAGAATCACATACTATGAAAGAACACAAGACTCATATCACCTCCGATTAGAATCTTTTCATAAACGATCTGAAATCTTCTTCTGCATTTATATATTCATTCAAGCCCCAGAGTTTACAAAGTCTTCCTGCACAGAGGGAAGGCTCCCCTTTCTCCATCCTTTATATATCCTCGAGTTAATATATGTATAGAGGAATTACTCATGGAATTCAAAACGTTCAGACTTCCCCATAATTGTAAAAATAGAGATAAGTTACAAAAATGAATGATTTATAATAACGATTATCCTATTTTAAAGGGACTGTTAGGAACAGGTCAGTCATATCTGGATCCCCTTTCTTTGACCGCCATCTGTCCAAAATTTGCTGGGATGTAATTATTCCCACCTGAGGATTCATTTCATCTTGGCGATCTCCTCTTTTACAGTGTCCAACTAGACTGGTTGATTCTCCCCAACGCTTTCAACCGTTTCGGCTATGGTTTCTGTCTTCTTTCGTTTGCTCTGTTTCTTTTTCACAGCTTGTCTACAGGTTTCTCCCATGTGCCTGTTGATGATTAGGTCCCTCATGATGGGATTTAGCCTGACTTCTAATTCTGGGTCTGTAGCAGGTTCCGTATGGAATTTGGTTCCTAATATACGTGGAATTTCCCTTTCCTTATTCCTCGTAGATGAACCTACCATGTTACGTGAAAAACCTGTTTCACTGGATATGGCTCTATTGGTTTTGTCCATGTATCCCAATTTCATGGAAACAAGATGTTCCTACAGAAATCAGAGAGTCAATCAAATTGGATATTATTTCTCTTATGGATGAGATGATGCCTCCATACTTGAGAATTGGTAGTTATTGAGTTCCAATCATGAATCATTGACATGATTACTTGCAGGTATGTTGGTTTACCATGCTTGGACAAAACATTTCAAATGATTAGCTTTTGAGTTCGTTATCTGGCGGTGTTCACCTGACATCATACAAACGTGAAGTACCTGAACGAGTGACGCGAGGTGATTTGACTAGCCGTCACCTCCCCCACGAGTTGTTGATTTTCCACATTAGACCACGTGATATCGGAGATGTGGGAAAAATGGTTTCAAGAAAACTGATTTTTGCCCCGATATATTTCAACGAGTGCCACACATCCACTATTAAATCCACCATGGTTTCCCCGGCCCACCTTCGCACAATTAAGTTCTGTGTTATTTCACCACCCGATATGGGCCTCAACTGTTGATCCGAGCTACTTCAAGATCAATGGTCTGTAAGATTGCTTCCTTCGTGCTTTTGCTATATTTTTCCACATGCCGCCATATATGTCCCAGACTTTCAAATCATGCCATGTCTCTGCATTGCTTTAGTCCTTTGCTAATTTTGAAACTCAGATCTTGAGTATAATTTTTATGGTGATAACAGGTGGATGTGACCAAATTTGATGGCTTGGATCCCACTGGTTGGGTAACCCAAATGGAACATTATTTCTCTTTATACAACATTATAGATGACTTGGCCAAACTCTGGTATGGTGTTCTCCATCTAGATCAAGAACGTTGGCAATGGCGACAATGGAGAAAAACTTAACATCAAGGGTATATTGCTTGGACACACTTTGTGGCAGAGCTTTACGAATGCTTTGACACTGACACCAACCATTTAGGACGTTTGACAAAGTTGAAACAATCTGAAATAGTGGAAGACTTTATAACTGCTTTTGAGCGCCTGACTTTTCGAACAGAGGGCATGTTTGATGCCTTTTTCTGAGAATTTTTTATCAGTGGCCTCAAGGATGAGATTCGTGCCCATGTCCTCATGGCTCGGCCTCATAGTTGGGTGGAGGCTACCAAAAGATATAAAGAAGCACAACATGTTGTATCTTCTCAAAATCGGAAACCCTCCTTTATTCCTCGCACCAAACCAGTAAATCCCACTACTCCCTCTGCTCCACTAAAGATCCAAAAATTGACTAGGGCGGAAATGGATGAACACCAACTCAAAGGCCTTTGTTATAATTGTGATGAAAAATATTTTCCGGGCCACAACTGTAAGGAACCAAATAGTTTTATGGCCATCTTGGAGGATGTTTCAGAATAGTTTGTTGAAACTCCCCTTGTGTCTGAGTCACCTGAAACCACAGACATAACCCCTCCCAAAGTAGAATAGGTCATTTCTCTAAATGCTCTCACTGGTTTCTTTGCTCCCCAAACCATCAAGCTAATTGGTTACATCAAGCATAGGAAGGTCATCATTCTGGTTGATAGTGGCAGCACCCATAATTTTATTCATCGTCGTATTGCCCAAGAAACTCATTGTTATATCCATGCAGTCAATAATTTCCAAATCATGATTTCCAATGGTGGATTCATGAAATGTGGAGGGCATTGTGAAAATATGCATCTCCAAATTGGTGACTACCACCTGAAATCTCATATGTTTTCTATCGACATGGGAGGTTGTGACATTGTGTTGGGTGCAGATTGGATAAGGACTTTGGGTCCCATTCTCATCGATTTCAAGGAATTAACCATGCAATTTGACCAAGAGGGACAAAAATATAAGTTCCAAGGCATCACTGTCAGTTCACCAGAGATCATTAGTTCCCATCGCATGGAAAGTCTGCTAAAAAAACTTCATTTTGGCGTTATTTCCCAACTCCATGCCATATGGGAAACTGAGACACCTTCTATGCCACAAGACCTCCAATCCATCCTCTCTAAACATCAAGTGGTCTTTTCCACTCCCCAGGGACTCCCGCCTTCCCATGGTGTTCATGATCATTCCATTCCCCTTATACCAGGAATCCTCCCTCCCAATATCCGTCCCTATCGTCACCCCTTTTCCCAAAAAAATGAAATTGAGAAAATGGTTCAAGAACCGCTTAACGTAGGCATTATCCACCCTAGTACGAGCCCCTAATCTTCTCCTATGGTCATGGTCCCGAAGAAAGAAGGTTCTTGGCGCATGTGTCCTGACTTCCACGCCCTCAACAAACTCACCATTAAAGAAAAATTTCCCATTCCTGTCATTGTTGACCTCTTGGATGAATTGAGTGGTGCCCAGTTCTTTACTAAACTTGATCTTCATTCTGGATACCACCAGATCCATATGAAAGAGGCAGACATTCCTAAGACTACCTTTAGAACTCATGAGGGAAACTATGAGTTTTTGGTCATGCCCTTTGGCTTGTGTAATTCCCCCTCCACCTTCCAAAACCTCATGAATCATGTCTTTCACTCCTTTCTCTGTCATTTGTCTTAGTTTTCTTTGATGATATCCTCATCTATAACAAAACCTGGACATACCACCTTTCTCATGTGGACCGAGTTCTCCATCTACTCTCTCAACACCAACTTTTCTTGAAACAATCTAAATGTTCTTTTGGCGCCTCAGAAGTTGAGTACTTGGGCCATCTTGTTGGAAAGATTGACATTAGGGTGGATCCAAAAAAGATTGAAGCTATGCAAGATTGGACTCACCCAAATAATCTCAAAAGTTTGCGAGGATTCTTGGGCCTAACAGGTTATTATTGCAAGTTTGTTAATAATTATGGAAAGATTGCGACACCTCTCACGACACTCCTTAAAAAGAATTATTTCACTTGGACCCCAACAGTTGCTCAGGCTTTTCAAAACTTGAAGATGGCCATGTGCACCACTCCAGTCCTGGCCCTTCCTGATTTCAAAAAGACCTTTGTCCTGAAATGTGATGCTCTAGGGAAAGGAATTGGCGCTGTGCTTATGCAAGAGGGTCAATCTTTGTCCTTTATTAGCAAACAACTGTCTGAACTAAATTTGGGAAAATCAATCTATGAAAAGGAAATGTTGGTTATTCTACATGTCGTTGATTTGTGAAACCCTTATCTATTGGGGCAATGCTTCCAAATTAAGACAGACCATCAAAGCCTCAAGTATTTTCTTGAACAACACATTTCCTCCCTAGAGCAACAAAAATGTGTGACTAAGCTATTTGGATATGATTATGAGATCATTTACAAGAAAGGCAAAGGCAATGTGGTGGCTGATGCACTTTCCTAAAAATATCAAGATGAAGGCTCCATTTTTTCTCTCTCCTTCATTGTACCAGATTAGCTCCAAGCCATTCACCAGGAATGGCTACATGATCCCAAAAGCTCGCATATGATACAACAATTGCAGTCCAATGCTCTAGCTTCCCTAGGGTACTCATGGCTCCATGATGAGATTCGATACAAAGGCTGTTTGTATTTAAGTAATTAGTCAAAACTTAAATCCACGGTGCTTTATGAGCTTCATGCTACACCCACAGCTGGGCACTCCGGGTTTACCAAAACCTATGACAGGGTCAAACGCTTTTTTTCTGGGATGGTATGAAACAAGACGTTCATAATTTTGTGGCCGAATTTGATGTGTGTCAAGGAAATAAGGGAGAAACAATCAAATCTCCTAGCACACTGCAACTGCTTCCGATTCCACCTACTATTTGGAGGGATATATCTATGGATTTTATTACAAGCTTACCTAAATCGAGTAATAAATCAGTCATCATGGTGTTAGTTGATCGCCTTTCCAATTATGCTCATTTATGTTCTCTTCAACACCCATTTAAAGAATCCACAGTGGCTCAACTTTTCATGTATCAAGTCTTCAAGCTTCATGGCATGCCTCATTCTATTGTTTCTAATCGCGACCCAACTTTCACCAGCAATTTTTGGTAAGAACTATTCAAGATACAAGGCACACAAATTATCAACCCCAGATAGATGGTCAAACTGAAGTTGTCAAAAAGTGTTTGGAAACATATTTGAGGTGTTTTACATTGGAAGAGCAAAATCAGTGGGCTCAATGGTTACCCCTAGCTGAATGGTGGTACAACACTTCATACCATACAACTACACACATGACTCCTCTTGAAGCGGTCTATGGACAAAAGCCACCTTCCATTCTCTCATATTTACCAGGTGTCTCAAAGGTCTAGGCGGTTGACAAAATGCTTACAGTTTGAGAGGCTATTCTCCTTACCCTAAAAGAGAATTTGGTCATGGATCATAATGGCATGAAGCAACAAGCAGATCAAGGTCACTTTGAACGTCAATTTGTAGAAGGGGATCAAGTGTTCCTTCAACTACAACCTTACAAGCAAAATTCCCTCAAGGCCGACCATTGTCAGAAGCTGGTTCCCAAATTTTATGGTCCTTATATAGTTATCAAGCCTGTGGGATAGGTGGCCTATCAGTTCACTTTGCCCAGTCATTCTAAGCTACATCATGTTTTTCATGTTTCATGCTTAAAGAAGGTGATTGGAACTAAGTGCCAAACTCAAACAAACCTTCCCAAATTAGACGAAGAAGGCTCCATTTGGCTAAAACCACAAGCAGTTTTGGATCAACGCGAGCGTCTCCTGCATCAACAAACCATCAAGGATGTGTTATTCCAGTGGAAAGATACAACTCTAGCAGATGCCACTTGGGAACCAACTACCATTCTACAACAATTTCCACATCTTAAGCCTTGAGGACAAAGATGTTTTTAAGGGGGAGGACATGTTAGGGACCTAACCCCTTAAGTAGATAGAAAAATGTATTCCGATGTAATAAAGATCAATATTAATAAGGCCTTGCAATAAGGTAGAATAAGTCAAATGTAAGAAGACCTAATAGAAGCTTTCGCTTCTAGAAGGATATTCCTCTAGATGGTTCTCTTGATAGACATATTTAGTATAAATAAGAGTCGAGGGTATGAGAACCCTAGCTTGGATATTATTGTAATAGAACTCTGCTCAACTAGAGGTTTCCCCCTCGAAGAGGCCCGTGAACATTGCTCTCAGTAATCGAAGTGATCTTTCTGGTGTTATTCTTTTATCATTTTAGTATTATTGTGGTGTTATTATGGTTATATTGTTGTTCATCTGCCATTTCTAGAATTTTATTTCTGTTCTGCATACTTTTTATATCTGGAATATTACATTGAATAAGAAAAGAGCTGCAATACAACCATCATTCAGAAAGGTAGGCATAGCCTCAGCCCATTTTGTGAAATAATCAATGACGACAATGATAGAACTGTGCCCCCGGCTGAGGTAGGCTTACATTGCATGAAATCAATGCCCCATTTGGAAAAGGGACCGATGGAAATAATGGGATGCAGCAGAGTGGGGTGGGTGCATGCCTTTTTATGAAAAACTTAGTAGGGTGGGCATTTTTTGACGGCCTCAATACAATCCTTGAATATAGAGGGCCAAAAGTATTCAACACATAATTTTTTTTGAGTTGTAGCCATCCCAGAAAGGTGACCACCACAGGCTCCAAGGTGACAGTCATTAAGGATGCATTCAACCTCTTCATGATTCAAACATCATCACAGGATAGTGTCAATACCACAATGATACAAAGTGTCACCGATGATAAGGTAGCATTGATAATGGTGACAAATACGACGACAATCTTCACAAGAGATATCAAGCTAAAAACATTGGGTTTGGAGATAAAGAATGATGTCTCCATACCAAGGATCAGACATGCTAATGAGAAATAGAGATTCATCGGGGAGAGAATATCTAGGCTCAGTATCTTCATCAACATGGGGAAGATCGCAGATGATCTCCGCAAACACCAAATATTTCTTCGCTTTGGAATTAGTAAACTTGAGATCGAATTCCTGAAGGATGACGATCCATTTGGAATATTTCCCCCCAAGAACTTGACTTGTCAAAATGTGATACATAGGGTTAGAGTCCACAATAAATTTGGTGGTGCGTAGAAAAATGTAGTGACAAAATCTCTGGACAATGATGATGACTTCCACGGCCAACTTCTCAATATGTGAATATCATAGCTCTGGACCAGATAGACTTTTAATCAAATAATAGATCACATGTTCATCACCGTTATGGTCCTCTTGAAATAACACCATAGCGATAGTGGAAGTAGAGGCTTTGAAGTAAAGGATATAGTCCTTCATATAATTCAGAGGATGCAACAGAGGGGTGTTGGTCAATGCATGCTTAAGAGCATCAAAAGATCGTTGAGTAGTGTCATCCCAGATGAAAGGAGTGTCTTTTTGCAACAATTGCATGAATCCTTTAGTAATCTCAACGTAGTTACAAACAAAGCGGCGAAGAAAATTATCTTTCCCCTGCAAAATTTGGAGTTGTGTCAAATTATTAGGTGGAGGTAAAGCAAGGATAGCCTTAATCTTTAAGGGATCCACCTGAATATCATCCTTGTAGAAAACAAAACCGAGGAGTTGACCTGATTCGACAGCAAATATACACTTGTGTGGGTTCAAATGAATACGGTAGAACCGACATCAAAGAAAAATAGTCCGTAGATGACCAATATGGTCTAATCGACTGGATGAATGGGTAGGTAAGTCGTCGAGGTAAGGTTCCGCAATATGTTTGATATTGTGGAAAGCGTATGACATGGCTTTCTGGAATGTAGCACCAACATTTTTAAGACCAAAAGGAAGTTTACGATAGGTGAAAGTTCCCCATGGGAAGCTGAAGGTTGTTTTATGCTGATCAGCGGGTAAAATGTCAATCTGGTTTTACCCTAAGAAACCATCCATGAAATAGAAAATCACACTAGTCGTGCAATTATCAATGATCTGGTCGATGAAGGGCATAGGGTAATTGTATTTCGGACAAGCCTTATTAAGATCCCTATAATCAACGCATAAACGAATGGTCCCTTGCTTCTTGGTGATTGGAATAATATTTGAAACCCATTCTGTCAAGGGGACATGATAAATGAAGCCAAATTTCACTAATTTCTCAACTTCTGCCTTAATAGCCACGGTCTTCTTAGGATGGATTGGGCAGAGTTTCTGTCCTAAAGATTTAACACCTAGGTAGGTTTTAATTTCATGCACAATGATCGAAGGATCGATGCCTGGCATTTCTTCGTAGCTCCAAGCGAAGACATCGCGAAATTCCTTAAATAAAATGGTGTAAGAAACCACTTCCTTGGGCAAACAATTGGCACCAAGGTTAATATTTTCCATGACACCTTCCT
>ML778903.1:499022-510039 GCA_009831015.1 Picea engelmannii | reverse complement strand
GGGAAAGATAGAGTTATATATTCCTATATTTCTTCAAGAGGTGGAAGAAAAGAGGATCGATCATGGTTATCATCCCAAGGTATGTCGTCAATGCTAATCATTTCCATAATAGATTTGTCAGAAGGGAAGATTTGGGAAATGTAGTCGAATGCAGACGACAAATAATTCAACGAAGATGGCATCGAGTAACTATCAGGTGCCAATAGATGTTGGTCATCTGAGGAAGAAGAGGCTGATTGAATAGCAACGTAAGAAGCTCCGGCTAGACTAAGTGGCATGGTGTCACCTAGTGCATCAAACTCCAAAGGACGAGGTACAATCCGATGATCAGATGATTCTAAAGACTGATAGGTCGTAGTCAAAATCATATTGATGGTGGAATTATGATGTGTTGTGGGAGGAAGTGGTGCAGGGAAGGTACCCATAAGGCTAGAATATTTCAACAAGACTACACCAACACTTTCGTATGTGATCTTGTGATCTCCCAAGAAAGGAATATTGTTGGTAGCGGGAGTGCGAGCATCGGGTGTACAGTAGTCTAACTAGTCGATAGGTACAATTTTACCTTGATGAGGAAATTGTATGCATCGAAACACCGAAGAGGCTATGACCGTCATAGCATAAAACCAACTTCTTCCGAGTAGCAAGTTGTAATTGAGAGGAGCATTGACTACCTCGACATTAGCAGAAACAATTTTTCCGCCCAATTGAATGACTAAGGACTGCAAGAGTCCATGAGGATGGAAACCTTTCCCGTCGAATGCTCGTAGCATGGTAGGGGATTGGTTAAGTGCAGGTGATTTTAAATTTTTCCAGCAAGCTAATGACATGACACAAGTAGAAGCTCCCTCGTCCAAAATAGTGCGATGAATATGTTGATTATGAACCACAACATCAATCTGAAAAGCGAGTTGGTGAGAGAGTCGTGACTTAAAATTACCCAGGTTTAATGTGATGTTATTCCACAAATTGAGATCAAAAGTGCCAATAATAGCCAAGATCATTCTACGTTGACTGGGACAGTGCTATAGAAAGTCTAGTGTGGACATAGCACATAGAGCTTGGGCCAAATCTTCAACAATGTTGTAGTTTTGGGAAGCTCATGAACTAGGATTGAAAGTAGATTTATGGATGGTGCTCTTGGGAGGGCATAGTATAGAGTCATCAGTAGTCTTCTCTATCTATAGTGACCTAGATGGAGGACTAACAGAAGGAGAACTAATAGTCGCAGGAGATGGATTTGGTAAAGAACCATTAGAGGCCTTGTCTTTGTTAGGTTTAACTAGTGTGTCATAAGTCGTAGAGAGAGTTGTTAAATCACTTCCACTAAACATATAAATGTGAGCACTCGTCGAGGCTTTATCATGAGAAGGGTGGCTGGAACTCCCCCCTAGAGAGGGGGTTTCAACAACCATAGATTGTTGCTGAGGAAAAGGCTATGTAAGAACGACGGGTTGGGAATTTCCTTTAAAACTTTTTTCCACTTCATCGTGATGTGGACAGTCTCGAGTGTAGTGATATTCACCACAATTAAGACATGGGAACTTCGGCTTCTACTGTGGCTGATTTTCGGTAGCAGGTGATGGAGTTTGAGCTTTGGGTTGTTCATTAGTATTATTCTTCTTGGGTTTGTTCTTGGTCTTTTTCTTACCTCTGGATTGTTGTGAAGGGGCATATTGAAATGCATTCAACTCAGAGACCTGAGTTGGAGGGGAGGTAGAGGAGAGTGAGGTCGAACTGGGAGAGGGTGACAGAGAAGATCGATTTACATTTCCATTCGACTGTGAAACAAATTGGGTTTTAACGGTGCCAATAACGCCATCCGCATGAGATGAGGATGAAGGTTTGGATGGGTCAGTTGTGGCACGAGAAACATTTTGGATTAACTCATACAAAGTACCAGATTTTGAATAAACCAAATCTAATTACTGATCCTGAGTAATGGCCTCTTCCTCGGTAACTACACCACCCATGGCAACACCACGAGCAATCAAGGGTAAAATTGATTTAGTAAACCATTCTGCCAATAACTAGTGAGGAATGATTTCTTTGATCAACCCTTGTCATCATCTCCACTTGTGAATATGATCAGAAATATGAATGAAGTTGGTCTGGTGAAGGGAGTTCAAGAGTTTGGTACTCGTCTCATAATGAATGGGAAGTTGAAAGTGCTTGATAAAGGACATGGCAATGGAGTTGAAATCTTGGAAAGAACCACATGGAAGTTCAATATACCACTTGGCTGCTGAGCCCGTAAGTGTTCTCTGAAAAATACGTAAACATATAGAATCGTCCATTAGGGGGTTTGATGAACACGAAAAATGGAAAGTCATCACATGATTATTTGGGTCTTCTCTAGGTTTACCGTCAAATTTTGGAATATTAGAGGGTAATTTAGTAGGAATCACTAGCCAAACAGGTGAATGTAATATAGGATTGTTGGTCAACCGAGACAAGTCAAGGAGATCCAGAGTTGCAAGGAAAGGTAATTGTCGGTTAACCTGTGGGTGATATTGGTGTGGCATAGAGATACCTGTAGGGCCGTAAACTAGGTTAGATGAATAATTGTATCCAGTAGGTCCTCCTACATACGATTGTTGCTAACTAGGATAAACAGGATTTGATGATGGTTGAGAAACATGTGCAAGTGGAGGATAACCTGATGGGTTCTGAGGATTATAAGCCGAATGATGTGTTTTCCCATAAGGGGGGTAAACATTTTGTCCATGAGGAGGATACACATTAGTTCTGTGGGAAATATAAGGTTTTTGTTGTTTTCCTTGAAGATGTTGTCCTCCAGATAATTGTGGATTTCCTTGAAAAGGAAGGTTCCATGGTACAGTTTGTGTGGCAGGTGCACTATGTCCATACAATGGGTTATGGACTCCAGCCTGAGGTTTCCCCCCCAATTGAGGTTGTGTCCCAAGTTGAGGTTGGTCCCCAAATTGAGGTTTCCCTCCAGTGTAAGGTGAATTTCCTACAAGAATCTGGTAACCAGAAGTGAATGACTGATCAGTGCTTCTAATTGGATTAGAACCACCAAGACCAGTTCCTCCCAATAAAGGTGTAGGTATATAACCAGCAACAGAATTATATCCAGGAGGAACAAAATGTCTACTGGGTTGAACTTGGGTAGTGTTAGCAATGGAAGGATTCAAAGCTCTGTACCCATGGGGGAGTGATGGGTTTAGTCTTAAGGGTGTTCCAATCAGGTCTTGGTTCATATTACTGGCAGGGATAGTAGAATGCGCCATTTGGAGGGAAAAAATCAAACTAGGATCAACTGACTGTGTGTTTTTACCAATGGACTATCTGCCTGGACCAACTAACTGTGCATTTGGGCCAACGGACTGTATGTCTAGACCAATGGTTGTACTAAGAAAATTATCTAAAGGTATTGTGTAGGTAACAGAGGTGTGGGGAAATTGTGATACGACAGGTATATCAACACCTGCCCCAGAGACGTAAAGGTCCTGCACCGTGCGAGGCAGGATTCTAACTATCTTGGTAGTCCAAAGGGGATCCCCGACTCCAGGACCTAAATGAGGTCTAGTCGATATACCGAAAGTGTCAACAACAAGATATCCTGATGAATTCATCCAAAGAATACGTCTCTCGTACCCAGGAGGTATATAGAAAGACTCTAAAGAATCATAAATATGTCGAAAATCTTCTAAAGAGTCAGTTCTTTCCACTTGTGGAGTTACAGTGTCTTGAACCTCTCTCTATTGAGGTGAACCCTCTTGCAAATTAGGAGGAAAAGGTTGGTAACCCTTAGGATATTTCGGGGGTATTCCTTGCATCCTACGTGAATGACGTGGAGGGTTAATGTTGGTTGAACCAAAAAATTTACGGAAAAAATCTATGGCCAACTAAAGAAAAGAAACAACATACACTAATAAAGTCTAAGAATCAAACCAAGCAAACAAAACCTTCTCTCAAAGACCATACTAGTTGGTGATGAAATCCAACGTCGTGTGATCACGTCAAGAAGGGGATAGGATCTGAGCATGTGGATTAGTTACGATGGTGACCTTCTTAACGGACTTACACCTTGGTGCAAGCTTCCACACAGTAATTGTGGATTTACCCTCCAAGGAGCCCGAGTGAGTTTGACCACCATCTGTTTCAGGTACAGCGAAGACTTCCCTTCACTGTCACCTTGTGTAAAGACCCTAACGATTATGGCTACTAAGGACACCAACTCACAGTCAGCCCCTGGGCGGGTACATTTGATAGTCCAATCCGAACGTATGGGTAGGATAACAAGTCTGAAATCCTTCAAGAGAATGGAGGACAAGTGGACCGGTAGAACTCCAGAGGACCCCGAGCAGATTTAGAATTAATGAAGCACCGAGACCAAATGAAGACAGTTGAACCTCAAGAAGAACCCCCAATATACGATCTGACTACTACGAACGGTTGAACCATGGAGGGATAATATTCGTAACTCTCCCTAACGCAACCTCGTGCGTAACCCCTATGTGAGAGGGGGATCCCAGAAATCTTATATGAAAATTGGATTTGGTATCCCTATCGCAAGATGCTAATGTTTGTTTTGAATGATTTGGAGAGTTGTACTCACAGCCTAATCCAAAGTGCTAATCCTAGTCTAATGTTGGTGGAGGATTCTAAAAACAAAAGGTCTTGATCAATTTTAATTAGCGTTGATTTTGCAGTTGTTCTTTACTCAGGGGTGTATGAGAGTGAAAATGATGATATTACGACTCAATTCCCAAAAACAATGCATAAGAAATGATAAGCAGTCTTTCCTTTCAATGAATGTATATTTAAGGGAAGGAGAAAAAAATGTTTTTCACTGTCAAACACGAAGATGCAATAAATTCAATGTAATGTTTTCAATCTGGAATCCGATATAATGCTAAAATGTAACGAAAATTTCTAATATTCAAAAACCAATCATTAAAATATATCCTTTTGTTTAAATGTGACTGATAATCAATATGGTGTATAGATTCCTATGTTAACGAGACTTCAATATTTGTAAGATTCAATCAATCGGAAGAAGACTTCACATCAACAAAAACACACTCTCATTGTGATCAAACAAGAAAGAAAAATAAAACCAATATTGCAAAAAGAAAACCAAAAATCTCAAACAGGGGAAAATGTTTGGAGAAGATGAGCTCAAAGATCAAAAGGAATGATGCATAGATCTCTGAAATTCCTTGCAATAGCTTTCATTCGGTCAGATAAATGAGAATAAAACAGTAAATTGACTCCAAATATTCAAAGAAGAGGAGACTCAAAGTAAGGAAGAAAAAGTAAAAAATCAAAACAAAACATAATCAATTCTTAGAAATCAAGATGTTGGAGGCCAAAGCAAGGACACACTGAGAAGGTAAGAATCTTGAGCAGATGAATCAGCTAAAAGTAGACTTAGATATTAACTCCCAAAAAGGTTTTTATAAGAAAAAGACTAGCGCTCTGGTATCAAAGGCACTAGATCATTATAGCGCTCTTTGGGAGCCTGCAAGGGAGTGCTAGCACTCTGGTTGTAGAGGCAGGAGAGCGCTAGCCTCTCAAAACTCAAAAAAACTTCCTAGAAATTAAAAAAATCAATAAAATCCAGTAATTGAGTGTGTATGGGATGAATCCAAGAGCCAATAACACATCTAAGAATCATAAAGAATACAATGAATAGGACTAAAGGTGAGCAAAAATTCAAAAACAAGGTCAAGGAAGGAAACCAAAAAACTGAAAGTTTCGCTCCCCAGTGGAGTTGCCAATTTCTGTTACAGGAAAATCCCCCTGTGGATAGGTGGATTCCCTCTTGGATCCTAGACCTCTAAGATCAAGACATAAAGTTGCTAACTTTGGTCACTGACATCCCTTTAAACCTAGCTAAGATGATCTATAAAGAAGAGGAAGAAGATGTACCTTTTTATGATATTTGTCCTTGCCCAGTCCAAGTTGACCTTTGATCCCCAAGCTCTTCAACAAGTCCTACAATCCAATCAAAGACAAAACACGCTTCCTATTCTACTAAGATCAGTTTGAAACTAGATCTATCCATTAAACACAAGTTCATGTAGGTATACACAATCTTGAAGGAAACAACCCAAGCACATGTATTAATGAGAACTTAATAGAGATACTTACTGACCTTTGATGAAGTTGCACTAGCCCCTTCTAGCTCTCCTTGTCCAACCCCTTGCTCAAATGATCCACAAACAAAATGACTATGCTTTCACTGATAATTCTCCCTTATGAGATAATAAGTTTGATGTCTTCAATTTCTCTCTTTTTCACCATGAGGAGGCCTCCTTATATAGGCATGGAGAGGCCTAACCACTTAAGATATTCTTGGGATAGGTTGAGGATCTTTTTCCATCATTTGTGAATCCTCCCTAAGATCCAGCCTTGACCTCAGATTCAAATCCAACTGATTTCAAAGATGAGGGGGATCTTTCCCTAATTTTCCTCAACAACCCAAGATTTTCTCAAACAGTCGAACTCTCCCTCAGAATGGTGCATAGAGCATTACAATGATCCCCCAAAATAGGGCAAGGAGCACTAGCGCTCCCTATCAGTGGGTATGGGAGAACTACCTTTCTAAAGTGAGTTTTAAGTGGTTTTCTCGAGGAAAAAGGCTTTGTACTCTTCGTCAAATGACATGTCCTTCTTTAAACAGTCTTTGAGGGTGTCTTCAAGTGTTCCTTGTGATGTCATTTGAGACACAACATAGGCAAAATGAATTTATGATGTTTGCGACACTTGCGACACTTGTGGCCAAAAAGAAACACTTGTGACACTTGTAATGAAAACAATGAGTAATTTTTATGTGTAACATTGTGTCCCTGAATGGGTTTAGGAGGTGAGTTGCAACTCCCAGTAGAACCTAAAATTTGTATCAGATTGACATAAACGCTAGTTCTGATGGACTCCTGGCACTGTATTCTAGCTAGGGGGACCCCTCTCCTATGATTTCGTCACCCAGAAAAGTGTTTGATAGAGGATCTTCGGATCTAGGGTTTAGCTGAGTGAGGTACAATGCAAATCTGACACAGGGGGTCAAATTTCAAATTCCCCTGTGTTGGGAAATTGTGGGCACTGTGGTTGTGTGGGAGTTGGTCATACACACCTTCTGGAGCTTACAAAACTTAGTTACATCGCTTGGTTGCGATTTTGTGCCCCCTGAACAAATTGTCATTGTGTCCCTGAATGGCTTTAGTAGGAAAGTTGCAGCTCACCATAGCACCCAAACCGTGCCTCGGATCGATGAAACACTTGTTATTTGGACTCCTGGCACCATATTCTAGCTAGGAGGACCCCTCTCCTGTGATTCCATTGCCAAGGAAGTTGTTTGTTAAAGGATATTCATAATTAGGGTTTATCTCAGTGAGGCAGAATCCAAATCCAGTGCAAGTGGTCAACTTTCAAAGCCCATGTTTCAGGTGATTGAGGGCACTGTGGTCATGTGGGAGTTGGTCATACACACCTTACAGAGCTTACAAAACTCAGTTACGTCACCCAATTGTGATTTTGTGCCCCCAGATCAAATTTTCATTGTGTCCCTGAATGATTTTAGGAGGCAAGTTACAACTCGCCATAGCACCCAAACCATGCCTCAGATCGATGAAAATCCAGTTTTGTTGGAATCCTAGCAACGGATTCTGGCTAGGGGGAACCCTCTCCTATAATTTTTTCGCCTAGAAAAGTGTTTGTTAGAGGATCTCTGGAACTAGTATTTAACTCAGTGAGGCACAATGCAAATCCTACATAGGCGGTCAAATTTCAAAGCCCCTGTGTCGAGTGATTGTGGGCACCATGGTTGTGTGCGCATTGGTTATACACACCTTTTAAAGTTTACGAAACGTAGTTACGTCGACCGATTGTGATTTTGTGCCCTCGAACCAAATTTTCATTGTGTCCCTGAATGGATTCAGGAGGCAAGTTGTAACTCACCATAGCACACAAACCGTGCCTCAGATCGACGAAATGTCAGTTTTGTTTGACTCCTGGCACTAGATTCCATCAACGGGGATCCCTCTTCTGTGATTTCGTTGCCCAAAAAGTGTTTGTTAGAGGATCTCTAGAACTAGGGTTTAGCTCAGTGAGGCACAATTCAAATCCGACACAGGGGGTTAACTTTCAAATCCCTTATGTTGGGTGATTATGGGCACTATGGTTGTGTGGGCATTGGTCATACACACCTTCTAGAGCTTATAGAACTCAGTTACGTCACCCGATTGTGAATTTTTTCCCCAGGACCAAATTGTCATTGTGTTCTTGAATGGCTTCAGTAGGCGAGTTGCAACTCACCATAGCACCCAAATCGTGCCTTGGATCGACAAAATGCTTGTTCCATTGGAATCCTGGCACCAGATTCCAGCTAGGGGGACCCTCTCCTATGATTCTGTCGCCCATAAAAGTGTTTTTTAGAGGATCTCTAGAACTAGGCTTTAGCTCAGTGAGGCATAATGAAAATATGACACAGGGGGTCAAATTTCAAAGCCCCTGTGTCAAGCGATTGTGAGCACTATGGTCATGTGGGCATTGGTCATACACAACTTCCGGAGCTTACGCAACTCAATTACGTCACTCAGTTGTGATTTTGTGCCCCTAGACCAAATTGTCATTGTTTCCCCAAATGGCTTCAAGAGGCGAGTTGAAACTTGCCATAGCACCGAAACCATGCGTCGGATCGATGAAACGCTAGTTTTGTTGGACTCCTGACATCAGATTCCAGCTAAGAAGACCCCTCTCCTATGCCTCTATTGCCTAGAATAGTGATTTTTAGAGAATCTCTGGAACTATCATTTAGCTCAGTGAGGCACAATGCAAATCGAACATAGGGGGTCAACTTTCAAAGCCCCTGTGTCGGGCAATTTTGGGCACTATGGTCCTATGGGGGTTGGTCATACACACCTTCTGAAGCTTACAAAACTTAGTTACGTCACCCGGTTTTGATTTTGTGCCTCCGGACCAAATTTTCATTGTGTCCCTAAATGGCTAGAGGAGGCAAATTGCAAATCGCCATAGAACCCAAACCATGCCTCAGATCAATGAAACGCCAGTTATGTTGGACTCCTGGCACTGGATTCCAGCTAGGGGGACCCCTCTCCTGTGATTTCATCACCCATAAAAGTGTTTGTTAGAGGATCTCTAGAGCTAAGGTTTATCTCAGTGAGGCACAATGCAAATCCGACATAGGCAGTGAACTTTCAAATCCCCTGTGTCGGGTTTTTTTGGGCACCGTGGTCATGTGGGCATTGGTCATACACACCTTTTGGAGATTACAAAACTCAGTCATGTCACCCGGTTGTGATTTTGTGCCCCTGAACTAAATTGTCATTGTGTCCCTGAATGGATTCAAGAGGCAAGTTGAAACTCACCATAACACCCAAACCATGCATCGAATCGATGAAACGACAGTTCTATTGAAGTCTTGGCACCAGATTCCAGCTAGGGGGACCCCTCTCCTATGATTTTGTCACCCATAAAAGTGTTTGTTAGAGGATCTCTGGAACTAGGGTTTAGCTCAGTGAGGAATAATGCAAATTTGACACAAGGGGTCTACTTTTAAATCCCCTGTGTCGAGCAATTTTGGGCACCGTGGTCATGTGGGTGTTGGTCATACACACCTTTCGGAGCTTACATAACTCAGTTACATCGCCCGATTGTGATTTTGTGCCCCCAGACCAAATTTTCATTGTGTCCCTGAATGGCTTTAGGAGGCGAGTTGCAAATCTCCATAGCACCCAATCTGTGCTTCAGATCGATGAAACACCAGTTATGTTGGACTCCTAGAACCAGATTCCAGCTAGGGGGACCCCTCTCTTGTGATTTTGTCGCCTAGAAAATTCTTTGTTAGAGGATCTCTGGAACTAGGGTTTAGCTCAGTCAGGCACAATGCATATCCGTCACAGGGGTCAACTTTCAAAGAACCTATGTCGAGCGATTGTGGGCATTATGGTACTGTGGAAATTGGTCATTCACACCTTCCAGAGCTTACAAAACTCAGTTACGTTGCCCGACTGTGATTTTGTGCCCCCAGACCAAATTTTCATTATGTCCTTGAATGGATTCATGATGCAAGTTGGAAATTGCCATAGCACCCAAAGCGTGCCTCAGATCAATGAAACGCCAGTTCTGTTGGACTCCTAGCACCAAATTCCAGCTAGGGGGACCCCTCTCCTGTGATTCCATCGACCATAAAAGTGTTTGTTAGAGGATCTCTGGAACTAGGTGTTAGCGACAATTCTTGTCTTGGGATCGAGAGCATCCAGGTCTGCAGGTTGCATGAAGAATGCCCAAGCGTAGCATGTAAAGCCCCATTCAAGGCTAAAAATCAAGTGAGCAGGCAAAATTATGTTGTCAACGACCCAGATTCATCCATAGGAGCAGATCGATGGTCGGCGGGAAATCACGGTTAGCAGAGTTGCATCGGGATTAGCGCGATGGGTAGCGTCTATGTACATTCATGAAGGATCTCGACCGTCCATCCAAAAGGACACGTGGTGCGTGATCATGTCATGTCGACATTCGGGGATTCGAGGGGTAAGAGCTCCTTGTCATTTTACATCTCAAAACCCCAAATCCCGAAATGCTGATAAGTGCCCTTCAAAGCCAAGCCCACAGTCCTAGCACCAGGTCACGTTAAGCGAGCCCAAGAATGGAGGTAGCCCCCTTTTTAATTAAAAATCCATCTCGATCGTTCATCTAAAGGACACGCGACACATATCTGAGCCACAGGTGGGGCCTTTCGGGATTTTCCTAGTGAAATCACCAAAGTCATCTTAGCTGTCCATCCATCGATGAAACTTGGGTGCATTGGACTTAAAGGGGGCATGGATCTGGGTGACCAGGATCTGCACACTCAGATCTATGGTCAGAAGCGAATTTCAGAGGGCCCCCACCATTCTAGCTTTAAGCAGAGGGTGGGGGGGGGTCCAAAATTGAGCGCGTAGCTCTCTAACGGTCAAGATTTGGGTGCCTAAATCAACGGTTGAGGCTTCATTCCGGACCCCCATTGCCTTTCTGCCTTTAATCA
>ML778903.1:468675-483084 GCA_009831015.1 Picea engelmannii | reverse complement strand
TTGTAACGGGCCCATACATGCCCACATGCTACAAAGATAGGATAGTGCTTGAAGTTTACTTTCTTAGATCAAAACACTAGGAGAGTTTAAAGGTTTTGTAACGGGCCCATACATGCCCACATGTTCAATCTAGGATAGTTTCAGAACTTTTCTTAGATTACATCACAATAGGGAATTAAAAGGATAGTAACGGACCCACATGTCCACATGCTAGCTTCCTAGGAACTTTTGAATTATGCAAGGTTGTACCAAAGGCACTTAGTTAATTAGGTAATCAACACTTGTAAGGACCAAGCGAAGTCCACATGCAGCAAGGTGACACCTAATTCACTAAAAATTGGCACACTTTCACTCACACACAAAAGTCACTTGTCACTCACATAGCTTCTTCATGAAACGTGGAGGTCAAAGTAAGTTTCCTCCAAAGGGATTCCAAAAATACCCCACCCTTTTCTTGACGAGACTATCCACTCCCATTTTAAATCAACGAGGTTGGTTAGCACGCCCAACCTACCAAAACAACTACATCTAAAATATTTCTAAAAACTCACTAAGTTTTCCTCCACAGGAGGTGCCAAAAGAAATTTTTTAGTCTAGGTAGGATTCCGGGGATAGGCATCCAAATAACTCCCTGTTATCTAGTTCTCTCATTTGCAAAACAATAGAAGTTGTCAAATAGGGAACTAAAAATCCTCCAAGTCAAGTGTTCCTAACACCATAAGGCATGGAGATACCCGTGAAGGGTTGAAGGCTGAGGTCTGGTTGTTATGTGCGTCCCCCCTTGAGGCACCCACCTCTTGGACGGGATCCAGCCCGTGACCCATTTCTTAGGCCGAAAATCTAAATGCCACACTTTGACCAAGGTACCTAGTGACCAAATTAAGGACATCTACCCAGGTGGCAATTGTGGGTTGCAGTTGCACCTTGATTGGATTTTGTGTGGCTATTGGGAAGTATCACCAGATCTTTCGGGATATCCCCCTTTACCCCTCATTATAACCAATTATTTCATCCTTCACTAGTGTCTCTTCCGGTTGCTTCAGACCCCACTGTTGAGTACTATTGGAAGGTCCAGTGCTATTTGAGAGGAAGGATGTTATGTCTTCTAGGACACGAGCATTTGTTTTCTTTTTGATCCCCCACAAGGACAAAAACCACTTACCCACATATATGCTTCTTTTTAAAAAAACATATTATATATGATGCACATCTGATTACAGTTTGATTTGGATATATATATTGCGTAACACTCATCACAAAATCTCTTGTTTCTATATTACTCTCACCACTATTTGCACACATTCACAAAGCTAGTTGGACATCATTGGGGACCCACAGAACCCCCGTCGTTCACGGCGCTTGCTCAAACTCCCTCCTATATTAGGGGGAGTGTCTGGTCTTGCCCACTCATCGACACCACCTTCACACACTCCTATGAGTGCTACTATTTTAGGATCAGCTTTGCTTGGTTCTACATTACTTGGGTCCACTTCCCAAGGTCATCCGTCCACTCACTCTCCTTTTCATGGAAGCAGGGGACCAACTTCCTCTCAAGGGGGAAGTACCAACCCACCTAGCCCCCGTCAAGGGTCAGGTTCACAACACACTCACACTATGGCAGGAGCTAATCCTCAACCAACACTCTTGATGCCATACTTGGCCTCTCTTAACATACCGGATCTGAACAAACTTACCAATGATCCTATATTGCATGACCCCACATGGCCTGCAATGCCCACCAAACTACCTTCGAACATACCAAAGTTTGAAGGAAAGGCAGGCGATGACCCTGCCAACCATGTCATGACCTTTCACCTATGGTGCTCCTCCAATAGCATTATGGATGATTCCATCAGACTGCGATTATTTCAATGCACACTCACTAGCCCATCAACCAAATGGTATGTAGATGAGAAGTCAGGGTACCATGCAACTTTCAAGTCCTTGGCCAAAGCATTCTTGACCTTCTTCCAATTACCAATCCGCCACGACAATGGTCTCGAACTACTATCTAACTTCAAACAAACCTTATCCACACATATCGTTGATCACATTCATGAGTGGTGTAGGCGACGTAGTTTATGCAAAGCAGAAACCACCAAACAACAATGTCTTGATTGGTTTCTTTGATCACTTGTCTCTCTCCTTGGTAAGGATGTAGCTTCCACTTTCCCTCAGTTAGAAGAGGAAGCCATTAGTAAAGCTCAACAATATGACCTCATCTATTCATAGTCAGGGTACTTATACATGGTACTTCCTGATCTCCCAAAACCTGTGACATTTGGCCAAGACAAACCTGGGATGTCTCACTCAGCAGACGGACTGATTGGTACCACCACTCATCACGGTCCACAACCCCAACAACCACCGATGTATGGAACACCTCAATACCCGCCGGCATACGGGGGCACTCCTTATTACCCCCCACCACCTTATCAACAATCATACCCTGTTGCTATACCACCACCCATTAGTGGACCACCACCGACACCCCCCATACATCCACCTATTCCGACGAGTTCTGGTACGCCCTCTACCTCAGCCTATAGTAGTAGTGAAAGAACCATGCCTTCCTATGTACCTTATGGCTCATTACCTCCATAGAATCCATACTTCCCATTTCCTGGTCCCCCACAACCTATGGCTCCCCCACATCCTCATGCTGGGGTGAATTTCGTTCAACCTTCTCCTATTCAACAATATCAAAATTTTGAATAGTTGAATACGGCCAATACTACACATCCATCGAACAATACTGGAAAAAAAGGATGAAACAGGAACAACAAAAACCCAGGTCAAGGCGGGAATCCACCCCAACAGAACCAACCTACTGAGGGCAACCAAAACCAAGGGAATCGAAACCCCATTGGGGGCAATAATAATAAGCGCCAAGGGAGAAATAACAATAATGTTAAAGACAATTTCCCTTGTGCCCTTTGTGGTGAGTTCGGCCATTACACTCATCATTGCCCCCAAATCACTGATTTCAAATGGTTGAAAGACTCTGGCAGTCTTCCCCATCCTCCAGCACCGCCTGCCCCTCAGCAGGCACCACAACAGTACGTGCAACAACCCCCTCCTACCGTACTACAAAATCCTATCCCACATCAAGGTGTGATAAACACCCAATAGGATACACAACATTCCCCACCTCAGGTGGGACAATACCTCAATCCAAACAATCTAGTAGATTGCACAATCCTCCTCACTAGTGAGGAAGAAATCCTTCTACAAACACGTAATCGTCATTATCATACACCTGCCAAGTCTCCTCCCATCCCTCTAGAGACAAACCCCACACCAACAAGACCCCCGTTGGTGATCCCTCACCCTAACACTGAGCCACATATTCGCATCCCTCGCATCCCATTACGCAAGAATGTCCACAACTCACAGGCTAGGGCAACTCATAACTATAGTTTGGTCGATGACTTAGCACAATCCCCGGCTGCCATGTCAGTCTTGGAGGTCCTCCAGACTTGCCCCACTCAGTGAAAATCATTACTTTCTTCCTTAGGGGCAGTCAACCCAGCAGATACTCGGCTCATTACGTTCGATCTCGAGAGCGGCAAACCTCACCTTCCCGCCTTGATCACTTTTCAAATCCCAGTAAAAATACGGAACATCACAATTCATCGGTGCATTATCGATGAAGGTGCATCTACATGCATTATGTCCAAATTAGTATGGCAGAAACTTGGTTCCCCTGAACTCATAGCCTCTGCCATCACCTTACGAGCTTATGACGGATGCCCATCATCTCCAGAAGGGCTCTTCCAAAATGTTCCCGTAGAAATCGAGGGAAAAACCATTCTTATTGACATAGAAGTTATCGATGCCATGCTCGATTACAATATCATGTTCGGTCATAGCTACATGTACGCTATGAAGGCAGTTGCCTCTTCCGTCTTTCACACAATGATGTTCCCCCACAATGGGAAAATCGTTACCATTGACCAGGTTACCAATTACGAACCTAACCCATCTGCCAACATCGATAACATTCTTCCTCTCATCCAGACTAACCACAACGCATATCCCCTCGTCAAGATGGGTCATGGAATTTTCAAAGATCCCTCATTGTTAGGAACTTACCATGGAGAACCCCTGCTCCTTCATTCTTCCAATCAGGTATGCGTTGTATCGTCTAACGAAACTCACACAGAAGATACTCTTCCTCCTCAGGAGGCTTCAGTCATTCTTGACGTCCCAATAGTCGCAGAAACTCCCCCTCATGAGCCTCCTGCGCACTTGTCAACCTCCACGGTTCATGAATCCACCTCTCCTCAAGGACATATTCCAGTCTGGGAAATAGTTCCCCAAGCCATCACTCACATTCCTTTCTTTTACCCTCCCCCAGGCTTCGAAGCTTTCCAGGTAGCAACAACGCTTACCATCCCCAATATGGTGTTAGCAATTCCCATTTGGTATTTACATCCACCAGAGATGGTCCCTCGACCATCCCTTCCCCCCAAATAGAAGGAATCCCAATGACAATTCCCATACTTACTCCCACCATACCCACTACAACCCCCCTCACAACCCCCCCCCGCCATAGCTGGGGGCAGACGAAGGTAGAAGGAACCCACAACTACTCTTCCTCCACGTGTTCAACCCCCTTGTGCACTTTGCGAGAAAGATGGACACCAAACCAACAATTGCCCATCCCTACCATAGTTACGGAATTTGATCCCACTCAATCAAACTCCCTCAACACTCGCCACTATAATCGGTACTGACACTACCACCCCTCATGCAAGTAACAAAGGGTTGCACACCAAATTCGCTTGTGCTATATGTTCAGAATATGGCCATTATACCCACCATTGCTTGGCACTACCATGCTTTCGACAGACAGTAGCCGCAGTATGCCAGAGCTTCCAGAGCAACCCCAATCCTGCTACATCCTCCTCACCAAATATCAATGACATCCGTTATGTCACCACTTCAGTCAATGAACGTATGAGATTCCCTTGCTCTCTATGTGAATCATTTGATCATTTTACATATCAGTGTCCTATGATCATTGAATACAGGCTGCCCCAATTGACTCTACTTCAACAACCCACCGAGTCGATAGTTGACCTTCTGTTGTCACCAACAGCTCTTCATGTTGTTTCCCCTGAACCCGAGGCCCTTCCAATGCCCCCATGGTTCTTAGAGGACGTATCTGAGGATTCAATCCCCAATCCCCCCAACTCTCCCGCTCATTTCCCACTAGAAAATTTACACCCAACAACCACGAGTACTCCTCAGTACTTTGATATCTGGTTTATGTCAAGCGAACCATCGTCAATTCCTTCCATCTTTCCCCCTACTTCTTCACCACCAGGGGGCAGCCATAAAAAAACAATAACCGATATCACTCTTCATGACCCCTTATATTCTCGTCACTTTCATCGTGACGAGGAAATACTTGAAGAGGTAAACCACCCTGACTACCCATGGGACGCGCTACACCACCGCACACTCTTCTTTCCACCAGGAGAATCCACGCCTCCTAACCAACATCCCATATACGCAGTCGAAACCAAGGACTTTATCCCATCAGGGCCTATCGATTGGTTCAAAAACCCCATCCCGACCCCTGATGCTTTTGAAGAAGGAAACATGGCCAATATTTCCCCGACCATTAAAATCGAGATATCCATAAAAAATGGCGTAGTCGAGGAAATCATCATTGGCGCTGCTTGCACTCCTCAAGAAATCATCACCTACAAAGCTCTTTTCCAGGAATATCGAGATATTTTTTCCTGGTCATACATGGAAATGCCTAGCCTTGATCCTTCTATCACCGAACATCGCATTGACACCTGGCCCGACATTACCCCCATTTGTCAAAAACAACGTCTGCTACACCCTTCCAAAGAAGCAGCCATCAAAGCTGAGATTGAAAAACTATGCGATGCTGGGTTCATCTACCCCATCGCCTACACCTCATGGGTTTCCAATCCTGTACCCGTCAACAAAAAAAAGGGCACTATCCGCGTCTGCACAGAGTTTCGCGATCTCAATCACGCATGTCCCAAAGACAACTTCCCAATGCCTTTCATCGACCAAATTATCGATGGCTGCATCGGCCATGAGGCTCTATCCTTTATGGACGGATTCTTTGGTTATAATCAGATCCAAATTCACCCTGCCCATCAGTATAAAACCACATTCACTACCCCTTGGGGTACTTTTGCATATCGTGTCATGCCCTTTAGCTTAAAAAATGCTGGTGCAAATTTCCAACGGGCTATGACATACATCTTTCATGATCTATCTCATATCATCCTCGCCTACTTGGACGACCTCACAACTCGATCCAAGAAATGCACCCAACATCTTGATGATTTACGAATCATCTTTCAACGGTGTCGTTAGTACAACATCCGCTTGAATCCTCTCAAGTGCATGTTCTGTGTCACCGCAGGGCACCTCCTCAGCTTTATCGTTTCCCAAAGTGGTATTACCGTGGACCCCCTTAAAGTCCAAGCTATCAACAAAATTCCACCTCCCCGGAATTTACGTCAACTTCAGAGCCTACAGGGAAAAGCTAACTTTCTTTGCCGCTTTGTCCTAGACTACGCCATACGTGCACATGGTTTCCTTCTCTTACTATGTCACAACATCCCTTTTCACTGGGATGACCATGCCCAACAATCATTTGACGATCTTAAAACTGCACTCTCAAACGCACCATTAATTAGTGCACTTGACTACAATCGCGACTATATCCTCTACATATTAGCATCAGCTGTATCAGTAGTAGGCATCCTCGTCTAGCTCGATGATGATAATCATGAGCATGTCATTTATTACATTAGTAAAAATCTTTCAGGGCCACCCTTGAAGTATAAACATGAAGAGAAACTTGCTCTCGTAGTCATCCTCGCAGTCCATAAACTGCGCCACTACATTCTGCTTTGCACAACAAAAGTCGTCACAGATTCCAACCCTATGCAGTACTTACTCAGTCATCGGCAAGTTAATGGCAAATTTTCTCGATGGATCGTTATCCTTCAGGAGTACGACCTCGAGTTCTCAACACCTAAGAGTAAGAAGGCCCTTGTTCTAGCCGAACTTGTCACGGCCCTTCCCTCTGACACCACCAGTGCCCCCGTCAACATCGACTTTCCCGACAAACATCTCTTTTACATCACTTTGGATGATCCTTCGTACGGTGACCTTCTCGTTTATCTCTGAACTCAAAAGTTAGGTAACCACCTTTCACGAGATGATAGTCGTTGTATTCGCCATCAAGCCCCCCGCTACCTCCTTATCAACGACATCTTATACCGACGAGGCGTCGACACCATTCTTCATCGATGCCTAACTATTGACGAAGCCGATAGAGTCTTAAATGACTGCCACAGTGGCACATGTGGAGGCCATCTTTCGGGCATATCCACTGCTCAAAAGATTATTCGAGCCGGTTACTTTTGGCCTACATTGTTTCATGATTGCATTCACGCCGTGAAATGATTTGAGCAATGCCAACTTTATGCCAACAAATCCTTAGCGCCACCTACTCTTCTTCACCTAGTCATCACTGCCAACCCTTTCTGTAAATGGGGCATCGACTTCATGACTTGTAATCCCCCCTCCAGCAATGGTCACAAATACATTGTTGTCGCAGTTGATTACTTCACCAAATGGGCAGAAGCTATGCCCACCTTCAACAACACCACTGACACTGCAACGCGTTTTTTCTTTAATCACGTCATCTCTCGATTTGGTGTACCACTCCAACTTGTTTTAGATCACGGGAAGCACTTCGAGAATGAGATCTTCGTCGAACTCTCATCTCGGTTAGGATTCTCTCACGAGTTTGCCTCACCATATTACCCTCAATCTAATGGACAGGTCAAAGCTATTAACAAGGTCCTCAAGACCATGTTACAGCGCACGGTTAATAAACATAAGACCAATTGGCATCATATGTTGCTTTCCGCGCTATGGGCTTACCGTATGGCGGTGAAAACTGCTACTGGTTTCACACCATTTCATCTCTTCCATGGCGTTGAGGCTACTCTTCCCATCGAGTGAGAAATTCCAACCTTACGCACCGCAATTGAGCTATTACCCGACACTTCTCCAATGGAGCAGTGCTTACTGAACTTAGAGTCTCTGGATGAAGATCGTCAATCTTTGTAACAGAACAATGAGGTAGCTAAAAAATTGTCAAAGGCTACCTTTGATCGACATGTCAACCTTCGCTCATTTCGCGAAGGCGACCTCGTCCTCGCCTACAATATCGCTCATGATACCTTTGGCCATGGAAAATTTGAGTCACTCTGGCATGGCCCATACATCATTCAACATTGCCTCACCAAAGGCACATATATTCTGGCCTCTCCCGAAGGCCTCTCTCTCAAAGAACCCATCAACAGGTTATACTTAAAGAAATTTTATGCTTAAACGTAGTCATTCTACTTTAGGTTATTTTCTTTTTTTTAGTGTTTTTAATATTTGTTCTCCATCCCTCAAGTCTAAACTATCATTTGTTCTCTTGAGAGATGCCTACTCCACCAGCCTACCACATCGGTTAAGCCAATGGCGCCAGCCGTTGGACACAAAATCTCGCTTCGACCGCTTGGGCTCTCTACACTCCCTCACATGAAATGCTCCATTCGAGCGGCATATGTTTGGGTTCAGCGACCAACAACCAAGCTGAATACACTGCTGTCATTGGCCTCCTAGCCGATGCCCAGCATCATGGTATTCATCACCTTAGCATCTTCCTCGACTCCCAACTAGTCGTTCTCCAGCTCAACAATGTGTACTGCGTACGCAAACCTTACCTCTTTCGCAAACACCTGCAGGTTAGGCTTTTATCTCGACATTTTGATTCCATTACACTTACACATATTCCAAGACAATTGAATCAAATTACAGATAACATAGCTAACATGGTGTTAGATTGGCATATATCCCATCAAGCTACCTCTACACATACATAAACATATCAAAAAACTCGTCACAACATATATATAGAACAAACATCATCAACACATTCAAAAAAACATGTAAACACCACATAGATCTAAAAAAAGTATACTCATGTATATATCAACAGATCCACAGTGCCATCTGAATGTTTACATACAAAAAATACAAGTATCCGCAGGCCAATGCAACACCTCGGTACAAAATGGGCTCACCAGCCTATATACAAAAAATATATATATACATCAATACATAAAGCACCACTCATGGTGCCTCTAAAGCACCACTGCCTGCTCCTCCCTCAGGCAATGGCATCCCACCATGACTTGCCCCAGGCGGTGGTGGTCCACCCCCTATAGGCCCCTCCTGCCCCGGTGACAGTCGTTCGTTCGTCATCGCAGCAACCACTACTACTCGTCGTACTATGGCCCGCCATGGTGGCAGAACCCCCACACACTGCTCTAGGAAACTCTCATCTTGGATGCGAGACCACATGCCCTTAGGCACGTCCTATAACACCGTCTCTAGATGACGGCGTATGTCCTCAAAGTTCACTCCGGTATCCACCAGAGGAGCGTGTGATGGCCCAGCACTAGGGTCATCAAAATGGCGTCTCCTCGTTGCCCTCTCTAGCTCAGCTGGTCACACCGCGGCATCGTCACACTGACGTCTCTCTCCTCGCGGTAGTCTTTCCAGCTCCCAATGAGCCGACGCTCTCTGCAAATCCACCTCGCACCCGCGAGGTGCCACATCTGCACATGTAAACAAACAACAGATAGTATCAACATCTATATCATATACATATGGACTGCTATCTCAGAAAATACAAAAAAATACACATCAACATCATCCACATACCTCGGTGGTCAAAATCCTCCCTTGGAGGGCACCATGTCCAGATCATCCTAGAAATCAACCCCAACATAGGGGTACCATAAAATCACCTGCGACATCTGCCGCCATACCTGCGCCACCTCTGCCATAAAGAAGAAACCACCTTCGCCACCACCATGGTGAAGCAACACAGTCAACCACCACCTTAGCCGCGACTCTCGTGCCCCAGGCACACCCAATAGAATCCTAGGGTGCAATATCGACACCCTCTCTAGAAACCAGGCCACCAGGATGGACCCAAAGGCAAACTCCCCCGTATTTGTGGACCAACAGTGGTCCAGCTACCCCACCATCCTCGAGTGTAGTGTAAGCCCCCAGGCGAAACGCTCGTCGGCCAACACTCTCTCCATCACCATAAGTTGGCCCCCACTGATCCGTTGGGTCGCCAGTGACCCATATACTCTCACAATCATCGCTGATATGCAGCAATGTGCTAGGGCATCGATCGCCCCAATACTCACCACTATGCCAAACATATAGTTCAACCCCAAACAATATCTTCAGCCCACAGTCGAGAGCGGTGTATCCCTAGGAAGCACCGGCTCCGCCAGTAGGGGCGTTCCCCGAAATGGGACCCCAGTCAGAAAATACACATCCTCCACCGTAGTGAAGGGGATCTTCTCTCCTCGCACAAGGAAGCAATGCAGCTCCGGAATCCACATCCAGATCAGAAACTGTAGGAGATACTCTTGCGCCTGTATCAAGGGGCACTCAAAGAACTTTAGCAGCCCACATGCTGCCAAAGTCGCATGCACACCTGGCTCCTCAATAGCCACGATGTATCGCGTCTGGGACTAATCTCTCTCTCACCAACCCAATGGCATCGTGCACACAACTCTCTTGCACCACACAAAACCGTCTTAAGTCAGCCACATGGACAATCAAAAGCATAAAAAAGACTAGTTTTATACCCCTCAACCTTGCCTCCATGGCGTGGTTTTTTCATCCACAAGCGCGCACACATGTGCGCCTGTACACCGCACAGGCGTGCATGAGTGCGCACCTATTCACTACACAGGCGCGCATGAGTGCGCACCTGTTTACTACACAGGTGCGGTCCCCGGCACGCCTGTTCAACATACAGGCCCGCACATGTGCGCGCCTATTCAACCTACAGGCACGCACATGTGCATGCCTGTTCAACCAATAAGCATGCCCTAGATCCCCTTAACCATGCCCCCATGCATGTCTATCTAGTGTACAAGCGCGCATGTGTGCACGCCTATTACCAGATCGCTCACGCATGTGGGGCCCATACCCCCTAAACACCTCTGTACGGTCCTCCGTACAACCCCTGCCCAAAAAATGAAATCCTAATTCTATGCAGGATGATCAGACCACTAAACTGATACTCACGGGTCCTCAATCAGATGCCTCATCCTCTCTGAATCTCACAATCTCCTCTGAATGCTTCTCGTCCAATTACTATAGCAGCAAGTACAAATGAGGTGGCAATGTGGGCCCTACAACTATATATAGGCCTTTTTGCCAAAACTTCTACTCGTTATTCCGGGAGCTCCGGGTGTCCATTTCTCGATCCGTCTTTAGCCACGGGATCAACATCCCATCATCTACATCACCACAGTCTCTAGGCCTCTTTTCATCCTGAGCCCCCGGCACGCCATTTTTCATACCCTGGTCAGGTATGCATGCGCATATTTACACTTATCAAATACATGCTCATATCTTCGATTCTCTTCAAATATTGTTCACGTCGGGTATTTGGTTTTTATGTGTGTAGGTACTTGGTCATCATACATCGACACAACCCCTTCAGGTATATACTCAACACTAGCATGTAGTCTTTCCCTCTGTATCGCACTTACATTTCCAGTCACACCCTCTGACATTTACCTCTAGGATCCCCATTCCCGGCTCTGCAGTACCCATACCTCCATTTGCATCTTCGGTACTGTCACCCAGTAGCATTCTTACCCACATGAGTTGTCCCATTCATAGCACCTTTTGGCACTTCTGACACTCATGCCATTTATTTATTTATTTATTTTGTTCAAAACCCTTTAGGGATGGGAGTCCTGATAGTCTTACATCATGTCGCGAATCAGTCACATACTCCTTCTCCTCATTATGCTAGCTTTCCCAATGGACTCCCAGATTATCTCTTCATGGTTCTGTTTTTGACTGCACCTCCGCAGTATCATGCAGCTTCCATTTCATCCACAATCACTTTGCCCATCTGCAAATTTCCCTCCATTTCATTTACCTCATACAAAAACCCACCCATGGGGCCCCCACCCTCCACCAGTTCTCCGAGCACATTGCTCCCTACTCGAGCCAACCATTTCTCACTGGGGCACCTCTTTCTATATTTGTACACCTTTCTCAATAATATTCTTTATTTATTGTATAAACGCCTTTTGTTTCTAGCAGTTATCTTACCCTTTTTTGTCGTCACCTCTGGCGACCTTTTTTCTATTTTGGCAAAACGAAACCCATGTCACCCTTGGTTGGGGCACCACTTACCATCTACCCTTATCAACATTGTCCATATCTTCAGAGTACCCCACAGGCCACTTACCTCTGCTCTCTGAATTTGTTCACCTTGTCCCGCCTCTGGCACAACTTATCCCTGGTCTTGTCGTCCCCCTGACATTCAACCTCATTGAACGGTTGCGGCCACTTTTTATCTCCCACAAACTCCAACCAAGGGCAGTCTTGAGTCTTCCAACATCTTGACTTCTTCCATGTACCTCCTCCACTTCCTCACCTCACCTAGTAGATTTCATGAAGCCATTTTCTTCTGGGAGTAGCGTCCCCCTTTTTGTTGACATCAGCACGTTTTCCAGAAGGGCGACAATATCTTGATTCTCATTTTCCACTCAATGAGAGATCTCGGACGACATAGGGTGAAACACCATTACTCCCTGCTGTCATTGACCCCCATAACATTTGATGCCAACACTTTCTCATGTTACGGTGGGTCTTACTTTGCGACTTTTACAGTTAGTTCTTTCATTTTCCGAAGACCTCTGAACTTGGTTGGGCTATCAATGCCCACATAATAGGTGATACTTATTACCACAATCACTGCCTACTATTCAGAGTATGTTCATTTGAAGAATTGTCTTCTTCCTTTATTTCGACCGCCCCCGAGGGCACTGCAGTTGTCTACACCAACACTTCCGTCATCTTTTTTGGAGTTACATAACACGAGCATGGGGCATGCCCACCTTGTTTGTACAGAGTTTTCTATTTTACACACCTCATGGAAGGTTAGGTCCTACCGGTTCCTTTTTTCCTCTAACAGATCGCTCTGGATGATCCCACTATTTCTCTCTCTTACAACAACATTCTTAGTAGAAGAAACATTGATGGATTTCGACTATACGTATGCTCCTAACCTCATCCATCAGGGGGCATCTGTTATCACTGAAATTTCATCCACACATGGTTACAAGAACTCAGCATCGTCAAACAACAATGAAGTCATCCATGGACCTAGATTAACACCAAAGCATTCATAAAAGGGTAAAAAACTATACAAAGTAGTGAAAAATTGAAGAGCTCTATGTAGGCATTGGACGCGCGCGCACATGTGCGGAACAAGAACACAAAAATCACGCACATGCGCACGATGAGAGACTATTATCGCAAAAATCCATGCACTTGCTAAACGACACATTTATGAGAGTGTTCAGCCTCCCACCCACTTATGGTTCAGCTCCCAAGCCGATTTGACCCTCAAATATGGACTGGATCCGACTGGAGGGCTGGTCAAAGACCTAGGAATGCCCTAATTGGCCTCTTTTCACACTACAAAGCAGTTAAACAATAGCCCAAAGGAATGCTATAAAAAGGCCATGGATGCACCTCATTTTTCAAGGAATTCAAAGTAATGTTATGCTGCCTCTATTCTCTTCAGGACTTCATCCTTGTCAAGAGAATATTTGCACCATTTCATTGTGCAATCCATCTCACTCATTGAGTGGATTTGTAAAGAGTTCTTTCATCACTTTCCATTTATTTTTTTGTTGTAAGAAGAGCTTGCTAGTGGGGGTCCAAGAGCCCTCCCTTGGAGGAAGAAGGGACTCATAGTCCCCTTTCTTCTTGGTGTATTATTTCACTAATAGATCAGCCTCAACATTGGTGACATGGGTCTTATGGTTCCTTTTGTTTCTATGTTCCTATGCTCATGAATTTAATTGTTATTGTATTTCTTAGTTTATTTCTTAGTTGTTGTTTTTATTTCTTTCTCTAACTCTTTTCCTTGCAGCTGTCCTACTCAGCAGACCCAACTAAGCTTGCAAGCACCTCCATTTTGCTCACTAAGGTGATGAAGGAGGTGCAATAGAGAGCATGGGTCCTCCAACCATTCTTCTAGGATAACTCAATCCGCAAAGCGTCTTCCCGTGAGGGCTTTCACCATAAGGGGACCACTTTGGAGTTCATCTATTTGTGCACCTTATCAATCATGATAAGACAATAATGATTCATCTATACATTTTTCCAATAATGCATCATATACCAATGGAACCACATCGATCCATCTTCATCATGTATCAATGACAACTCATTGATCCATCTTCATCTATACATTCTCATCAAGGACAATACATATTA
>ML778903.1:440751-468625 GCA_009831015.1 Picea engelmannii | reverse complement strand
GATCCATCTTCATCATGTATCAATGACAACTCATTGATCCATCTTCATCTATACATTCTCATCAAGGACAATACATATTATATTACATAAATCATTAGTCAATCAATCCTTTGACATCAATCAATCACTTGACATCAATCAATGACATCAATCAATCAAACCATTGGCATCAATGACAACATGATCCAACAAATCATGCCTCGGATCGATGAAACACCAGTTCTGTTGGACTCCTCGTACCAGATTCCAGCTAGGAAGACCCCTTTCCTGTAATTTTGTCGCGTAGAAAAGTGTTTGTTAGAGGATATCTAGAACTAGGGTTTATATCAGTGAGGCACAATGTGAATTTGACACAAGGGGTAAACTTTCAAACCCCTTATATCTGGAAATTGTGGGCACCATGGTATTGTGGATGTTGGTCATACACACCTTCTGGAGCTTACATAACTCAGTTACGTCACCCGGTTGTGATTTTTTGCTCTCGTACCAAATTGTCATTGTATCCTGGAATGGATTTAGGAGGTGTTATAACTCCAAGAGTCACTCCTAGACTGAAAATGAGAGTAAGCTTGGTAAAATAGAAATAAAAAGACTTGGTTGGTTTTGTGGATCAAGAAAGAGAAAACAAGGAAGGGAAAGGATAGTAAGCTATTGCAATTCAATGATGGACCATTGAGCTATGGATTCAAGCAAACACCCTGCTCAGTAAATGCAATCAATATGCATATCAGATAAAGGTTTATTGAATACAGGAAGAAAAAGATAACACAAAGAAGAACATCCATAAGGCAAAGATACTCTCTGTATAAATGAATTCAAGGTACTTGAATGTAAACAATGACTAATAGGAAAGATACATCAGATCCTCAGACGCTCAAGAATCCCTTAATCAAAGGCAACCATGATCCTCAAGGTGTACAATTCATTCAAGTAAAAAGACAAATTGGAAAAAAAAATAAGAGATACAATCTGATAACACATATATCATGAACCTTCAATAACATAAATGTTTACAAAAACATGAGCCCCTCAGGGTTACAATGATCATAGGCAATGTGCTTTCCACATCTCTCTTGGCTCATGAATCCAACCCTTCTCCAAGATATCTCTCCTTCCTTAAATATAAAATAACATCCAAATATCCTTCAGAGGTCGAATCACATCTCCTCCATTGGATTCTAAGCCTTGGAGATAGTTGGAAACAATCAAAAAGACAAAAATTCAACAAACTGTTAATTTTCAGGGATTTGTTGGAAGTCATTAATAAATTGTTTCCACCTCACTGCATGAGGACTTTGATGGAGCTAAAACTTAGGTGTAGGTGTCCCTTGGCATCTAACTGGTCCTTGAGAATCCATTCGAATCCTCCTTGAAAGGTGGCAACCTCCAAACAAGGCGAATATCCATACAATAACCGCTACAGGAAATTTTGTAGCATCGCTGTAAAATAGTTCTTCACATTTCATAGTGCCAATTGTATGTCTAATATCTCTCTAACCATAACACATTTTGCAAAATTCAGAGATATTTTTGTTATTTAATATGTGATGAACAAAAACCTCCTCCATTTTTCAAAAATACCTTCCCATTTGTTCATAATCCGAGTTTTAAGTTAGTCACTCAAAACTTGCAGAAGCATCCTTGCAAAATAACTCTACACATTTCATAGTGCCGATACAAAACAGGCCTGCAGTTTCCATAGCGCTGATCCTATGTAAAATTCTGTAGCATCCATCCTGAATTAGCCTCTATGAATTGGTAGTGCCCATCATCAAAACAACTATGTGGATTTGGTAGCGCCACTGTGACATAGTCATGCAAAATTTGTAGTGCCACCGTTAAGTTCAGCTTAGGATTTTTAGTAGCATATAAGGTAGAAAAATCACAGAACATACTACAATGACAATTCTGTAGTGCCATCGTTGAAATAACTATGCAAATTCGGTAGTGCACCTCCTCTTTTTTAGGAAAGTATCCATTTGCATAAGCTTTCTCTTTAATGTGTGCATGGAGTTTCTAATTCGTGTCTTGTGTTGATGACAGGTGCACTTATCTCTCGGTCTTGGTGCTTAAGGAAGACGGCGCTGCAGAATCTCTTAATTTACTAGTGCTGCAAAATAGATCGTAAAAATAACCAAAATTCTAGTCTAAATTCTTGTCTTAATAGGAGGTGAGTTGCAAATCACCATAGCACCCAAACCGTGCCTCAGATCGACGAAACACCAATTTTGTTGGACTCTTGGCACTAGATTCCAGCTAGGGGGACCCCTCTCTTGTAATTTCATTGCCTAGAAAAGTGTTTGTTAGAGGATATCTGGAACTAGGGTTTAGCTCAATGAGGCACAATGAAAATCCAACATAGGTGGTTAACTTTCAAAGACCATGTGTCGAATGATTGTGGGCACTGTAGTCATGTGGGAGTTTGTCATACACACCTTCTAGAGCTTACGAAACTCAATTCCATCGCCTGGTTTTGATTTTGTGCCCCCAGAACAAATTGTCACTGTATCCTTGAATGGCTTCAGGAGGCGAGTTGCAACTCGCCATAGCTTCAGATCGATGAAACGCCATTTTTGTTGGAATCCTGGCATCGGATTCCAGCTAGGGGGACCCCTCTCCTCTGATTGTTTTGGCCAAAAAAGTGTTTGTTAGAGGATGTCCAGAACTAGGGTTTAGCTCAGTGAGGCACAATGAAAATATGACACAGGGGGTCTACTTTCAAATCCCCTTTGTTGGGCGATTGTGGGAACTGTGGTCATATGGGAGTTGGTCATACACACCTTCCAGAGCTTACAAAACTCAGTTACGGCGCTCGATTGTGATTTGGTGCCCCTGGACCAAATTTTTATTGTGTCCTTGAATGGCTTCAAGAGGCAAGTTGCAACTCTCCATAGCACCCAAACTATGCTTCCGATCAATGAAACTCCAGTTATGTTGGAATCCTAGCACCAGATTCCAAATAGGGGGACCCATATCCTATGATTTGATCGCCTAGAAAATTATGTGTTAGAGGATCTCTAGAACTAGGGTTTAGCTCAATGAGGCATAATGCAAATCCGACACAGGGCGTCAAATTTAAAATCCCCTGTGTCGGGTGATTATGGGCATAGTGGTCATGTGAAAGTTGGTCATACACACTTTCCAAAGCTTACAGAACTCAGTTACATCACCTTGTTGTGATTTTGTGCCCCCGGACCAAATTTTCATTGTGTCCCTGAATGGATTTAGTAGGCGAGTTGCAACTCTCCATAGCACCCAAACCGTGCCTCGAAAAGATGAAACGCTAGTTCTGTTGGACTCCTGGCTCTAGATTCCATCTAGGGGGACCCCTCTCCTATCATTCCGTCTCCCAGAAAAAAGTGTTTGTTACAGGATCTTTGGAACTAGGGTTTAGCTCAGTGAGGCACAATGCAAATCCTACACATGTGGTCAACTTTCAAATCCCATGTGTCGGGCGATTTTGGGCACCGTGGTCAAGTGGCAGTTGGTCATACACACCTTACGGAGCTTACGAAACTCATTTATGTTGCCCAGTTGTGATTTTGTGCCCCTGGACCAAATTTTCATTATGTCCATGAATGACTTCAGGAGGCTAGTTACAACTCGCAATTGCACTTAAACCGTGCCTTGGATCAATGAAACACTATTTTTGTTGGACTCTTGGCACTGGATTCCAACTAGGGGGACTCCTCTTCTATTATTCCATCGCCTAGTAAAGTGTTTGTTAGAGGATCTCCGTAACTAGGTTTTAACTCTGTGAGGCACAATGCAAATTCGACATAGGGGGTCAACTTTCAAAGCCCCTATGTCAGGAGATTGTGGTCACTGGGGTCATGTGGGCATTGGTCATACACACCTTCAAGATCTTACGGAACTCAGTTACATCGCTCGGTTGTGATTTTGTTCCCCCAGACCAAATTGCTATTGTGTCCCTAAATGACTTCAGGAGGTGAGTTACAACTCGCCAGAGCACCCAAACCGTGCCTCAGATCAACGAAACACCAAGTCTGTTGGACTCCTGGCACCATATTCCAGCTAGGGGGACCCCTCTCCTATGATTGCGTCTCTAAGAAAAGTGTTTGTTAGAATATCTCTAGAACTAATGTTTAGCTCAGTGAGGCACAATGCAAATCTAGCACAGATGGTCAATTTTCAAATCCCCCTTTTCGAGTGATTCTAGGCACCATGGTCATGTGCACATTGGTCATACACACCTTCTAGAGCTTACAGAACTCATTTACGTCGCCTGGTTGTGATTTTGTGCCCCCAGAACAAATTGTCATTGTGTCCCTGAATGGCTTCAAGAGGCGAGTTGCAACTCGCCATAGCACCCAAATTGTGCATTGGATCGATGAAATGTCAGTTCTTCTGGACTCCTGGCACCATATTCCAGCTAGGGGGACCCCTCTCTTGTGATTTTGTCACCTAGAAAAGTGTTTGTTAAAGGATCTCCGAAACTAGGTTTTAGCTTAGTGAGACACAATGTAAATCCGACATAGGGGGTCAACTTTCAAATCCCCTGTTTCGGGTGATTGTTGGCACTGTGGTCATGTGGGTGTTGGTCATACACACCTTCTGGAGCTTACAAAACTCAGTTATGTCATCCGGTTGTGATTTTGTGCCCCCAGACCAAATTTTCATTGTGTCCCTAAATGCCTTTAGTAGGCGAGTTGCAAATCACTATAGAAGCCAAATCGTGCCTCAAATCGATGAAATGCTAGTTATGTTGGACTCCTGACACCAGATTCCATATAGAGGGACCCCTCTCCTGTGATTTCTTCACCAAGAAAAGTGTTTGTTAGAGTTCGGAACTAGGGTTTATCTCAGTGAGGCACAATGCAAATCCGACATAGGTGGTCAACTTTCAAAGCCCATGTTTTGGGAGATTGAGGTCATCGTGGTCATGTGGGATTTAGTCATACACACCTTACGAAGCTTACGAAACTCAGTTACGTCGCCTGGTTGTGATTTTGTGCCCCCGGATCAAATTTTCACTGTGTCCCTAAGTGATTTCAGGAGGCAAGTTGGAAGTCGCCATAGAACCCAAACCATGCCTCGGATCGACGAAACACCAATTATTTTGGACTCTTGGCACCAGATTCCATCTAGGGGGACCCCTTTCCTATGATTTCGTCGCCCAAAAAAGTGTTTGTTAGAGGATCTCCAAAACTAGTGTATAGTTTAGTGAGGCATAATGCAAATCTGACACAGGCGATCAACTTTCAAAACCCCTGTGTTGGGAAATTGTGGGCACCGTGGTCGTGTGCACATTGGTTATACACACATTTTGGAGCTTACAAAACTCATTTACATCGACCGGTTGTGATTTTGTGCCCCCGGACCAAATTGTCATTGTGTCCTTGAATGGATTCAGGAGGCAAGTTGCAACTCGCTATAGCACCCAAACCGTGCCTCGGATCGACGAAACACCAATTGTTTTGTACTCCTGGCACTGGATTCCATCTAGGGGGACTCCTCTCCTGTGATTTTGTAGTCCAGAAAAGTGTTTCTTAGAGGATATCTAGAACTAGGGTTTAGCTCAGTGAGGTACAATGCAAATCCGACACAGGGAGGAAAATTTAAAATTCCCTATGTTGGGCGATTTTGGGCACCGTGGTCATGTGGGAGTTTGTCATACACACCTTTTGGAGCTTACAAAACTCAGTTACGTCGCCCGGTTGTGATTTTGTGCCCCAGGGAAAAATTGTCATTGTGTCCCTGAATGGCTTCAATGGGTGAGTTACAACTCACGATAGCACCCAAAATGTGCCTCAGATCAACAAAACGCTAGTTTTGATGGACTCCTAGCACCAGATTCCAGCTAGGGGACCCCTCTCCTGTGATTTCATTGCCCAGAAAAGTGTTTGTTAGAGGATCTCCAAAACTAGGGTTTAGCTGAGTGTGGCACAATGCAAATCCGACATAGAGGGTCATCTTTCAAAGCCCATGTGTCGAGCGATTGTGGACACAGTTGGCTTGTGGGCGTTGGTCATACACACCTTCTTGAGCTTACAGAACTTAGTTACATCACTCTGTTCTGATTTTCTGTTGCCAGACCAAATTGTCATGATGTCCCTAAATGGCTTCAGGAGGCGAGTTGCAACTCGTCATATGACCCAATCTGTGCCTCGGATCGACGAAACACTAGTTATGTTGGACTAATGGATCCAGATTCCATCTAGATGGACCCCTCTCCTATGATTTCGTGGCCTAGAAAAGTGTTTGTTAGAGGATCTCTAGAACTAGGGTTTAACTTAGTGAGCCAAAATGAAAATTTGACACAGAGGGTCATCTTTCAAATCCTTTGTGTTGGGCGATTGTGGGCACCATTGTCATGTGGGAATTGGTCATACACACCTTCCAGAGCTTACATAACTCAGTTGCATCACCCGTTAGTGATTTTGTGCCCCCAGACCAAATTGTCATTGTGTCCTTGAATGGCTTCAAGAGGTGAGTTGCAACTCACCACAACACCTAAACCATGCCTCAAATCGATGAAACACCAGGTCTGTTGGACTCCTAGAACCATATTCTAGCAAGGGGGACCCCTCTCCTATGATTTCATCGCCCCAAAAAGTTTTTTTTAGAGGTTCTTTGGAACTAGTATTTATCTCAAAGAGGCATAATGAAAATTTGGCACAGGGGGTCAACTTTCAAAGCCCGTGTGTCAGGCGATTGTGAGCACTATGGTCGTGTGGGCATTGGTCATACACACCTGTCAGTGTTTCATGGAAACCTGCACAGGAGATCTAGATAAAGCAAGTACAAACAAAGCATATCAAGAAAGGAAGAGAGATTCAATATGGAAGAATGAGAAAATATATTCACACTACTCCAATGAGCTGATGATTGATACCTAGATCATGATAATTATGATACAATGAATGAGTGGAATACACTCATATATAGGGAAAAGCATTCCATAATTAAGAAAACCAATCAAGCAGTTAGATTTCCTTAGGAATGCATGCATGCATAATAGTGATGGTAAAAATAGAAAGTCTAAATAGAACTAGTCAGTTAACTCCCACTGAACTAGTGTGTCGAAAATAGAAATTTCTCCAACACCCCACTGAACATCACTATGGAGTAAAAGATGAGTCCCAACTACTAGGCCATTCTAGGTACTCATGTACAATGAAACTAATGAACACTGAATAAAAGTGAGGAAAGAGGGAAAACCATGTGGGAACAAAACCCCCCCTCAAAAGATAATGTATCAAAAGAAGAAAATGACAGCTCCTAGGCAACTATGTTCTTCATTGCAAGACGATCTCGTAAAGTCTGAAAATTCTGCTCATTGACAGTCTTCGTGAAGATGTAGAAATCTTTATGGATCTGATGAAGTCCTTTGACAACGTATCGGGCCTTGTACTTCTTAATCCTGTGGACCTATCTGCAACTGAAAATATCCCTTTCTGGTGGATGTGGAACCAGATTCTAAGTCTAGTTCTGTAGAAGTGAGTAATACTCCTTCTGCATGGCTTATTGCCATAATGGATTTTCCACAACCCTATTGTAGTTCTGTGGATCAGTAGATTGAACCATATAGCAATGTATGTGCATCTCAGGTTCTAAAACTGAAAATACATGAGAAGGCTCCTCATGCTGAGATCGAGTCCTCCTCGAATCCAATGGATTCCCTGCAAGGTTTCTTGCTGCCTAAAGTGTGGTATGTTCCTTCTTGGGCATCTGTTGAAGCTTCGACGTTGGCTTCTTATCTGGATGTACTACCTGCTTATTTCCATGTACAAAATCAGAGTGTATGGAATCATCTCTAATGTTTGAAACCGATGGAAGAACAAGAGTACATGCATGTTTCAGTGGAGGTGCATGCAAAGTACTCTTCTTATGTGTAATTAGAATAGAGGAGTCATCATCAGAAAACTTAGTGAATTTATACAACCTTGACTTGTGATTCACCTCACCAATTGCAATAATGGAATTGTCATGCATGTCAATTACTGAAACTAAATCTGATGTAAATTCAACCTTTTTTCCTTTCTGAGTGATCTGATAAACTGAGAGAAGATTCATAGAAAGCATTGGACCATGTAAAACATTCTCAAAACTGCCATTGTGGAGTTCCACTCTCCCTTATCCTGGTACTGCTACAAGAGTATCATCCCCCATGAGAATAGAGGGTCTTGAACATGGACTCAAGGAAGAGAAAAATTCCTCTTTCGTTGCCATATGATGGGTTGCACCAGAATATATAATCCATGAATCAGATGAGGAATTAATTGCAACAAGAGCATGATGATTACCTTTCTTAGGAGCAGGATATTCTTCCTTCTGCTTCTTGACTCCCTCTGGAATGAAGTTTCCAAGTTTGTTCTGCTGAAGTGCATGTGCCATAAGATCGATCTATTTCTTCATGCATGTGGATTCTTCAAGATTCAGTTTATTGCAGTAAGTGCACTTCTTTCCCTTCTTCTTCTTGAAATCTAAAGAGTCTTTGGAAACTGAAGAATCATTAAAGGATTTGGAATATCCCTCCTTGTTATTCTCTTTGAATGACCCTTTTCCATCTTGCATGCTGAGTGCATGTTCTTTGGGATCTTTCATGAGGCCCATATGTATGAGTTTTGTCTTCTCTTGTGTAAGAGACTCAATGAACTGAGCCAACGTAGGCATTTTCCAATTTGTTCCAAAAAGACATCTGCCAGAATGGAAATTGGAGACATATACAACGTATTCTGGTCCTAGCTTGGCCAAGATTGTTAGAATAAGTTGTTTCTCTTGTGTAGACTTATCAATACCACATTCACCCAAGATTAATAACAAAGATTTATATTTAGTAAAAAAATCTTTTATATTATCAAAACTTTTAGGGTCTAAGGTATTCAACTCTACCTCAAGCATATGACCTCGCATCTCATCCTGCTTTCCAAAAAGTCCTTTCAAGGTGGTGCAGATCTCGTTTGGAGTCTTGCATGCGGCAACATGAAACCACAAATCAGTGGAGATTAACTTGAGAAGTAGTCCTGTGGCCTCATCCTTACGGTTCACCCATCTCATCTTCTCAATCGTTGATGTAGGTTTTGTTTCTGTCGCCATCGTCAAATTATACAATCATTTCCTTCTGAGTTGGAATTTTTCCTTGGGATTCCCATCAAAATAATTGTATGGTGTGAGGATTACCACCAATTTTTACTGTATAAGAGTTTTCATATACATCTCTCCCACTGATTCCAAGAACCCCTAAAAATTTACTCTCAATCTGCAAGTGAAAAATTAAGAAATTAATAATTCATATCAATTTCAGAAGATGATCTTACGACTTACTTTTTGTGAAAACGGTGAGGAATCTCGCCAAATGGTTGAAAACCCACTTCCAAAATGGGCCGATTTACTTTCTATGTGAGTTGTGCCCTTCAAAACGTAATATTTTGGGAGCAATGAATGTGGAAATGTACAGCCACGGATTCGTATAAGTTTCAAGAGGCTATCTTGTGGCTCACTTTCTGAGCACACCGTGAAGAATCTCGTGAAATGTTTGAAAACCTAGTTCCAAAATGGGCCTATTTACTTTCAACACATGCCATTTCGTCCAAAATGTAATATTTTGGGAGGAATAATTGCTGAAAGTTACGACCATGGATTATCCTTGCAGAAACCCCGATTTTCCTTATTCTTTGGCTTGTCTGGCTTCCTCCAAGCAACATAGCTCTGATGCCATGTCAGTGTTTCATGGAAACTTGCATAGGAGATCTAGCTAAATCAAGTACAAACAAATCTTATCAAGAAAGGAAGAGAGATTCAATATGGAAGAATGAGAAAATATATTAACACTACTCCAATGAGCTGATGATTGATACATAGATCATGATCAATATGATACAATGAATGAGTGGAATACACTCATATATAGGGCAAAGCATTCCATAATTAAGAAAAGAAAACAAGCAGTTAAATTTTCTTAGGAATGCATGCATGCATAATAGTGATGGTAAAAATAGAAATTCTAAATAGAACTAGTTAGTTAACTCCCACTGAACTACTGTGTCAAAAATAGAAATTTCTCCAACACCCAACTGAACATCACTATGGAGTAAAAGATGAGTCCCGACTGCTAGGACATTCTAGGTACTCATTTACAATGCAACTAATGAACACTGAATAAAAGAGAGGAAAGAGGGAAAACCACATGGGAACAAAACCCCCACTTAAAAGATAATGTATCAAAAGAAGAAAATGGCAGCAGCTAGGCAACTGTGTTCTTGACTGCAGGACGATCTCACAAAGTCTGAAACTTCTGCTCATTGAAAGTCTTCATGAAGATGTAGAAATCCTTATGGATCTGATGAAGTCCTTTGACAACGTATCGAGCCTTGTACTTCTTGATCCTATGGACCCATCTGCACTTGAAGATATTCCTTTCTAGTGGATGTGGAACCAAATTCCAAGTCTGGTTCTGTAGGAGTGATTAATACTTCTTCTGCATGGCTGATTGCCATAATGGATTTTCCATAACCCTATTGTAGTTCTGTGGATCAGTAGATTGAACCATATAGCAATGTATGTGCATCTCAGGTTCTAAAACTTAAAATACATGAGAAGGCTCCTCATGCTGAGATCGAGTCCTCCTTGAATCCAATGGATTCCCTGCAAAGTTTCCTACTGCCTAAAGTGTGGTATGTTCCTTCTTGGGCATCTACTGAAGCTTCGGTGCTGGCTTCTTATCTAGATGTACTACCTGCTTATTTCCATGTACAAAATCAGAGTGTATGGAATCATCTCTAATGTCTGAAACTGATGGAAGAACATGAGTATATGCATGTTTCAGTGGAGGTGCATGCAAAGTACTCTCCTTATGTGTAATTAGAATAGAGGAGTCATCGTCAGAAAACTTAGTGAATTTATACAACCTTGACTTGTGATCCACCTCACCAATTGCAATAATGAAATTGTCATGCATTTCAATTACTGAAACTGAATCTCATGTAAATTCAACCTTTTTTCTTTTCTCAGTGATCTGATAAACTGAGAGCAGATTCATAGAAAGCTTTGGACCATGTAAAACATTCTCAAAACTGCCATTGTGGAGTTCCACTCTCCCTTATCCTGGTACTGCTACTAGAGTATCATCCCCCATGAGAATAGGGGGTCTTGAACATGGACTCAAGGAAGAGAAAACTTCATCTTTCGTTGCCATATGATGGGATGCACCAAAATCCATAATCCATGAATCAGATGAGGAATTAATTGCAACAAGAGCATGATGATTACCTTTCTTAGGAGCAGGATATTCTTCCTTCTAATTCTTGACTCCCTCTGGAATGAAGTTTCCAAGGTTGTTCTGCTGAAGTGCATGTGCCATAAGATCGATCTGTTTCTTCATGCATGTGGATTCTTCATGATTCGGTTTATTGTAGTAAGTGCACTGCTTTCCCTTCTTCTTCTTGGAATCTAAAGAGTCTTTGGAACCTGAAGAATCATTAAAGAATTTGGAATATCCATCCTTCCTATTCTCTTTGAATGTCCCTTTTCCATCCTGCATGGTGAGTGCATGTGCTTTGGGATCTTTCATGAGGCCCATATGTATGAGTTTTGTCTGCTCTTGTGTAAGAGACTCAATGAACTAAGACAATGTAGGCATTTTCTAATTTGTCCCAAAAAGACATCTGCCAGAATGGAAATTGGAGACATATAAGCTTGGCCAAGATTGTTACAATAAGTTGTTTCTCTTGTGTAGAGTTATCAATACCACATTCACCCAAGATTAATAACAAATATTTAAATTTAGTAAAAAAATCTTGTATATTATCGAAACTTTTAGGGTCTAAGGTATTCAACTCTACCTCAAGCTTATGACCTCGCATCTCATCCTGCTTTCCAAAGAGTCCTTCCAAGGTGGTCCAAATCTCGTTTGGAGTCTTGCAAGCGGCAACATGAAACCAAAAATCAATGGAGATTAACTCAAGAAGTAGTCCCGTGGCCTCATCCTTACGGTTCACCCATCTCATCTTCTCAATCGCTAATGTAGGTTTTGTTTCTGTCACCATCGTCAAATTATACAATCATTTCCTTCTAAGTTGGAATTCTGCCTTGGGCTTCCAATAAAAATAATTGTATGGTGTGAGGATTACCACCAAGTTTTACTGTATAATAGTTTTCATATCCGTCTCTCCCACTGATTCCAAGAACCCCTAAAAATTTACTCTCAATCTGCAAGTGAAAAATTAAGAAATTAATAATTCATATAAGTTTCAGGAGATGATCTTGCGACTTACTTTCTGTGCAAACGGTGAGGAATCTCTCCAAACGGTTGAAAACCCACTTCCAAAATGGGCCGATTTACTTTTTATATGGGTTGTTTCCTCCAAAACGTAATATTTTGGGAGCAATAAATGTGGAAAGGTACGGCCACAGATTCGTATTAGTTTCAGGAGGCTATCTTGTGGCTCACTTTCTGAGCACACCGTGAAGAATCTTGTGAAATGTTTGAAAACCTAGTTCCAAAATGGGCCTATTTACTTTCAACACGTGTTGTTTCCTCCAAAACGTAATATTTTGTCAGGAATAATTGCTGAAAGTTACGACCACGGATTTATCTCGCCGAAACCCCAATTTTCCTTATTCTTTGGCTGGTTTGGCTTCCTCCAAGCAGCATAGCTCTGATGCCATGTCAGTGTTTCATGGAAACCTGCATAGGAGATCTAGATAAAGCAAGTACAAACAAAGCTTATCAAGAAAGGAAGAAGATTCAATATGGAAGAATGAGAAAATATATTCAGACTACTCCAATGAGCTGATGATTGATACATAGATCATGATCAATATGATACAATGAATGAGTGGAATACACTCATATATAGGGAAAAGTATTCCATAATTAAGAAAAGAAAACAAGAAGTTAAATTTCCTTAGGAATGCATGCATGCATAATAGTGATGGTAAAAATAGAAAGTCTAAATAGAACTAGTCAGTTAACTCCCACTGAACTAGTGTGTCGAAAATAGAAATTTCTCCAACACCCTACTGAACATCACTATGGAGTAAAATATGAGTCCCAACTACTAGGCCATTCTAGGTACTCATGTACAATGCAACTAATGAACATTGAATAAAAGTGAGGAAAGAGGGAAAACCACGTGGGAACAAAACCCCCCTCAAAAGATAATGTATCAAAAGAAGAAAATGACAGCTGCTAGGCAATTGTGTTCTTCACTGCAAGACGATCTCGTAAAGTCTGAAACTTCTGCTCATTGAAAGTCTTCGTGAAGATGTAGAAATCTTTATGGATCTGATGGTTCTGTAGGAGTGAGTAATACTCCTTCTGCATGGTTGATTTCCATAATGGATTTTCCACAACCCTATTGTAGTTCTGTGGATCAGTAGATTGAACCATATAGCAATGTATGTGCATCTCAGGTTCTGAAACTGAAAATACATGAGAAGGCTCCTCATGCTGAGATCGAGTCCTCCTTGAATCCAATGGATTCCCTGCAAGGTTTCCTACTGCCTAAAGTGTGGTATGTGCCTTCTGTTGAAATAATGTAACTACAAAGAGTATTCTTATTATTATTGATATATTATTCATAGGATCAATCCCCATTGAGGATTGATCATGTCGGTTATTGTATTAGGACCAAATCCCCTTTTGTGGATTGGTCAACAGACAATTTTAATAGGCAAAATAAGAAGTCAGACCCAATAGTTATGATTGAGACCTAGAAATATAATAAAGGTGGGTTTACCCACCTAGAGTAAGAAGTCAGCCCTACCAGTGAAGAGACACTTCACACGTGCCAGAACTTGTATAAATAAAGGAGGCTAGCGCTTCATTTGGAAATAACTCACTTGCTCAGTTTGAGAGACAAGTTCTGATCTGTTGCCAACAAAGGAGAGAGGGAGAAGAGTGGCGCATCTTTTGGAGAGGACTTTCTGTATTGGTTTGAGTTATCTCTTGGCATTGTATTAGAAATTTATAATAAGTAAGTTTTGCTGGGTTTTCTTCCCCTGGAGGGTTTCCCAAGATAAATGTTGTGTCTCTTCTGAAAGTGTATTTCTAAGTGATCTTGTTCTTATGTTGTTGTTATCTATTAAAATGCAAATAAATATAATAATGGCATAAACATTAACATGGTATCAGAGCCAACCTGAAGGAAGCATATTTCGCAAGAGAAAAATGTCACTGTTGCCATACCTGCAAATTAGGGTTTTTCAAAAGTGAAGCTTTTCAGCCCCAAAAGTATCTAGAAAGTTGTACCCTCCCATAAGGATCAATTTGGCATCATCAGCGCACCTTTTCAGTGGTTGGATCTCCCAGAAAGTGAAACCTTAGTTTCACAAAGTACCAGAAGTACCAGAGGTACCAAAAGCACCAGTCTAGAAATCCGCAGATCAAGATTGAGGAAGTAAAGTTGGATTTTCAAAATTCTGACTACACCAGCATACTCGCCTCAGCTCAGCACATCTATTCCCTGTATCAGAATTCCAAAATTTGAAGTTTGAAAAATTAAGGTTTCCTCATAAAACCCTATGTTGCAGTTGTAGTTGCAGTCTTAGAACCAGTTGCAGTTGCAGTACTAGTTGCAGTTGCAGCCGTAGAACCAGTTGCAATCACCCTTGAAGTTTTCTTAAGAGTTGGTAATGATTACTGCTGCTACCAGATGGAGCCACTACCTGCAAATGTCATCAGAGGTATGTACTCACTTATGTTTAATGGTTAAACCCTAAAGATTATTTACAGTAGAAGGGATATCTTTCCATATATCCAGAAGGATCTCAAGATCCAACACATTCAAAGGAATGATACAACCAAGGTGTGATTACTCTGATATACATTTATTTGTCATGACATTATCTTGATCAATGTTGCATGTTGAAGCTATGATCAAATTATTAGAAGGAATAAAAGTTGATCATAGAGCTTATCCTCTAACCTAACCTTCTTTCAAGATAGCATACTGTCTCAGTACATCAGAGACAGGTTGAAGAAAGCACTCATGATATTGAGTGAAGGAAACTTGGAAGAAAAGCAAGCACTCATTCCTGAAGACAAGGCTCCAGGTTTGATTAAATCAAGTTGATAAGACTCAAAGGTACACATGGCAAGTTGATGACTATAGTTGAGATAACAGTCTTTGTAAAGTATTATACTTGATAGCACGTGAGCATATAAATGCTTTGCCTGATACAACTAACAACTCCTCTAGGAGAAACCTCGTGTGTTAGTTTCAGGTTTCCATGGAAGAATGCTTGGTCACAACACTATGAGAGTGTTGACCTCATTTCGTATTGTATTCCTTACCTTTAATCTTTGCTTCAGATAAATTATAAGTGATAGCTCTAAAGGAGCTACTAGGATGATTGTTCGTACTATTGCTTTATATTATTAGAGGGATATTATTCTTGCTTGTTGTTTTGTTGACCTTGCTCCAGGTCACATGTAATAACCTTGAGGAAGCTATAGTGAAGGTTACAGAAGGCAACGTGCTAAAGAAGAGACCATGAATGAAGCAATCATCATTGGAAGAGAAGAAGGTGACTTGCATAAGTTAAAGAGTCACTTAGAAGCTCCCATGACCCACGCCATTGAAGAATCTTGGCATAGAAGATAATCTCACATCAACTACAAGGCACTACCATACATATGCAAAGAGGTCACATGTTTACCAGAACTCAAAGGTGACCATGAAGGCGTATGCAATGGATGTGCACAAGGGAAGAACATCAAGAACCTAGTTCTGAAGAGGGACATCAAGGAAGAAGGAGTCCTAGAACTCATTCATTCAGATGTATGTGGCCTAATGCCATCATCCTCCATTAATGGGTATGTATACTATGTATCATTCATTGATGATTACCTGGATACATTTCTTGAAGAGTAAAGATGAAGTGTTCAATAAGTTCAAGGAATTCAAAGCCTTGATAGAGAACCTTTCTGAAAGAAAGATCAAGATACTCAGGTCAGATAATGGAGGAGAATATACCTCAAAGAGTTTGTGAACTTTTGCAAAGACGTTGGAATCAAACAGTGTAGCTGAATGAAAGAACAGAATCATACTAGAAGATGTGAAGACTATGATCCATGATCAAGATCTTCTTATGTGCCTATGGGCATAAGCAGCAATGGCAACTATTTATGTGTAGAACCGATTATTGCATAGTGCACTTGGGCTCAAGACACCGAAAGAGATGTTCACCGGAAAGAAGCTAGAGGTAATCCATCTCAAAATATTTGGCTGTCCAATGTTTATTCATATACCTAAAGAAAAGAGAAATAAGCTGGACCCTGTGAATATTTGTGGGATACTGTGAGATCTCCAAGGCCTTCAAAATCTATATACCAAGTCAACATCACATTGAGATCAGCAAGGATGTGACCTTTGATGAAGATGAAACACTCAAGAAATCTAAAATATGTCAGCTTGAAGAGGTATATTAAGAGGAACCTGTAATCCCCAATACTGCAATGAGGGAGGTTTCCAGAGCTACAGAACCAATGAGGGAAGTCGTAACTTCCCCTGATGAGGAAATTATTGAAGACCATGATATAGTAGAAGTACAAGAACCTCCTCAGATGACGATCCTCCATAAAAGAAAGCCATAGAGCCTATTCAAGATGGAGAGAAGTACAGTGTTCCCGAAGGAACTACGAGACAGGTGAAAAGACCAAAGCCATTCTCCAGTTATACGACTTTGATATATGGCCTCCTAGAAGAGGAACCTACTTGTTTTGAAGAAGCCATTCAGAGGAAAGAATGGGTAGATGCCATGACAGAGGAACACCAATCCATAATGAAGAACGAAGTATGGGAAATAGTTCCCAGACCGAAGAATAAAGATGTGGTATCCTGCAGATGGCTCTTCAAAATAAAACATGCTGCTGATGGAAGTATTGAGAAATATAAAGCAATATTTGTCGCTCGTGGATTTTCCCAGAAAGAAGGAATTGACTATGAAGAGACATTCGCTCCTATAGCCAGATACACTTCGATTAGAACCATCATAGCTCTTGCAGCTAAGATGAAATGGAAGTTGCACTAGATGGACGTAAAGACAACCTTCCTGAATGGTGTTATCGAAGAGGAAGTGTATATAGAGAAACACCAAGGATTTGAGGTTGAATACAGGAAGTCTCATGTCTGTAGATTGAACAAAGCCTTATATGGATTGAAGCAAGCTCCTAGAGCTTGGTATGGCCGTATAGACAGTTTCTTGAAAAGCTTGGGCTTTATCAAGAGTAAAGATGATTCAAATCTCTACTTCAAAATTATGAACGATGAGCCAGTAATACTACTATTGTATGTGGATGACTTATTCTTAACTGGATATGAAAAGCTCATCACCGAATGTAAGAAGAGACTCACTTCATAATTTGAGATGAAAGAGCTCAGCCTAATGCATTATTTCCTAGGTCTTGAGGTATGGCAGAGTCCTGAGAGGATCTTCCTTAACCAAGGGAAGTACACGTTCGAGATCTTAAAGAGATTCAACATGCTGGAATGCAAGCCCATGAATACACCCATGGAAGTGAAGCTGAAGCTATTGGTCAATACTTCGTTAGATTTGATTGATGCCACACTGTACAGATAGATTATTGGATCGTTGATGTACCTGATAAACACCAGACCAAACATTTGTTTTGCCGTGAACACCTTGAGTCAGTTTTTGGTAGAGCCCAGACGTGTTCACCTAGTGGCTACAAAACATGTGATGAGGTACCTTAAAGGTACATTAGATTGTGGTCTCAATTATGACAGAGATCATAATTTCACAGTGAGTGGATACACTGATTCAGATTGGGCAGGAAGCATTGCTAATAGAAAAAACACTCCTAGATGTTGTTTTAGTTTGGGATTAGCCATGATCTCATGGCAGAGTAGGAAGCAATCCAGTATTTCTCTCAACATAGCGGAAGTAGAGTACATTGCCACATGTTCTGCTAGCTGCGAAGCTATATGGCTTTGAAAGTTGTTGACCGGTCTATTTGACCTAGAGATGGAAGCAACCATGATTCTATGTGACAACCAGAGCTGCATAAAGATGACAGAGAATCCTGTATTTCAAGACAGGTAGAAGAACATAGAGATTCGCTATCATTACATCTGTGATATGGTGCAAAGAGGAGCCTTGAAGCTCCTATATGTTAGCATGGATGAATAGGTTGATGATGTGTTGACCAAACCTCTATCTCGTGTAAAGTTTGAACACTTTCGAGATAAGCTTGGTATAGTCCGAAAGGACACTCCCTAAAAGGGGGATTATATATGATCCTTGCTTTTGACCTTGCTGTTAGACATAAAGCAAGATGAGTCATTTCTTTTCACCTCATTGTTAGATGTAAAGCATGACGATGTGTGTGATCCTTGCTTTTGACCTCACTGTTAGACGTAAAGCAAGATGAGTCATTGCTTCTGACCTCACTGTTAGATATAAAGTGTGATGATGTGTGTGATTTGTTGGTGTTAGAAGTCACTCCTGGATTTCTTGTAGGAGCAGAGCCCAAAGCCCATCAGTTTTATGTCACGATAGTTTTAATGGGTGATCGAATGGGTAGAGACTCAGGAAGATATTGCTCTAACTCAAGGACTAGGTCTAGTATGTAAAGGACAAAGGAGGTCTTGATCTAAATTTAGTTAGTGGGTTGATTGTAAGATGAGCAGGTGGAAGACTTGGTGAGAGGAGTCAGCAAAACTACCTCGAGCAACAGGCCTTTCAGCAGTTCGCAGAAGAAAAACTCTGAATGCAAGATCCTCTTGGTTCAGAGTTTCGAGGAACTTAAGGGGTGACTTGACTAGATCCTCCAATTCCAAGTCATTTAGCGCTAAGAAAATCACAAGGACAGATTAGAGACAATGCAACTGTTACAGTGATCCAACCTACATCATCCTATAACAGTTACAACTCGACTGGATCCTCCAATTCCGAGCTATTCTAACACAGTGTAAACAAAGATATGAAAGAAACTGACATTCATAAGGCAAGAAGTCTCAAGAGTCCATGCATAACCAGAATAACCAGTGCTTTGTTAAAGCTTTACAACCGGGAGCCTCGCTCAACCATTGATGATTACAAAAAATGGCGAAAACACCCAAATATACTCCATACAAAAACCCTAGCAGCGAAAACAAGACTCTGCAATAAAAGCATTATGTCTACATGTCTTTTGACAGTCTGCGCATGCAGACTCCGGACGATCGCAATTGTACTCCTGACTGTCCTGTAGATGGATCGACATGCTTCAATCCTTTGCTGGACTTTCCATTTATGATGGAGATGATGTCTAACCACCTCTAGCAACTGCAATAAATGCCTTCTTGGGATCAAGAATGGTCTCGGTCAACTCTGCTTTTGGGGAGATGGAGGTCTTCTCGAGGTGCCACCTGGATCAGCTAAATGGTTCAAGGGCTGAGTTGTGGAGGATGTGGCATGCTTGACGAGGAGGCTAAAGGCGCCAGTACTGTGAAGGTGAGATGGGGAAGGGGTGCTTACGTGGAAGTGATATCGAGGTAGGAGACAACAAATGGTGGAAGGTGTTGAAGTGGAGATGACTGGGAGAAAGGGACACATGGCAGGTGGTGAGAGGAAGATGAAATGAAAGGGGGGCCATTTGGGTGGACACGGAAGGATATGTGGGTTCTAAGATGGGAGAGCTCTACAGGAGGTGACATGATAAGCGAGGGCCTCACATCATTCCAAACCCCCCCTCTTCTCATTAAAAGCAGAATGGCAAGAGGTTCCAAAATGGATTGAGAGACACTAATCTAGGTGCCTCGATCTCAACCATCGGAAAGGTGCACACCTAATTCTGGACCCCCCCCCTCGTTAAAGGAAAAATGTTGGAGGGGGTCCGAAATCACATGTGAGTCATAGTTTTAGGCGCTTAGATCTGGGTCATCGGAGAGGTGCACACTCGATTCTGGAACCCCACCCCCCTCCGCTAAAGGTAGAATAGCAAGGGGGGTGTGGAATTGCTTGAGAGCCATCGATTTGGGTGGGCAGATCGTGATCACCCAAAACTGCACATTCATTAAAGTGACGTGCCCGCCCTCTAAACTTTGGGAAAGTGGATTTTTGGAGTTTCTTTCTTCACCCAAGGGACGCTTCTTCAGGAGAGTACCCCCCAATCATAATTATGTGCTAACATTAGGCTCCATGGGGGATGGCACGCCCCCTGCGGGCTGCCAATAACTTCTTCACTGCTTTAGTGCCTTGCTGTTGGGTTATGGAGTCATTTATTTAAAACTTAAAGACAGAAAGAAAAACAATATTTACAACCGTGGAAGAGCCATGTGCGGCTCAAGAGAAAAATATTTTTAGGAAATGCCCATTCACAAGGCCATTGAAAGCTTATTGATCCTTCAAATCCCATAACCTGTAGGTATTATTTGAAAATGCTTTAAAGATTTTGAAGGGCCTGATCCACAGGGCCTCAAATTTGTCGTGCTTGACCTTATCTTGCTTAGGAGCATCCCATTTCTGTACCAGGTCTCCTATCTGGAAATCCTCCTTCTTATCCTACTTATAAAAAACCTACTTGATCTTCTGCTGATGGTCTTGAATTCTGCTCATTACCTGCTCCCTGGCCTGTTGGATTTCCACCAGCTGATGAATTCTTCTGATCATGTCATCAGGCTCTTCTTGATGATCCTAGAGAAATTTTTCTACAAGAATGGCTAGCTGAGAAGGAAAAACATCCTCTGCTCCATAGACTAATTGGAAAGGGGATATGCCTATAGATCTCTTCATGGTCACTTGATCGGCCCATAGAGAAAATTTCAACCTTGAATGCCATGCCTTTTTGTTGTCCTCCAATAGTCTTTTGATGATCCTTATCAGGATTTTGTTGGAGGACTCTGCTAAACCATTTTCCCGGGGATAGTATGGGGTGGAATGAATCATCTTGATCCCGAATTGCTCACAGAACTGGGCTAATGGCTCATCCCTGAAAGAGGCTGTGTTATCAGTGACAATCTTACTTGGGCAGCCGAATCTTGTGATGAGGTCTTCCAGGAATCCAATGATTACCTTGTGGGAAGCATTCCTAGTGGGGATAGCTTCAATCCACTTAGTAAAGAAATCTATAGCAGCCAGGATCCATCTGTGCTGCCCACTAGAAGCATGGTGGATTTCGCCAATAAAATCTATACCCCATTGCTGGAAAGGTCCTGAAACAACCACAGGATTTAAAGGAAAAGACTTGAGCTGTTGTTTTCCTACAAATCTTTGACATTTGATGCAGACTCTGACCCTTCTGCAGACGTCAGTGAATACGGTGGGCCAGTAGTATCCAACCCTGAGGATTTTGTAGACTATGGCTTTCCAGAAATGATGCCCTCCACATAGGCTATCGTGAAATTCAACCATGATCCTATCAGCCTCTTGTGGATCTACACATTTCAAAAGCAACCCCAAGGGATCTTTCCAATATAAAACTTCATTGACAAGGCAATATCTGACCGCTTTGAGCTTCAGAGCTCTTGCCTTGTTTCTTTGCAGGCCATATGGAGGCCGCAACTCCTATAGAAAATATATGACATCCTTATACCAGGGACATCGAGCCAACGGGGGTTCTATTTGAGGGTCTATTTCAGATAGCCGATCCTGCTAAATTTCTGAGTATTCATTGATGAAACCTACCCCCAAATCTTGGCAATTTGCTTCAGCCAACAACTTAGCTAAGCCTTGACCTTTGATTAATTTGGCAGGCCTTATTTCTAAGTCAAACTTAAGGATCTTAGCTATCCACTTACTCCTCCTCCCGTCCATGTCAAGCTGAATACGAATTTCTTTAACAACGGCCGAGGGGACATACGCAATGATTTTTTACTATAGGACATAGGTTCTAAAGGCTTTGAGAGCCTTTACCAGGGCATAGGCCTGCTTCTCCATAATGTCGTACCTAACTTCGGCTTCCCTTAAAGCTTTGCTAAAATAGGCAATAGGCTACTCTAACCCAGCCTCATTTGTCTGTAATAAAACAACAACCACTGTGTCAGGTGAGGCAAAGGAGAAAATAAGGAAATCCTTTAAGTAATCAGGACTAATAAGCACAGGAGCTCCAGTCAAGGCCTTATTTATTTTATCAAAGGAATTTTGCGATTCAGAAGTCCACCTCACTTCATTTCCTTTCCTTAACATGGTTGTTATAAGTTTTACCTCCTCAACAAAGTTAGAAACAAACCTCCTTAGAAAATTAATCTTACCAAGGAAAGATTGGACCTCCTTCCTGGATCTTGGGATTGATAAGGCTTGTATTGCCTCAATTCTGCTAGGATCGATATTGAATCCTTCTACTGATACTATGTGGCCTATTAACTTTCCCTCCTTCATGGCGAACATAGATTTCTTGGGATTCAATGAAATGCCAAAACTCGCATTTCAGGAAAACCTTCCTAAGATGACAACGATGTTCTTTATCATATTTTGAAAAGACTGTTATGTCATCCAGATAGATGACCACAAACTTATCATTTTCCCCAATGAAAGCTATATCCATGGCACATTGAAACGTTGCCTTTGCATTCATCAATCCAAAAGGCATTTTAGCATACATGAATGTGCCCCATGGAGTGGTAAATGTCGTCTTTTCCCTGTCCTCAGGCAGAACAGAGATTTTATTGTAGCCAGAGAAGCCATCGATCATGGAAATCCTAGATTCTCTTGTTACCCTCTGCAATATATGTTCCATATTTGGTAAGGGGTAATTATCCTTCCGTGAGCTCCTGTTCAGGTTTCTGAAGTCTACACAGAGTCTGATTTCTCCATTCTTTTTCATTACTGGTACCAAGTTGGCCACCCACTCTGAATATCTCAGTGGTATGATGATCTAGGCCTGTAGCAGCTTCTTCACTTCCCTCTCCATGATAGGAAACAACATAGGATTGCTCTGTCTTAGCTTCTGCCTAAATGGCTTTGATTCATTTTTCAACGAGATTTTATGCTCAGTGACAGAAGTGTCATATGTTTTGAGATCTTCATAGGTCCAGGCGAAAACATCATCAAACTCCCTCAATAGTTCAGCGTATTTAACCCTCTGCTCCTTTGTCAGACTTCTTGACAATTTGACAAACTTGGGTTCATTCTCAGTGCCAATGTTGCACTGAGTTGTATCAATGTCATCCTCTGAGATTTCCCCTTTTAACGCCACATCATTTCTATCAAAAAGCCGTTCCAAAGGAACCAGTCCCCTTGGAATATGATTGTTGGGCAAATGCATAATGTTATGCTCTACAATCTTATTCAGAAAATTACCCCCATCAAGCTTCTCTTGAGAGACAAAGTCTTGGTCAATATGCATCTCTGGAAATTCTTTAACAGTTTCCAAGAATCTTTTGATCTGAAGATCATCCTCAAACACCTTCCAATGTTTGACATTGTCAGGTATGGAGGGCCTATATTTTACTTCTACATCGTATCTGAAGTTGGGTGGCAAGGGCACTTTGAAATTGCTTGCTGATGTATCCAAGGAATCTTCCACTGTGTTCTTCTCTCTTGGGACGAAAGAAATGTTGAATGCTGAGAAGAAACTGTCAATTAGGTCCCATACCTCATTCCTGTAACTTCTGAGTCAAGGATGCTTAGCCTGATAAGCGTTTCTAATCTGTTGGATTACCAATTCTACATCTCCAAACACTGCTACCTCCTGAATTCCCATTTCCTTTGTAGCTCTTAATCCTAGAACAAGAGCTTCATATTCTGCCACATTGTTGGTAGCTCCAAATTCTAGTTTGTATGACAGAGATATGGTTTCTTGAGCAGGTGACACAAAAAACACCCCAGCACTAGCGCCTTACCTGGAAAAGGCTCCATCAAAAAACATTTTCCAGATGGGGGTGATGGAGGGAGGAAATTCATGAGAAGTGGTGGGCTTCTTTCTGAGTTTTAGAGGAGGCTTGGGAGCATTAGTGAGTTGTAGTAAACTGGAACCTAAATCAGTGTCCAAGGAAAAAATGGGATGGTTGGTAGGATTGGCTTCATCACTGATTATATAGGCCAGCTGGGCTTCTCTGTATAGTCTCCTATGTTCCCCTCCAAATACTGGAATAGTAGCATAGGTCAGGTCCATCTACAGAGTCCCCCCCAGTCTTTTTATCCAAGATCCTTATAACAACATACTGAACTTGGGGGGGACATCAGCCACTACAACATCCATGACCACACTTTTCATGGGCAATTGAAACAAGGTCATGACCAGGTCTTTGATGACTCCTAGACATTGAAATTTCCTGGAGTCGAAGGAATAGAGGTCATGATAGGCTCGGGTGACTTCTAGTCCTAATTATTTGATGAAAGTTTTGGGCATGAGGTTGTGAGAATCCCCTGAATCCATCAAACAGTTGTACAATACCTTGTCATGTATGTTCAAGGAAGTGTAGAAGGGAGGGGATGAATCATTCCTGTCTTCTACCATAGGACCTAGAATAATTGTGGGCTTTTCATCTTGAAAATTGATGGAGTCTATGGGAAGGCATGAGACTTCAGACTACAAAAGCTCAGAGAATCATTTTTTGAACCCTTCATGTTTAATCAATTCGGTGAGGGGAACAGGGATTCTAATCTTTTGAATTTCATGCTCAAAATTAAAAGAAGATGTAAGCTTTGGGATTTCTCTTATTTCAGGAACATGACTCAGGACTATGGGAGAGAGGGGTTGGGCCTTCTTACCTCTGTGACTATCTGGTACTTCATTAGCATGTTTCTCTGTTCTAGTGAACTTCTCAGGCACATCAGGTGCTCCTGTCTTTTTCTTGGACCTTAGGTTATACCTGCCTTGGCTGCTACTAGCCTTGTCTCCCTTGCTAAGTTCATTTAGCTGACTATCCATGAGAGATTCCTCGTATGATGATTGAGTTAGATGAGGAAAAGGAGGAGTGTCTCTGAAGCAGTGGACTTTAGGATCAAGCCCATCTGTTTCCGCTTCTTCCTCATCGACCACAAAATTATTTTGAAAAGGGGCCTGAATTTTTTGGTCTTCTCTATCTCTTCCCCTCTGGTCTCTTTGCATAGTCAGGGGAGCAATATTGTTTGGCCTCCTGAAACCTCCTCTGTTTTCATCATTTTGAGTACCTTTGTATGCTTGCCTCCCCTCCACCTTCATTCTCTCCATCTCTGCAGACAGAGACTTCACCATCTTGGTCAGTTCATCCACTTGAGGGTGAGGCACCGAGGGGCCAGAAGTTGAGGCTTCAGATATTCCCTTTCTCCTGTCTACATCAGTCTTGTTTATCAGTCTATCAGCTGCTAATACGTTAGATTCCACCTCTATGGATGCATCTTGCATCTGAGCTAGGGAGGTGGCTCTTCTTTCTCTCAATAGAAGACAGAAATCAGGCTCGAATGCACTAGCATAAGAAATTTTGGCAGAGGCTTCTGAGGGATTTATCTCAACAGGAATCTTATTATACATCTTATTGAATCTTTTGGAGAAGTCAGAGACAAACTCTCCTTCCATATTATTCAAAGACTTGAACTCTGTCATGTAATACATGAAATCCTTCCTATCTCCCCACTACCTTAGGACAACACTATCCAGAGCTTCAATCCTAGCAATAGATCTGGGGGCCAATCCCCTAAACCATTTACTCACCTCACCATCCAGGCTCTAGGCGAAGACTCTCATCCATACATATTCATTTTCAATGTTCAGGTTGTCTACATAACTGTAGAAAGTAGCCAGGTGCTCTTCCGCAGTTATGTCCCCTTTCCCAGTGAACTTGGGCATATACTTCAGGTAATCTCCAGCAGGGAGAGGATTCATAGGATGGGGTACGATTAAGGGGGCATATCTAGCAGCGACTATGGCATCCATTCTAGTTAGAGGGGGATTAGCACCAGCCATAGGAACAACAGGTGTGTGGGAACTATGAGGCGATGAGGTTTGAAGCAGAAAGATAGGAGTTGATCTTACAGAGTGGGAGGGGGACTTCATTGAACATGGAGAATGGGCTTGTGGGCTCAGAGGCACATAAAAATCTCTTCCCCCAACAACAGTAACAACAGGAGGAGGTGTGGTAAAACCCTAGGTAGGAGAAAATTCAGAGGTGTTGGGTTTGAACCAGGGTACCACCTCGGGGGGGAAAGGAGTGACAAGAGTTTCTCCTACTAATCCGAGACCAGGAAGAGAAAAACCAACAAGAACACTCCCAAAATTTAGATTATGGGAAACTCCGACGAAAGGTAATACAACAAGACGAAATGAATGGGGTGGAGTTTCTATAAAATCATGAAAATCATCAGAAATACCTGGTTTAGAAGTAGAAGTACTGTCTCTAGAGGACTTTCCCTTTCTGATAATATTCTCTGGGTTAGCTTCAGGTGGTGCTAATGGCAACTATGGATTAGACCTTGTGTGTCTTCCCCTAGAAGCCACGACTGAAACAATGAAGCCGCTTCTGGGTTCGCATCAATGGAATTCCCCAGCGGAGTCGTGTCAGTGGAGTCACCAGGTGCACAGTAACAATCTCAATAGTTCTGATATCTAATGCACCTTCAGAATCAATTGATCTTTGTCGTCCAATCCTAGGGAAAATATTCAACTTCGTCCCTGGAAATGGTGCCAGAAATGTTGGCGTTAGAAGTCACTCCTGGATTGCTTACAGGAGCAGAGCCCAACGCCCATCAGTTTTATGTCATGATAGTTTTAATGGGTGATCAAATGGGTAGAGACTCAGAAATATATCGCTCTAACTTAGGGACTAGGTCTGGTATGTAAAGGAAAAATGAGGTCTTGATATAACTTCAGTCAGTGGGTTGATTATAAGATGAGCAGGTGGAAGACTTGGTGAGAGGAGTGAGAAAAACTACCTCGAGCAACAGGCCTTTCAGCAGTTCGCAGAAGAAAAACTCTGAATGCAAGATGCTCTTGGTTCAGAGTTTCGAGGAACTTAAGGGGTGACTTGACTAGATCCTCCAATTCCAAGTCATTCAGCGCTAAGAAAATCACAAGGACCGATTAGAGACAATGCAACTGTTACAGTGATCCAACCTACATCATCCTATAACAGTTACAACTCAACTGCATCCTCCAATTTTGAGCTGTTCTAACACAGTGTAAACAAAGATATGAAAGAAACTGACATTCATAAGGTAAGAAGTCTCAAGAGTCCATGCATAACCATAATAACCAGTGCTTTGTTAAAGCTTTACAACCAGGAGCCTCGCTCAATCATTGATGATTACAAAAAATGGTGAAAATGCCCAAATATACTCCATACAAAAACCCTAGTAGTGAAAACAAGACTCTGCAATAAAAGCATTATGTCTACATGTCTTATGATAGTCTGTGCATGCATACTCCGGACGATCGCAATCATACTCCTTACTATCCTGCAGATGGATCGACGTGCTTCAGTCCTTTGCCAGACTTTCCATTTATGGTGGAGACAATGTCTAACCACCTCCAACAACTACAATAACTACCTTCTTGGGATCAGGAATGGTCCCGGTCAACTCTGCCTTCGGGGACGTGGAGGTCTTCTCGAGCTGCCACCTGGATCAGCTGAATGGTTCAAGGGATTAGTTGTGGAGGATGTGGCATGCTTGATGAGGAGGCTGAAGGTTCCAGTACTATGAAGGTGAGACGGGGGAAGGGGTGCTTACGTGGAAGTGATACGAAGGCAGAAGACAACGAATGGTGGAAGGTGCTAAGGTGGAGATGAATGGGAGAAAGGGACACATGGCAAGCGATGAGAGGAATATGAGCTAAAAGGGGGGCCATGTGGGTAGACATGGCAGGATATGTTGGTCCTGAGATGGGAGAGATCTACAGGAGGTGACACGATAGGCGGGGGCCTCACATCATTCTGGACCCCCCCCTTCTCATTAAAAGAAAAATGGAAAGAGGGTCCGGAATGGCTTGAGAGCCGCTGATCTGGGAACCTCGATCTCAACCATTAGAAAGGTGCGCACCCGATTTCAG
>ML778903.1:309870-440702 GCA_009831015.1 Picea engelmannii | reverse complement strand
CCGTTAAAGGCAGAATAGCAAGAGGGGTGCGGAATTTACTGACAGTCGTCGATTTGGGTGGACAGATTGTGATCGCCCAAAACTGCCCGTTCATTAAAGTGACGTGCCTGCCCTCTAAAATTTGGGAAAGTGGATTTTTGGAGTTTCTTTCTTCACCCAATGGACGCTTCTTCAGGAGAGAACCCCCCAATCATAATTATGTGCTAACATGATCCTTGCTTCTAAGCTCATTGTTAGACATAAAGCAAGATGAGTCATTTCTTCTGACCTCACTATTAGAGGTAAAGCATGACGATGTGTGTGTTCCTTGCTTTTGACCTCGCTATTGGACATAAAGCAAGATGAGTCATTTCTTTTGACCTCATTGTTAGATGTAAAGCAAGATGATGTGTTTGTTCCTTGCTTCTGACCCCCTGTTAGACGTAAAGCAAGATAATGTGTGTGTTCCTTGCTTCTGACCTCACTATTAAACGTAAAGCAAGATGAGTCATTTCTTCTGACCTAACTATTAGATGTAAAGCAAAACGATATGTGTTTTCCTTTCTTCTGACCTAGTTGTTAGATGTAAATCAAGATCATGTGTTCCTTTCTTTTGACTTAGTTGTTAGACATAAAGCAAGATGATGTGTTCCCTGCTTCTAACCTAGTTGTTGGACGTAAATCAAGATGATGTGTTCCTTGCTTCTGACCTAGTTGTTAGACGTAAAGCAAGATGATGTGTTCCTTGCTTCTGACCTAATTGTTGGACGTAAAGCAAGATGATGTGTTCCTTGCTTCTGACCCAGTTGTTAGACGTAAATCAAGATGATGTATACCTTTCTTCTGACCTAGTTATTAGACGTAAAGCAAGATGTGACTTGCACTGAGCTACCATCTAAATAGCTGTGACATAGAGCCAATCTAGTACTGTGATGGGCCAGCCTTGTACTGTGATGATTATGAGGTATCATTTTATATATTGATACATATTGATGTAGATGATGATGGCATTCTTTTAAGAATGATGATGTTGCTGATGAAGAAAACTTCTGATGACTTATAGATATGCCAACCAATGTTCCAAGATGATATTGACGATACTATCCTCCTGATTCCACTGATGATGCAGACCTCTCTCGCTTGATGATGTTGAAGAATACCCTTCTTGTTAAGGGGGAGTGTTGAAATAATGTAACTGCAAAGAGTATTCTTATTATTATTGATATATTATTCATAGGATCAATCCCCATTGAGGATTGATCATGTCGGTTATTGTATTAGGACCAAATCCCCTTTTGCGAATTGCTCAACAGACAATTGTAATAGGCAGAATAATAAGTCGGCCCCAACAGTTATTATTGAGACCCAGAAATATAATAAAGGTGGGTTTACACACCCAGAGTAAGAAGTCAGCCCTGCCAGTGAAGAGACACTTCACATGTGCCAGAACTTGTATAAATAAAGGAGGCTAGCACCTCATTTGGAAATAACTCACTTGCTCAGTTTGAGAGACAAGTTCTGATCTGTTACCGGCAAAGGAGAGAGGGAGAAGAGTAGTGCATATTTTGGAGAGGACTTTATGTATTGGTTTGAGTTATCTCTTCGCATTGTATTGGCAATTTATAATAACGAATTTTTGCTGGGTTTTCTTCCCCTAGAGGGTTTCCCAGGATAAATGTTGTGTCTCTTGTGAAAGTGTATTTCTCAATGATATTGTTCTTATGTTGCTGTTATCTGTTGAAATGAAAAGACCTATAATAATGGCATCAACATTAACACCTTCTTGGGCATCTGCTGAAGCTTCGGTGCTGGCTTCTTATCTGGATGTATTACCTGCTTATTTCCATGTACAAAATTAGAGTGTATGGAATCATCTCTAATGTCTGAAACTGATGGAAGAACAAGAGTATATGCATGTTTCAGTGGAGGTGCATGCAAAGTACTCTCCTTATGTGTAATTAGAATAGAGGAGTCATCGTAAAAAAACTTAGTGAATTTATACAACCTTGACTTGTGATCCACCTCACCAATTGCAATAATGGAATTGTCATGCATGTCAATTACTGAAACTAAATCTGATGTAAATTCAACATTTTTGCCTTTCTGAGTGATGTGATAAACTGAGAGCAGATTCATAGAAAGCTTTGAACCATGTAAAACATTCTCAAAACTGTCATTGTGGAGTTCCACTCTCCCTTATCCTGGTACTGCTACTGGAGTATCATCCCCCATGAGAATAGGGGGTCTTGAACATGGACTCAAGGAAGAGAAAACTTCCTCTTTCATTGCCATATGATGGGTTGCACCAGAATCTATAATCCATAAATCACATGAGGAATTAATTACAACAAGAGTGTGATGATTACCTTTCTTAGGAGCAGGATATTCTTCTTTCTGTTTCTTGACTCCCTCTGGAATGAAGTTTCCAAGGTTGTTCAGCTGAAGTGCATGTGCCATAAGATCGATTTGTTTCGTTATGCATGTGGATTCTTCATCATTCGGTTTATTGCAGTAAGTGCACTGCTTTCCCTTCTTCTTCTTGGAATCTAAAGAGTCTTTGGAACCTGAAGAATCATTAAAGGATTTGGAATATCCCTCCTTCCTATTCTATTTGAATGACCGTTTTCCATCCTGCATGGTGAGTGCATGTGCTTTGTTATCTTTCATGAGGCCCATATGTATGAGTTTTGTCTGCTCTTGTGTAAGAGACTCTATGAACTAAGCCAACGTAGGCATTTTCCAATTTGTTCCAAAAAGACATCTGCCAGAATGGAAATTGGAGACATATACAGTGTATTCTGGTCCTAGCTTGGCCAAGATTGTTAGAATAAGTTGTTTCTCTTGTGTAGACTTATCAATACCACATTCACCCAAGCTTAATAACAAAGATTTAAATTTAGTAAAAAAATCTTGTATATTATCAAAACTTTTAGGGTCTAAGGTATTCAACTCTACCTCAAGCATATGACCTCGCATCTCATCCTGCTTTCCAAATAGTCCTTCCAAGGTGGTCTAGATCTTGTTTGGAGTCTTGCATGTGGCAACATGAAACCACAAATCAATGGAGATTAACTCAAGAAGTAGTCCTGTGGCCTCATCCTTACGGTTCACCCATCTCATCTTCTCAATCACTGATGTAGGTTTTGTTTCTGTCGCCATCGTTAAATTATACAATCATTTCCTTCTAAGTTGGAATTCTTCCTTGGGCTTCTAATCAAAATAGTTGTATAGTATGAGGATTACCACCAAGTTTTACTGTATAATGGTTTTCATATCCGTCTCTCCCACTGATTCCAAGAACCCCTAAAAAATTACTCTCAATCTGCAAGTGAAAAATTAAGAAATTAATAATTCATATCAGTTTCAGAAGATTATCTTGCGACTTACTTTTTGTGCAAACGGTTGAAAACCCACTTCCAAAATGGGAAGATTTACTTTACACATTGGTTGTTTCCTCCAAAACGTAATATTTTGGGAGCAATGAATGTGGAAAGGTACGACCACAGATTCGTATCATTTTCAGGAGGCTATCTTGCGGCTCACTTTCTGAGCACACTGTGAAGAATCTCGCGAAATGTTTGAAAACCCACTTCATAAATGGGCCTATTTACTTTCAACACGTGTCGTTTCCTCCAAAATGTAATATTTTGGGAGGAATAATTGCTGAAAGTTACGACCATGGATTTATCTCACCAAAGCTCCGATTTTCCTTATTCTTTGGCTTGTCTGGCTTCCTCCAAGCAGCATAACTCTTATGCCATGTCAGTGTTTCATAGAAACCTGCACAGGAGATCTAGCTAAGCAAGTACAAACAAAGCTTATCAAGAAAGGAAGAGAGATTCAATATGGAAGAGTGAGAAAATATATTCACACTACTCCAATGAGCTGATGATTGATACATAGATCATGATCAATATGATATAATGAATGAGTGGAATACACTCATATATAGGGAAAAACATTCCATAATTAAGAAAAGCGATCTAGTAGTTAGCTTTCCTTAGGAATGAATGCATGCATAATAGTGATGGTAGAAATAGAAAGTCTAAATAGAAGTAATCAATTAACTCCCACTGAACTAGTGTGTCAAAAATAGAAATTACTCAAACACCCCATTGAACATCACTATGGAGTAAAAAATGAGTCCCGACTACTAGGCCATTCTAGGTACTCATGTACAATGCAACTAATGAACACTGAATAAAAGTGAGGAAATAGGGAAAACCACGTGGGAACAAAACCCCCCCTCAAAGGATAATGTATCAAAAGAAGAAAATGACAGCTGCTAGGCAACTGTGTTGTTCACTGCAAGATGATCTCGCAAAGTCTGAAACTTTTGCTCATTGAAAGTCTTTGTGAAGATGTAGAAATCTTTATGGAACTGATGAAGTCCTTTGGCAACCTATTGGGCCTTGTACTTCTTGATCCTGTGGACCCATCTGCACCTGAAAATATTCCTTTCTGGTGGATGTGGAACCAGATTCCAAGTCTGGTTCTGTAGGAGTGAGTAGTACTCCTTCTGCATGGCTGATTGCCATAATGGATTTTCCACGACCCTATTGTAGTTCTGTGGATCAGTAGATTGAGCCATATAGCAATGTATGTGTGTCACAGGTTCTGAAACTGAAAATACATGAGAAGGCTCCTCATGATGAGATCGAGTCCTCCTGGAATCCAATGGATTCCCTGCAAGGTTTCCTGTTGCCTAAAGTGTGGTATGTGCATTCTTGGGAATCCGCTGAAGCTTCGGCGCTGGCTTCTTATCTGGATGTACTACCTTCTTATTTCCATGTACAAAATCAGAGTGTATGGAATCATCTCTAATGTTTGAAACTGATGGAAGAACAAGAGTATATGCATTTTTTAGTGGAGGTGAATGAAAAGTACTCTCCTTATGTGTAATTAGAATAGAGGAGTCATCGTCAGAAAACCTAGTGAATTTATACAACCTTGACTTGTGATCCACCTCACCAATTGCAATAATGAAATTGTCATGCATGTCAATTACTGAAACTAAATCTGATGTAAATTCAAACTTTTCGCCTTTCTGAGTGATCTGATAAACTGAAAGCAGATTCATGGAAAGCTTTAGACCATGTAAAACATTCTCAAAACTGCCATTGTGGAGGTCCACTCTCCCTTATCCTGGTACTACTACTAGAGTATCATCCCCCATGAGAATAGGGGGTCTTGAACATGGAATCAAGGAAGAGAAAACTTCCTCTTTCATTGCCATATAATGAGTTGCTCAAAAATTTATAATCCATGAATCAGATGAGGAATTAATTGCAACAAGAGCATGATGATTACCTTTCTTAGGAGAAGGATATTCTTCTTTCTATTTCTTGTTGACTCCCTCTGGAATGAAGTTTCCAAGGTTGTTCTGCTGAAGTGCATGTGCCATAAGATCGATATGTTTCTTCATGCATGTAGATTCTTCATGATTTGGTTTATTGCAGTAAGTGCACTGCTTTCCCTTCTTCTTCTTGGAATCTGAAGAGTCTTTGGAACCTGAAGAATCATTAAAGGATTTGGAATATCCCTCCTTCCTATTCTGTTTGAATTACCCTTTTCTATCCTGCATGGTGAGTGCATGTTCTTTGGGATCTTTCATGAGGCCCATATGTATGAGTTTTGTCTGCTCTTCTGTAAGAGACTCAATGAACTGAGCCAACGTAGGCATTTTTCAATTTGTTCCAAAAAGACATCTGCTAGAATGGAAATTGGAGACATATACAGTGTATTTTGGTCCTAGCTTGGCCAAGATTGTTAGAATAAGTTGTCTCTTTTGTGTAGACTTATCAATACCACATTTACCCAAGCTTAATAACAAAGATTTAAATTTAGTAAAAAAATCTTGTATATTATCAAAACTTTTAGGGTCTAAGGTATTCAACTCTACCTCAAGCATATGACCTCTCATCTCATCCTGCTTTCTAAAGAGTCCTTCCAAGGTGGTCGAGATCTCGTTTGTAGTCTTTCATGTGGAAACATGAAACCACAAATCAGTGGAGATTAACTCAAGAAGTAGTCCTATGGCCTCATCCTTACAGTTCTCCCATCTCATCTTCTCAATCGCTGATGTAGCTTTTGTTTCTGTCGCCATCATCAAATTATACAATCATTTCCTTCTGAGTTGGAATTCTGCCTTGGGCTTCCAATCAAAATAATTGAATGATGTGAGGATTACCACCAAGTTTTACTGTATAATAGTTGTCATATCCATCTCTCCCACTAATTCCAAGAACCCCTAAAAATTTACTCTTAATCTGCAATTGAAAAATTAAGAAATTAATAATTCATATCAGTTTCAGGAGATGATCTTGTAACTTACTTTATGTGCAAACGGTGAGGAATATCGCCAAATGGATGAAAACCCACTTCCAAAATCGGTCGATTTACTTTCTTCATGGGTTCTTTCCTCCAAAACGTAATATTTTGGGAGCAATGAATGTGGAAATGTACGACCATGGATTCGTATTAGTTTTAGGAGGTTATCTTGCAGCTCACTTTCTGAGCACACCGTGAAGAATCTCATGAAATATTTGAAAACCCACTTCCAAAAAGGGCCTATTTACTTTCAACAGGTGTCGTTTCCTCCAAAACGTAATATTTTAGGAGGAATAATTGCTGAAAGTTAGGACCACAGATTTATCTCAGCGAAACCCCGATTTTCCTTATTCTTTGGTTTGTCTAGCTTCCTCCAAGCAACATAGCTCTGATGCCATGTCAGTGTTTCATGGAAACCTGCATAGGAGATCTTGTTAAAGAAAGTACAGACAAATCTTATCAAGAAAGGAAGAGAGATTCAATATGGAAGAATGAGAAAATATATTCACACTACTCCAATGAGCTGATGATTGATACATAGATCATGATCAATATGATACAATGAATGAGTAGAATACACTCATATATAGGGAAAATCATTCCATAATTAAGAAAAGAAATCAAGCAATTAGCTTTCCTTAAGAATGCATGCATGCATAATAGTGATGGTAAAAATAGAAAGTCTAAATAGAACTAGTTAGTTAACTCCCACTAAACTAGTGTGTCGAAAATATAAATTTCTCCAACACCCCACTGAACATCACTATGGAGTAAAAAATGAGTCCCGGCTACTAGGACATTCTAGGTACTCATGTACAATGCAACTAATGAACACTGAATAAAAGTGAGGAAAGAGGGAAAACCACGTGGGAACAAACCCCCCCCTCAAAAGATAATGTATCAAAAGAAGAAAATGACAGCTGCTAGGCAACTGTGTTGTTCACTACAAGACGATCTCGCAAAGTCTGAAACTTCTTCTCATTTAAATTCTTCGTGAATATGTATAAATATTTATGGATATGATGAAGTCCTTTGGAAAACTATCGGGCCTTGTACTTCTTGATCCCGTGGACCTATCTGCAACTGAAAATATCCCTTTCTGGTGGATGTGGAACCAGATTCTAAGTCTAGTTCTGTAGGAGTGAGTAATACTCCTTCTGCATGGCTTATTGCCATAATGGATTTTCCACAACCCTATTGTAGTTCTGTGGATCAGTAGATTGAAACATATAGCAATGTATGTGCATCTCAGGTTCTGAAACCGAAAATACATGAGAAGGCTCCTCATGTTGAGATCGAGTCCTCCTCGAATCTAATGGATTCCATGCAAGGCTTCCTACTGCCTAAAGTGTGGTATGTGCCTTCTTGGGCATATGCTGAAGCTTCGACACTGGCTTATTATTTGGATGTACTACCTTCTTATTTCCATGTACAAAATCAGAGTGTATGGAATCATCTCTCATGTCTAAAACTGATGGAAGAAAAAGAGTATATGCATGTTTTAGTGGAGGTGCATGCAAAGTAGTCTCCTTATGTGTAATTAGAATAGAGGAGTCATCGTCAAAAAACTTAGTGAATTTATAAAACCTTGACTTATTATCCACCTCAACAATTGCAATAATGGAATTGTCATGCATGTTAATTACTGAAACTGAATCTGATGTAAATTCAACATTTTTGCTTTTCTGAGTGATCTGATAAACTTAGAGCAAATTCATAGAAAGCTTTGGACCATGTAAAACATTCTCAAAACTGCCATTGTGGAGTACCACTCTCCCTTATCCTGGTACTGTTACTGGAGTATCATCCCCCATGAGAATAGGGGGTCTTGAACTTGGATTCGAGGAAGAGAAAACTTCCTCTTTCATTGCCATATGATGGGTTGCACCATAATCTATAATCCATGAATCAAATGAGGAATTAATTGCAACAAGAGCATGATGATTACCTTTCTTAGGAGTAAGATATTCTTCCTTCTGCTTCTCGACTCCCTCTGGAATGAAGTTTCCAAGTTTGTTCCATTGAAGTGCATGTGCCATAAGATTGATCCATTTCTTCATGCATGTGGATTCTTCATGATTCGGTTTATTGTAGTAAGTGCACTGCTTTCCCTTGTTCTTCTTGGAATCTGAAGAGTCTTTGGAACCCGAAGAATCATTAAATGATTTGGAATATCTCGCCTTCCTATTCTCTTTGAATGACCATTTTCCATACTGCATGGTTAATGCATGTACTTTGGGATCTTTCATGAGGCCCATATGTATGAGTTTTTTCTGCTGTTGTGTAAGAGACTCAATGAATTGACCAAACGTAGGCATTTTCCAATTTGTTCCAAAAAGACATCTGCTAGAATGGAAATTGGAGACATATACAGTGTATTCTGGTCCTAGCTTGGCCAATATTGTTAGAATAAGTTGTTTCTCTTGTGTAGACTTATCAATACCACATTCACCCAAGCTTAATAACAAAGATTTAAATTTAGTAAAAAAATCTTGAATATTATCAAAACTTTTAGGGTTTAAGGTATTCAACTCTACCTCAAGCATATGACCTCGAATCTTTTTCTGCTTTCCAAAGAGTCCTTCCAAGGTGGTCCAGATCCCGTTTGGAGTCCTGCATGCGACAACATGAAACCAAAAATCAGTGGATATTAACTCAAGAAGTAGTCCTGTGGCCTCATCTGTACGGTTCACCCATCTCATCTTCTCAATCACTGATGTAGGTTTTGTTTCGTTTGCCATTGTCAAATTATACAATCATTTCCTTCTGAGTTGGAATTCTGCCTTGGGATTCTTATCAAAATAATTGTATGGTGTGAGGATTACCACCAAGTTTTACTGTATAATAGTTGTCATATCCATCTCTCTCACTGATTCCAAGAACCCCTAAAAATTTACTCTCAATCTGCAAGTGAAAAATTAAGAAATTAATAATTCATATCAGTTTCAGGAGATGATCTTGCGACTTACTTTCTATGCAAATTGTGAGGAATATCGCTAAACGGTTGAAAACCCACTTCCAAAATGGGCGGATTTACTTTATACATGAATTGTTTCCTCCAAAACATAATATTTTTGGAGCAATGAATGTGGAAAGGTACGACCATGGATTCGTATTAGTTTCAGGAGGCTATCTTGCGGCACACTTTCTAAGCACACCATGAAGAATCTAGTGAAATGTTTGAAAACCCACTTCCAAAATGGGCCTATTTACTTTCGACACATGCTGTTTTTTCACAAATGTAATATTTTGGGAGGAATAATTGCTGAAAGTTACGACCACAGATTTATCTCGCTGAAACCCCGATTTTCCTTATTCTTTGGCTTGTGTGGCTTCCTCCAAGTAGCATAGCTCTGATGCCATGTCAGTGTTTCATGGAAACTTGCATAGGGGATCTATCTAAAGAAAGTACAAACAAAGCTTATCAAGAAAGGAAGAGAGATTCAATATGGAAGAATGAGAAAATATATTCACACTACTCCAATGAGCTGATGATTGATACATAGATCATGATCAATATGATACAATGAATGAGTGGAATACACTCATACATAGAGAAACGAATTCCATAATTAAGAAAAGAAATCAAGCAGTTAGCTTTCCTTAGGAATGCATGCATGCATAATAGTGATGGTAAAAATAGAAAGTCTAAATAGAACTAGTCAGTTAACTCCCACTGAACTAGTGTGTCGAAAATAGAAATTTCTCCAACACCCCACTGAACATCACTATGGAGTAAAAAATGAGTCCCGACCACTAGGCCATTCTAGGTACTCATGTACAATGCAACTAATGAACACTAAATAAAAGTGAGGAAAGAGGGAAAACCACGTGGGAACAAAACCCACCCTCAAAAGATAACGTATCAAAAGAAGAAAATGACAGCTGCTAGGCAACTGTGTTCTTCACCGCAAGACGATCTCGCAAAGTATGAAACTTATGCTCATTGAAAGTCTTCGTGAAGATGTAGAAATATTTATGGATATGATGAAGTCCTTTGACAACCTATCGGGCCTTTTACTTCTTGATCCTGTGGACCCATCTGCACCTGAAAATATTCCTTTTTGGTGGATGTGGAACCATATTCCAAGTTTGGTTCTGTAGGAGTGAGTAATACTCCTTCTGCATGGCTAATTTCCATAATGGATTTTCCACAACCCTATTGTAGTTATGTGGATCAGTAGATTGAACCATATAGCAATGTATGTGCATCTCAGGTTTTGAAACTGAAGATACATGAGAAGGCTCCTCATGCTGAGATCGAGTCCTCTTTGAATCCAATGGATTACCTGTAAGGTTTCCTGCTGCCTAAAGTGTGGTATGTGCCTTCTTGAGCATCTACTGAAGCTTCGACACTGGCTTCTTATCTGGATGTACTACCTACTTATTTCCATGTACAAAATCAGAGTGTATGGAATCATCTCTAATGTCTGAAACTGATGGAAGAACAAGATTATATGCATGTTTCGATGGAGGTGCATGCAAAGTACTCTCCTTATGTGTAATTAGAATAGAGGAGTCATCGTCAGAACACTTAATGAATTTATACAACATTGACTTGTGATCCACCTCACCAATTGCAATAATGGAATTGTCATGCATGTCAATTACTAAAACTGAATGTAATGTAAATTCAACCTTTTTGCCTTTCCGAGTGATCTAATAAACTAAGAGTAGATTCATAGAAAGATTTGGACCATGTAAATCATTCTCAAAACTTCCATTGTGGAGTTCCACTCTCCCTTATCCTGGTATTGCTACTGGAGTATCATCCCCCATGAGAATAGGGGGTCTTGAACATGGACTCAAAGAAGAGAAAACTTCCTCTTTTGTTGCCATATGATGGGTTTCACCAGAATCTATAATCCATGAATCAGATGAGGAATTAATTGCAACAAGAGTATGATGATTACATTTCTTAGGAGTAGGATATTCTTCCTTCTTCTCTTGACTCCCTCTAGAATGAAGTTTCCAAGGTTGTTCTGCTGAAGTGCATGTGCCATAAGATCGATTTGTTTCTTCATGCATGTGGATTCTTCATGATTCGGTTTATTACAGTAAGTGCACTGCTTTCCCTTCTTCTTCTTGGAATCTGAAGAGTCTTTGGAACCTGAAGAATCATTAAAGGATTTGGAATATCCCTCCTTCCTATTCTATTTCAATGACCATTTTCCATCCTGCATGGTGAGTGCATGTGCTTTGGGATATTTCATGAAGCCCATATGTATGAGTTTTGTCTGCTCTTGTGTAAGAGACTCAATGAATTGAGCCAACGTAGGCATTTTCCAATTTGTTCCAAAAAGACATCTGCCAGAATGGAAATTGGAGACATATACATTGTATTCTGGTCCTAGCTTGGCCAAGATTGTTAGAATAAGTTGTTTCTCTTGTGTAGACTTATCAATACCACATTCACCCAAGCTTAATAACAAAGATTTAAATTTAGTAAAAAAATCGTGTATATTATCAAAACTTTTAGGGTCTAAGCTATTCAACTTTACCTTAAGCATCTAACCTCACATCTCATCCTGCTTTCCAAAGAGTCCTTCCAAGGTGGTCTAGATCTCATTTGGAGTCTTGCATGCGGCAACATGAAACCACAAATCAATGGAGATTAACTCAAGAAGTAGTCTTGTGGCCTCATCCTTAAGGTTCGCCCATCTCACCTTCTCAATCGCTGATGTAGGTTTTGTTTCTGTCGCCATTGTCAAATTGTACAATCATTTCCTTCTGAGTTGGAATTTTGCCTTGGGATTCCAATCAAAATAATTGTATGGTGTGAAGATTACCACGAAGTTTTACTGTATAATAGTTGTCATATCCATCTCTCCCACTGATTCCAAGAACCCCTAAAAATTTACTCTCAATCTGCAAGTGAAAAATTAAGAAATTAATAATTCATATCAGTTTCAAGAGATGATCTTGCGACTTACTTTTTGTGCAAACAGTGAGGAATCTCGCCAAATGGTTGAAAAACCACTTCCAAAACGGGCCGATTTACTTTCTCCATGGGTTTTTTCCTCCAAAACGTAATATTTTGGGAGCAATGAAAGTGGAAAGATACAGCCACAGATTTGTATCAATTTCAGGAGGCTATCTTGCGGCTCACGTTCTGAGCACACCGTGAAGAATCTCACGAAATGTTTGAAAACCCACTTCCAAAATGGGCCTATTTACTTTTAGCATGTGCCATTTCCTCCAAAACGTAATATTTTGGGAGGAATAATTTTTGATAATTATGACAACAGATTTATCTCGCCAAAACCCTGATTTTTCTTATTCTTTGGTTTGTTTGGCTTCCTCGAAGTAACATAGCTCTGATGCCATGTCATTGTTTCATGGAAACCTACACAGGAGATCTAGCTAAAGCAAGTACAAACAAATCTTATCAAGAAAGGAAGAGAGATTCAATATGGAATAATGAGAAAATATATTTACACTACTCCAATGAGTTGATGATTGATACATAGATCATGATCAATATGATACAATGAATGAGTGGAATACACTCATATATAGGGAAAAGTATTCCATAATTAAGAAAAGGAATCAAGCAGTTAGCTTTGCTTAGGAATGCATGCATGCATAATAGTGATGGTAAAAATAGAAAGTCTAAATAGAACTAGTCAGTTAACTCCCACTGAACTAGTGTGTCGAAAATAGAAATTTCTCCAACACCCCACTAAACATCACTATGGAGTAAAACATGAGTCCTGGCTACTACGTCATTCTAGGTACTCATGTACAATGCAACTAATGAACACTGAATAAAAGTGAGGAAAGAGGGAAAACCACATGGGAACAAAACCACCCCTCAAAAGATAATGTATCAAAAGAAGAAAATGATAGTTGCTAGGCAACTGTGTTCTTCAGTGCAAGACGATCTTGCAAAGTCTGAAACTTCTACTCATTGAAAGTCTTCGTGAATATATAGAAATCTTTATGGATATGATGAAGTCCTTTGGCAACCTATCGGGCCTTGTACTTTTTGATCCTTTAGACCCATCTGCACCTGAAAATATTCCTTTCTGGTGGATGTGGAACCATATTCCAAGTTTGGTTCTGTAGGAGTGAGTAATACTCCTTCTGCATGGCTGATTGTCATAATGGATTTCCCACAACCCTATTGTATTTTTGTGGATCGGTAGATTGAACCATATAGCAATGCATGGGCATCGCAGGTTCTGAAACTAAAAATACATGAGAAGGCTCCTCATGCTGAGATCATGTCCTCCTCGAATCCAATGGATTCCCTGTAAGGTTTCCTGCTGCCTGAAGTGTTGAATGTGCCTTTTTGGGCATTTGCTGAAGCTTCAGCTCTGGCTGTTTATCTGGATGTACTACCTGCTTATTTCCATGTACAAAATCAGAGTGAATGGAATCATCTCTAATGTCTCAAACTCATGGAAGAACAAGAGTATATGCATGTTTCAGTGGATATCCATGCAAAGTACTCTCCTTACGTGTAAGTAGAATAGAGGAGTCATCGTAAGAAAACTTAGTGAATTTATACAACCTTCACTTGTGATCCACCTCACCAATTGCAATAATGGAATTGTCATGCATGTCAATTACTGAAACTGAATCTGATGTAAATTCAACCTTTTTTCCTTTCTGAGTGATCTAATAAACTAAGAGCAGATTCATAGAAATCTTTGGACCATGTAAAAAATTCTCAAAACTGACATTGTGGAGTTCCACTCTCCCTTATCCTGGTACTGCTACTGGAGTATCATCCCCCATGAGAATAGGGGGTCTTGAACATGGACTCAAGGAAGATAAAACTTCCTCTTTCGCTGCCATATGATGGGTTGCACCAGAATCTATAATCCATGAATCATATGAGGAATTAATTGCAACAAGAGAATGATGAGTACCTTTCTTAGGAGCAGGATATTCTTCCTTCTGCTTCTTGACTCCCTCTGGAATAAAGTTTCCAAGGTTGTTCTGCTGAAGTGCATGTGCCATAAGATCGATCTGTTTCTTCATGCATGTGGATTCTTCATCATTCGGTTTATTGCAGTAAGTGCACTACTTTCCCTTCTTCTTCTTCTTGGAATCTGAAGAGTCCTTGGAACCTGAAGAATCATTAAAGGATTTGGAATATCCCTCCTTCCTATTCTGTTTGAATGACCCTTTTCCATCCTACATGGTGAGTGCATGTGCTTTGGGATCTTTCATGAGGCCCATATGTATGATTTTTGTTTGCTCTTGTGTAAGAGATTCAATGAACCGAGCCAACATAGGCATTTTCCAATTTGTTCCAAAAAGACATCTGCCAGAATGGAAATTGGAGACATATACAATGTAGTCTGGTCCTAGCTTGACCAAGATTGTTAGAATAAGTTGTTTCTCTTGTGTAGACTTATCAATACCACATTGACCTAAGCTTAATAACAAAGATTTAAATTTAGTAAAAAAATCTTGTATATTATCAAAACTTTTAGGGTCTAAGGTATTCAACTCTACCTCAAGCATATGACCTCTAATCTCATCCTGCTTTCCAAAGAGACCTTCCAAGGTGGTGTAGATCTCTTTTGGATTTTTTCATGCGACAACATGAAACTACAAATCAGTGGAGATTAACTCAAGAAGTAGTCATGTGGCCTCATCCTTACGGTTCGCCCATCTCATCTTCTTAATCGTTGTTGTAGGTTTTGTTTATGTCGCCATCGTCAAATTATTCAATCATTTCCTTCTAAGTTGGAATTCTGCCTTAGGCTTCCAATCAAAATAATTGTATGGTGTGAGGATTACCACCAAGTTTTACTATATAATAGTTGTCATATCCGTCTCTCCCACTGATTCCAAGAACCCCTAGAAATTTACTCTCAATCTCCAAGTGAAAAATTAAGAAATTAATAATTCATATCAGTTTCAGGAGATGATCTTGCGGCTTACTTTCTGTGAAAACGGTGAAGAATCTCGCCAAACGGTTGAAAACCCACTTCCAAAATGGCCCGATTTACTTTCTACATAGGTTGTTTCCTCCAAAACTTAATATTTTGGGAGCAATGAATGTGGAAAGGTACGACCACGGATTCGTATGAGTTTTAGGAAGCTATCTTGCGGCTCACTTTCTGAGCACACCATGAATAATCTTGTGAAAGTTTTGAAAAACCACTTCCAAATGGGCCTATTTACTTTCAACACGTGTCGTTTCCTCCAAAACGTAATATTTTGGGAGGAATAATTGTTGAAAGTTACAACCATGGATTTATCTCACCGAAACCCCAATTTTCCTTATTCTTTGGCTTGTCTGGATTCCTCCAAGTAGCATAGTTCTAATGCCATGTCAGTGTTTCATGGAAACCTGCACAGGATATTTAGCTAAAGAAAGTACAAACAAATCTTATCAAGAAAGGAAGAGAGATTCAATATGGAAGAATGAAAAAATATATCCACACTACTCGAATGAGTTGATGATTGATACATAGATCATGATCAATATGATACAATGAATGAGTGGAATACACTCATATATGGGGCAAAGCATTCCATAATTAAGAAAAGCAATCAAGCAGTTAGCTTTCCTCAGGAACGCATGCATGCATAATAGTGATGGTAAAAATAGAAAGTCTAAATAGAACTAGTCAGTTAACTCCCACTGAACTAGTGTGTCAAAAATAGAACTTTCTTCAACACCCCAATGAACATCACTATGGAGTAAAAAATGAGTCACAACTACTAGGCCATTTTAGGTACTCATGTACAATGCAACTAATGAACACTGAATAAAAGTGAGGAAATAGGGAAAACCACGTGGGAGAAAACCCCCCCTCAAAATATAATGTATCAAAAGAAGAAAATGACAGCTGCTAGGCAACTATGTTCTTTACTGCAAGATGATCCTGCAAAGTCTGAAACTTCTGCTCATTGAAAGTCTTCGTGAATATGTAGAAATCTTTATGGATCTGATGAAGTCCTTTGGCAACTTGTCGGGCCTTGTACTTCTTGATCCTGTGGACCCATCTGCACCTGAAAATATTCCTTTCTGGTGGATGTGGAACCAGATTCCAAGTTTGGTTCTGTAGGTGTGAGTCATACTCCTTCTACATGGTTGCTTTCCATAATGGATTTCCCACAACCCTATTGTATTTTTGTGGATCAGTAGATTGAACTATATAGCAATGCATGGGCATCGCAGGTTTTGAAACTGAAAATACATGAGAAGGCCCATCATGCTGAGATCGATTCCTCCTCGAATACAATGGATTCCTTGCAAGGTTGCCTATTGCCTGTTGTCTGTTGTCTGAAGTATGGTATAGTTTTTCCATCTCATCTTCTCAATCGCTGATGTAGGTTCTGTTTCTGTCGCCATCGTCCAATTATACAATCCTTCACTTCTGAGTTGGAATTATGCCTTGAGCTTCCAATCAAAATAATTGTATGGTGTGAGGATTACCACCAAGTTTGAATATATAATAATTTTCATATCCATCTCTCCCACTGATTCCAAGAACCCTTAAAAATTTACTCTCAATCTGCAAGTGAAAAATTAAGAAATTAAGAATTCATATTAGTTTCAGGAGATGATCTTGCGACTTACTTTCTGAGAAAACAGTGAGGAATCTCTCCAAATGGTTGAAAACCCACTTCCAAAATGGGCCGATTTACTTTGTGCATGGGCCGTTTCCTCCAAAACGTAATATTTTGGGAGCAATGAATGTGGAAAGGTACGGCCATGGATTTGTATCAAATTCAGGAGGCTATCTTGCAACTCACTTTCTGAGCAAACCATGAAGAATCTCATGAAACGTTTGAAAACCCACTTCCAAAATGGGCCTATTTACTTTGAACATGGGCCGTTTCCTCTAAAACATAATATTTTGGGAGGAATAATTGCTAAAAGTTATGACCATGGATTTTTCTCACCGAAACCCCGTTTTCCCTTATTCTTTGGCTTGCCTGGCTTGCTCCAAGAAGTATAGCTCTGATACCATGTTAGTGTTTCATTGAAACCTGAATAGGAAATCTAGATAAAGCAAGTACAAACAAATATTATCAAGAAAGGAAGAGAGATTCAATATGGAAGAATAAGAAAATATATTCACACTACTCCAATGAGTTGATGATTGATACATAGATCATGATCAATATGATACAATGAATGAGTGGAATACACTCATATATAGGGAAAAACATTCCATAATTAAGAAAAACAATCAAGTAGTTAGCTTTTCTTTGGAATGCATGCATGCATAATAGTGATGTTAAAAATAGAAAGTCTAAATAGGATTAGTCAATTAACTCCCACTAAACTAGTGTGTCAAAAATAGAAATTTCATCACTAACACCTTCCGGAGTTTACATAACTAATTTACGTTTCTCGGTTGTGATTTTGTTCCCACGGGCCAAATTGTCATTGTGTCCCTGAATGGCTTCAGGAGGCAAGTTGCAACTCAACATACCACCCAATCCGTGCCTCAAATCAATGAAACACCAGTTATGTTGGACTCCTAGCACCGGATGTTGATTAAGGTTGATTGCTATTGATGTCAACCTTTGAATAAATCCCTATAGCAGAAAGGATGAACTCCAAAGTGGTCCCTTTATGGTGAAATCCCTCACGGGAAGACGCTTTGCGGATTGAGTTATCCAATAAGTATGGTTAGAGAACCCATGCTTATTTGTGGAATAATGAGATGAACATCAGTGAATTTTTCAGTGAAACTATCCTATATGGATAGTGCTTTTAATTCCATTTCCGTTGGTATGTGGAACATCACATAACTCCTCATGGTTAGAGAGTTATGGCCATAAGAAGTTGGAGAACCCAAGTTTGGGTAATGGACCTAAGTTTGTTTGATGGATAATGGTATGATTTTTGATATTTTTTTAGGGAATACTATTCTATATGGATAGTAAATGTCATTCCATTTCTAGTGGTATGTGGAACGTCACATAACTTCTCATGGTTTGAGAGTTATGGCCTTACGAAGTTGGACGACCCTCATATGTCATCTAAAAACCCAAAAAGGTCAAAGTATTCAAAGTGGTTTAAGAGATTTTATAAGGTAAATAATAAAGTGAAGTGATAAGTGTACTATAATTCAAAGTGAATACAAAATAATTTTTTAAAAAAATAAATTTAATGGAGAAATTAGAAGTGGGTTAACCCTAAAATAAGGAAAGTGGACAAAGTGACCTAGAAGATGTTTTTAAGGAAGCTACTTTGAGAGTATAAATAAAAGGAAAGACTCTCTCATTTTTATCACACTTGATCATATTGAATATATATAGGTGTCTGATGTAACCAAAGGATAGCTAAGCCAAATTTAAGAAGGAAGGTGAAGAAAAGAAGGCCAAAATTCAAGGGAGGATAAATTCTTTTGATGATGCTTTCTAAGGTATGTTATTTACGTGTCATCTCACCATTTTCACAATAACGTTTTTTCTAGATTCATTCAGACCGTGAAATTTCTATGCCATTGAGGAAACATATCCAAGTATCTTTTGTAAAAAATTCATCTTGTGGGTCGTTGTATTTTTGGAGTTACACTATGTGGAAAATAGGGTTTGTGGCTAGTCCTGAAAGTAGTCTAAAACAAGTGTTTCGGGGAAAAATGTCATAACTTCTTCATAATAGATTCAAATTTAGTAAGACAAAATATTTTGGTTATATTACATTCTATAGTATTCTTTGTAACAATTTCAGATATATTAAACAAATATTCCGTGCGGGGCATGCTCTACAAGGTCGCTCTCTAGAATAAGCCAGAATTCAGCAAGGTATGCCATCTTTGCTATAACTCCTTTTCTGAGAGGTCTCAATTAGTGAAACTTGGAGGAATTGCACAAAACACACTGAATAACATTATATATCAGTTTCGTATCTTTATTTATTACAGGTACATAGTTATTATTATTTCAAGTTAGGGTTGTTGACTAATCCAAAACTAGTCATGTGAGACTAAAGAAAAGTTTGATGAAAATGCTAGTCTCTTGTTGTTAAAGTTAAGGAAGGTTTGCAGGTATGTGATCATATACACCAGGTATATTAAATATTTACAAATCATATTTGGATGATGAAATTGATGAGGGCTTTTGGTTAAGGTACATGTTGGGTACATGGTTGAGACAAGTAGCTGATGAGTTGGCACATACATGAGGTGTATAGTTGATGATGTTGGTACATATTGATGAGTCATAGTTTATAAGTAGGTGACAGATGATTGGTACATACTTGGTACATGGTTGGATGCACATATTGATTACAGATTGATTACAAGTTGTTTGGTACAGGTTGGTGCATGGTTGATGCACTTGTTTATGGTACAGGTTGATTACAGGTTGAGGTACAGGTTGATGCATGGTTCAGGTTTATTGGTAGAGGTTTACAACAATATATCTCACTGTGATAGTGTGGTAGTGGTTCCATCATTCTACTTCTACTTCAGGGTGGTTGGACGGGGCAAGGATAGGTGGTTGTAGCCACCTTTCGGTTGTAGCCGGAGAACATAGGGGGTTGTAGCCTCCTTCTGGTTGTTGTTGGACCAGGTTGTCATTGATGCCAATGATTTGATTTATTGATGTCACTGATTGATTTCAAGTGATTGATCGATGCCAAAGGATTGATTTATTGATGATTGATGTCAAATGTAATATGTATTGTCCTTGATGAGAATGCATAGATGAAGATGGATCGATGAGTTGTCATTGATACATGATGAAGATGGATCAATGTGGTTTGCTTGATATATGATGCATAGTTTGATTGATGTAAAGATGACTCATTATTATCTTATCATGGTTGATAAGGAGTACAAATGGATGAACTCCAAAGTGGTCCCCTTATGGTGAAAGCCCTCATCAGAAGACGTTTTACGGTTGAGTTATCCTAGAAGAATGGTTAGAGCACCCATGCTTAATTGGAGAATAATGAGTTGAATATCAGTGAATTTGTTGGTGAAAACATCCTATATGGATAGTGCTTGTCATGCCATTTCTAGTGGTATGTGGAATGTCACATAACTCCTCACGGTTTGAGAGTTATGGCCTTACGAAGATTGGAGGACCCTCATATGTTGGATTGAAGCCCCAAAAGGTCAAAGAAGTCAAAGAGCTTGCAAAGAAGAAATTATTATTTAAATGATAAAGTAAAGAGACAAAGTCAAGGAGGACTATTTAAATAATAAAGTGAAGTGACAAAATCAAGAAGGATTATTTAAATATTAAAGTAAGGTGACAAAGTCAAGAATAAATATTTAAATGATAAAGTAATGGAGAACTTTCTATTTATAGAAAGTGGTTAACCCTAAAATGAGGAAAATAGGTTAAGTGACCTAGAAGATGAAGAGTATAAATAAGAGGCTAGGGTCTCTTGTGAAAAGTATGTTGTGGGAGAATATCTTGTGTATCCTTGGTGAGCATCTTAAGTGTAGCTCTTGTGCATCTCTTGAGCACGTATTGAAGATTTATTTTGAGAGAGAGAGAGTATGGAGGATCTCATGGATGCATGAAAGTTTCGGCAAGTTTGATATCATGACGATGAAAGTTACGGAAGTTCAGAAACCTTAGTTTCTGAGGCGTACACAAGCTATTTGTGTATCAGGTGCGTACAATACGTAGGCTGACAGTGTATTAGGGTGCATACGTACGCGGGCTGGCAGTGTATTAGGGTGAGTACATGTTGGTAAAGCCATGGAAACTTGATAAGATGAAGATGCATAGGTTCCAAATTCTGAGATCAAGCTGCTAGGAAGGTCTACAGTGCTCAGATATATCCATTGGTTCAAAAGGTATGGTTGCATGGTTTTATTGATGGATACTCTTGCTTATTGTTTGGGGAATTCTTAAGGAATTCTTGGTATGGCTGTTATTTGGTTTGAGTTGGTGGAGTAAGAAACAATGTTTCAATACTGATATGATGGCTATAGTATACTGGTTGTTTGCACATGTTTGAGTAGCATTCATATTATATGGTTGAGAATCATGAGTAGGCTATTGGAGAGATTGGATGTGTTGTGACTGGTTGTGGGTCATATTGGACAGTGAGAGACAGAAGAGAATGTGATTGCAGGTTGCAAAGGATCTAAGTATGTGATGAAAAGGATAAACCCTAATATCTCAAAAGGTATATGCAGGCTGTAGTATAGACTAGCCACGTACATACGCGGGTTGTACTACTAGTAGGGTGCGTACATACTCGTGCTGTACTATCGATAGGTCGTGTGCCTATGATAGATTGATATCTATGGATGAATTTTTCCTCATCTCAGTTGATGCTGAGGATGTAAGCTGAGTCTTGCATATAGAGATGGTGCTCTTGTAGAGTTGTACTCTATTCAGTTGTTGCTGATAAAACCCAAGGATTGAAGTCTGTAATAAAAAGAAAATTGTATATACATCTTGTGTTCTTTGTATTCCTTATGGTGATAGTCTGTTGATGATATATTGCTGATATATGTTGCTGATATGTGTTCACATTTAACTGGTTTTAAAAGACAAAAATGGTTAATGAGTTAATGGTGATTGCTAACTAATGATTTTTTTGTAAGAAGGAAGTTTTGGGAAAAATATCCCTACACTGTTCACCCCCTCCCCTCTCAGTGTAGTCGATGTTTCCAACAATTGGTATTAGAGTGGGCCTTCACTACAAGCCTTAACAAGCTTGAAGGAGATCCATATACACACAAATGGATGATGAAGTACCAATCCTTGATGAGGAAAACTATTCTACTTGGAGAATAGAGATGAGAGTACATTTGAAGGAAATGGGAGTGACTATTTGGAAGGAAGCCATTGGTGGATCAGTTTCCTTGAAGAACAAGTCAAAGTTTGAAGCTCAAAGGGAAGGAAAGAAGAATGATGAATTGGCTCTCAAGACCATTCTTAGTGGACTCTCAAGCCCTATCAAAGGGAGCATGGGACAATGCACTTCCGCCAAGGATATATGGCTAAATCTAGAGGAGACATATCAAAACAATAAATAATATGTTGAAGACCACTCCATCAAGATCATTAAAGGTAAATAATCTCCAAAAAACCTTGAATGCATTTTTTATAAATGTGATCTTGAAAACATTTCAAATGAAGACAAAGAATCAAGTGATGATGTTAGCACAAATGAAGATCCTGAAGACATTTCAAATGAAGGCAAAGAATCATGTGATAATGTTGGCAAAAAGGAAGATCTTGAAGATACTTCAAATGAAGGTAAAGAATCCTCAAAGACCCTTGATTGCAATGATTCAAAATGTGATGATGTTGAATTTTTCTCTACAATTGAAGAAGAAAATCTAGAAATAGTTTGTGTAGAGTTTGATGGTAGTTATCCCATTAAAATAATAGAAGAATGACTATTAGAATTTTAAAAGAAAGTTGAAGAGGATCTATATGAATATAGCAATGACCATTATTATATAGACTATAGCTATCTTTCGGATAACACTAAGAAGTTTCTTAGGAGGAGTCAAAGGCACATCTTGAAGTTAAATGGAATGCTCAAAGAACAAGAAGAGAGCAATAAGACTCAATTAGAAGAAAAGGAAGAAGAGATCAAAAGACTAAAGAATGAAAATGAAGATATGAAGGTAGATGATAAGATTAGAAAAAGTATTGAAACTATTGTCCATCTCAAGACCCAAATTGAAGAAGCCAAAAGGGTAGAGGAACTATTGAAGAATCAAATTAATGAAAAGGAAGAGTCATGTCATAAGTTAGAAACTGAAGTTGTCGATCTTAGAAAGAAAGTAGAGAAGTCAAACAAATTCTTGAATAGCTCACTAATCTTGAATGAAATCTTGGAAAGTCAAAGATCACCAAATGATAAATCAGGTCTTGGATACAAAGAAGCTACACATGCTGAAGCAAGAACCTCAAAGAAGCATGAAGTAAAGGATGAAGAAAAGGTTTCAAGTCAACCATCCAAAGGAAAGGAAAGTTTCAAAATAACTAAGCAAGAAAGACATCAAGAAGCTACCTTTACACCTCAAAGAAAATGGACACCAAAGCAAAGGTATGAAAGTGTTTTTCATGGTCAATGTTATTCATGTAATGAATATGATCACAAAGATTTGGAATGTAAATCTTATGCAAGGAGAAATGAAAGAATATTTCATAACACCGTAAGGTGTTGGAGATGCAATCAAGTAGGACACATTGTTATTCATTGTAACACCATGAGATGTTACAGCTGTAGTGGATTTGGCCACAAATACTAGGAGCGCTAGAACATAAGAATAAAGTCCATGATGAGGACTTCATATAGCATGACTAGAATAATGAATGAAGTAAGGAAGGGAGACATATTTGAAAAGATGGAAGCTTAGAGCTCAAGTTCTGAGAAACACGGACACCTTCAGAAGTGGGTGAAGAAGACTGAGCAACCTAAACAGAATGGAAGACTGAAGGGAAGCTCAAGTGTGTCATCCACTGAAGCGTTACGCGGATGGCATTGGTAACAATCACATACATATGCAGGATGACCTTGAATAGATCACATACATATGCAAGTTGTCTGTGCAACATGTCGCGTATATATGGTAAATCCTTGGGAAAAAGGAAATGCACATAGGTTGCAACTTGATGTGATGGTATAACACTCTATTGCAAGGTATGACATTGTTTGTTGCAGGTTCTGACATAGTTTGCTATAGGTTTTCATGATTCTATATTGGATTATGTAAGGTGATGATGTAAAATAAAATCTTGGGTGCATGGCACTAACCCATGGGTATGGATTGATGCATTTTCTATTGAAGAACAGTGTTGGTTATGGTAGTGAATTTATAGCACCTTGGTCATGTGATATATCTTGATGATGCTAGCTAGAGATGTCATTGATCTATTAAAGCATACTACTAGCACATGTGTTATTGGATGCTTAGTATTTGTTGTAGTGAATGGAGGATTGATGCTAATCTATTTATGTAGATGGCTGTTACATATTTTGAGTTTCATTGATATATCTTATGATGTATTGTTGGAAGCTTACTTGTTGGAAAAATCGATGCATGCATTTGGCATATGGATGGGCTACATATTGGGACATGTAGTTGGTGAGTTGATGAGGTGATCATGTTGTACATCATTGATGATCTATAATTGATGCATGATTGGCACATTGGTAGAGGCACCTACTAGCAGTTTGATTGGCACATATTTTATGGAGGATTTGACATACATGTATGAGGATTCATCATTTTGTAGTATTGATGCATGGTTAATGTACTTGTTTGGTACACTCATAGATGACATATGCTTGATGATATTACTTGATTAGCACAACAATTGGTATTTGTTTGAGATACATGGTTATGACACTTGGTTCATAATGAAGACATATCACGAGTGATATGAAATTTGTTGTCATGTTGATAGAAGCATATGGTTGATACATTCCATGGATGAGATCTCATGGCACATTCTATGGTATTGATGTACATGGTTGATGTACATGGGTGTTGTACATGATGGGCACACAATTGGTACATGATGTACTTGGGTGGTGTTCTACTCATGATTCTCTATTTTATTGTTGACATATCTTTTGTTTCATGATGGTTGGTATGGCATGAGTTTGATGCATGAGCAGGTCCAAGGATCATCATATAGTAGCATATTGTTCATATTGCAGAGAAGATAAGGGGAGACATACCCATAGGGGGATTCATTCTTCTTCCCATGGTTCCAAGAGGAGAAAATAACCCTATACTTGAAGAAAAAGCACAGAGGCATAGTTCCAGGGGGAGGAATGATCATATGGGGAGTATGAGTGATGTATCTTCAACATTACATCAGAGTGAAATCCATTTTTTAAAAGGGGAGAGATTATTTAGAGGAAGATCAAAGACATTCAGACAAGGGGATCATCCCCAAGCAGAGTTCAAGAAGGGGGAGCAACCCTAAGGGGAGAATGGCCCTTTTCCATTGATGTCAAAGGGGGAGAGATAGTCACATTGATGTGATTGATGTTTAGTAATGGGGAGATATAGTCATTAGTAATGGGGAGATATAGTCATATTGATATGATTGATGACTATTGATGTATATCATGCCTTGTCTACATGTTGACATCAATAATTGGTGTTGACATCAATGTTGGTATTGCCATCAATGCCAAAGGGGGAGAATGTTGGATCAGGTTGTCATTGATGCCAATGGCTTAATTGATTGATGTCAAGTGATTTATTGATGCCAAAGGATTGGTTGATTGATGATTGATTTCAAATGTAATATGTATTGTCCTTGATGAGAATGCATAGATGAAGATGGATCGATGAGTTGTCATTGATACATGATGAATATGGATCGATGTGGTTTCCTTGATATATGATGCATAGTTTGATTGATGTAAAGATGACTCATTATTATCTTATCATGGTTGATAAAGAGTACAAATGGATGAACTCCAATGTGGTCTCCTTATGGTCAAAGCCCTCACGGGAAGACACTTTACGGTTGAGTTATCCTAGAATAATGGTTGGAGCCCCCATGATTAATTGAAGAATAATGAATTGAATATCAGTGAATTTGTTGGTGAAACTATCCTAAATGGATAGTGCTTGTCATGCCATTTCTGGTGGTATGTGGAATGTCACATAACTCCTCACAGTTTGAGAGTTATGGCCTTATGAAGATTGGAGGACCCTCATATGTTGGCTTGAAGCCCCAAAAGGTCAAAGAAGTCAAAGAGCTTGCAAAGAAGAAACTATTATTTAAATGATAAAGTAAAAAAACAAAGTCAAGGATGACTATTTAAATAATAAAGTGAAGTGACAAAATCAAGAAGGATTATTTAAATATTAAAGTAAGGTGACAAAGTCAAGAATAAATATTTAAATGATAAAGTAATGGAGAACTTTCTATTTATGGAAAGTGGTTAACCCTAAAATGAGGAAAATAGGTTAAGTGACTTAGAAATGGGTTAATTGACCTAGAATATGAAGAGTATAAATAAGAGGCTATGGTCTCTTGTGAAAAGTACATTTTGGGAGAATATTTTGTGTATCCTTGGTGAGCATCTTAAGTGTAGCTCTTGTGCATATCTTGAGCATGTATTGAAGATATATTATGAGAGAGAGAGAGTATGGAGGATCTCATGGACGCATCAAATTTTTGGCAAGTCTGAGATCATGACAATGAAAGTTATGAAAGTTAGGAAACCCTAGTTTGTGTATAGGGTGCGTACAGTACGCATGCTGGTAGTGTATTAGGGTGCGTACGTACGCGGGTTGGCAGGGTATTAGGGTGAGTACATGTTGGTAAAGCCATGGAAACTTGAGAAGATGAAGATGCAGAGGTTCTAGATTTTGAGATCAAGCTCCCAGGAAGGTCTACAATGCTCAGATATATCCATTAGTTCAAGAGATATGGTTACATGGTTGTCTTGATGGATACTCTTGCTTATTGTTTAGTGAATGCTTAAGGCATTCTTGGTATGGTTGTTATGTGGTTTGAGTTAATGGAGTAAGCAACACTCTTATGTTTCAATACTTATATGATAGATATAGTATACTGATTGTTTACACATGTTTGAATATCATTCATATTATATGGTTGAGAAGCATGACTAGGCTATTGAAGAGCTTGGATGTGTTGTGACTGGATGTGGGTCAGATTGGACAGTGAGAGACATAAGAGAATGTGATTGTAGGTTGCATAGGATCTGAGTATGTGATGAAAAGGATAAACCCTAATATATCAGAAGGTATACACAAGCTGTAGTATAGATTGGCCACGTACATACTCAGGCTGTACTACTAGTAGGGAACATACATACGCGTGTTGCACTACCGACACGTCACGTGCCTATGACAAATTGATATCTGTGGAGGAATGTTGCCTCGTCTTAGTTGATGTTGAGGATGTAATCTCAGTCTTGCATATAGAGCTGGTGCTCTTGTAGAGTTGTACTCTACTCAGTTGTTGTTGATAAACCCCAAGGATTAAAGTCCGTAATAAAAAGAAAATTGTATACATCTTGTGTTCTTTGTGTTCCTTATGGTGATAGTTTGTTGATGATATATTGTTGATATATGTTGTTGATATGTGATCACATTTAACTGGTTATAAAATACAACAATGGTTAATGAGTTAGTGGTGATTGCTAACTAATGCATTTTGTGTAAGAAGGAAGTTTTGGGAAAAAGAGCCCTACACTGTTCACTCCCCCTTCTCAGTGTAGTCAGTGTGTCCAACAGTTGTAGCTAGAGAATTGGGGAGTTGGAGATTCCTTTAGGTTGTAGCCTGAGAAAATAGGAGGTTGGAGCCTCCTTCCATTTGCAGCTGGAAAAAAAAGGAAGTTGGTGCTTCCAATGAATGTAATTCTTCAAGACATATAAGAAAAAACATTACATGGTTTTCTCCCGCTTTGGGTTTCTACCTAAAACACTAGTGTACTGTGTATGTGTATGATTGTTCATTTGTTCATTGTTCATTATTGGATGATAATTTTACATTGATATATCACTTGGATTATTTGGTTAAAAAGGATAATAATTGCTCTATTACTAATTCACCCCCCCCTCTCAGTAATCCAATAATTGGTGTCAAACCAGGTTCCTTCAGAAATCAATTTAATCACTGAAAGATAGATCATGGAGAGAAACAACTTGTATAAAAATGGAATACCATAGTTTGACGGACAAAAGTATGTTTTTTGGAGCATAAGTATGAAGATATATATATAAGCACAGAGATTTGAAATTTGGCAATCAATTGTAGATGGATACACAACACCAACAGTTCCACCAACAAATGACAAGGCAATGAAAATCGGTCAGAATAATTCCAAAGCCACAAATGCACTTTTGAATGGTCTCAGTGAAATGGTACTCACCAAAGTTTCACATTGTAAATCTACTAAAGAGATTTGGGACATGCTTCGAAATATTTATGAAGGAGATTCAAAAGTCAAAGCAGCAAAGCTTCAAACTTACAGAGGTCAGCTTGAACAACTAAAGATGAAGGAATATGAGAATATTGCAGCCTACTTCTTACGAGTCGATGAAACAGTGAATGAAATCATAGGATTGGGAAAAGAAATCGAAGAATCTGTAATTGTTCAAAAGGTACTAAGATCTCTTCCTATGAGATTTGACCCTAAGATATCAGCACTAGAAGAAAGATCAGATCTAAACTCAATAATCATGGACGAACTGCATGGAATCTTCACAGCATATGAAATGAGAACTGAACAAGAAAATCTGTAACAACCCTAATTAATTAATTAATTATCATGATTAAATATTTGTTTAATGAATTTTAGCTTAATTAATTAACTAATTAATTTCATGATTAAATATTTGTTTAATGAATTTTAGTTTAATAAATTATTAATCTTTATTTTGGAGACTTAGTGTATCGATAGATGGACCCATTTATGGAAGGGGGGATAAGGTGGTTGAGGTTTAATTGGGGGATAAGGTGGTTGAGATTTAATGGGGGGATAAGGCGATGAATAATGAGGGAAAGGAGGATAAGGCAAGGGGAAACACTCAGAGAAGGTGGTCTTATTTTGTTTGGGGGTAATATTTTTTTGGAGATTGGAGGAAGGAGAAGGGAGGAGGAGTGCAGACTGTGTATCTATTTTTATGCTTACAGACTTGAGGACTTTCACAGGGGACACATGTTGCTGGGAATTTTGGGCTCGGGGGCCAGGAAACCGTAAAGAATCCTGGAGCTAAGGATCCGGATAGGCTATTCCTAGCGGGCTGGGAGGTTAGTCAGTTTTGGGCAGAGCTTCAGCTTGGGCAGAGTTGGAGAACAACAACAACATCAGTTTGAGGTATTTATTATCATTATTGTTGTTGTTCATTTTGTTTACTATGCTGAATATGTTATTCATTATCATGCTTCTCATTTTTATATTATGTTGAACAGTGAGTTGATATTATGTTGAATAGAGAACATAATTGAATAGAGAACAAAATAGAAATTATTATAGCTTTTTTATGTTTTAAACTTATGTTCTTTTTAAGGCTCTGGCTGGGCAGGCCTTACAAAATCTATATGTAAATGAAGCAGCCTTCAAAGCATCCAAAATATCAAAGAAAAAGGAAAAGCAACAAGAAGAACATAACAACAACAATGACGTCTCGGAAGATGATGAAGAAGTGGCCAACTTCATCAAAAGACTAAACAAGGGAACCGACAGTAGGTATAGAGGTAAGATCCCTTTAATTTTCTTTAATTATGATGGTATTGGTCATTTTTCTAGCAAATGTCCTCATAAGAAAAGGAGAAATGATGAAGGTTACTCAAAAGACAAACAAACATATAAATGAAAAAGAACTACAAAGAAAGTTTTCAAGAAAAGCTTATGCACCAAAGAAGACATCTCATCATCAGATGAAGATGAAGTCAGTGATAGGGAGACATGAAGAGTTCTATTCATGGTAGTAGAAGACTCTGATAAAGAAGACTTCGAAGAAGAATATGAAGAAGCTGAAGAAGAATATGAAGAAGTCGAAGAAGAAATTGAAGAGGCAGAAGTTGACTACGGAGAAGAATTGATGTGTGCCATAGAAGTTATCAGAAGAGAAACGAAGAAAAACAAGAAACTACAAAAGGAACTAGACAACAGATAAGATACTCAAGAACTAAACAAATGATCACAAATTTGAAGGTTCAAATAAAAGAAGATAAAATAATTGAAGAAGCACTCAAAGAACAACTAGAAGAAAAGGATAGGAACATTGGAAATTTGGAAGCAAAGATTGTCACATTAAGAAAGGATATTCAAAATAAAAATATGTAGAATAGCTCAAAAGTTTTGGATGACATTATCAGCAGTCAAAAATACCATCTTGACAAGTCCAGACTTTGATACAATCAGACATAAAATGGATCAAGCTCCAAAAAAAACAGAGCAAGAAACATGTCCAAAAAGCTATGCAGAAACAATCAAAAGGGATAGGAAGATATACAAGGTAGATTGCAGGGACACTCTTCCACCGAGAAGATTTAGATTTCAGAATCAACAACAGACAGATAGGCCTCAAGAAGAAGAAGGATTCATAAGAGCACCTCCTTTCAGAAGATATTCAAATCCCAAGTATCAAACTATATTTTTTGGTTTATGTTATGCATGTAATAATTTTGGACATAAAGCTGTGAATTGCAGAGCTAACAACAGGAACATAAACAACTTTAAAAGTCATACACAAAAGGGTTATCCAAGAAGGCCTAGTGAAACACAGAGAAGAAGTTACAACAGGTTTGAATCTTTGAGCACTGAAGTGGAATGTTACAAATGTAACAACTTTGGACACATGGCCAAAGATTGCAGAAGGACATTCCCTCCTAGAGAACCATAACAGAATAACAATAGTCACAGACAGGAACCTCAGAAAATGACATGGATAAGAAAGCACAATCAGTAGAGCAATGAAGAATGCACATTCACTCTACAAGCTAAGCAGAAGAAAAGTGGTTGGTATGTTGACAATGGCTATTCAAAACACATGAAAGTTGATAGAGACAGGTTTCTTACATTAAGAAAGGAAAGAGATGGATCAGTCTCCTTCAGAAATGATGATTCATCTAAAATCATTGGAAAAGGCACAGTCAGAATTGGAAACAAGAATACAAAGGAAAAAAATGTTCTACTAGTAGAATATATGAAACATAATATTTTAAGTGTGAGTCAAATGTGTGACCAAGGTCATAAAGTTACTTTCGATTCACAAGAGTGTGAGATAAGAAAAGAAGGTTCAGGAAAATTGATTGCTATAACTGCAAGAACTTCAAGCAACATATACGTGTTAAGTGAAATTGGAAATGAAAAGTGTTTTCTAGGAAAGGAAGATGAAAGTTGGCTATGGAACAGAAGAATGGGTCACATACATTTTGATAACCTTTTCAAAGTCAGCAGAAGAGAAGCATTTAGAGAAATGTCCCAGATCACGAAACCACTTTATGCAAGCATTTTCAACAAGGAAAGAAAACAAAGACCAGGTTCAAATCAAAGGAATATTCAACGACAAGACCATAGGAAATTGTGCACACTGATCTAGTTGGACCAACTACAACAAAGGGCTTAAAAGGTGAGAAATATTTTATGTTGTTAGTTGATGATTATACAAGAATGACTACAATTTTCTTTCTCAAGAATAAGACAGAAGCTTTTGAAAACTTTAATATCTACAAGGAAATGGTTGAAAATGAAATGGATTAAAAAATAAAATTCTTGACATATGATAATAGAGGAGAGTTCACTTGAAAGGAATTTATAGATTACTGCAACAATCATGGAATAAAAATACATTTCTTCGTTGCTAGAACACCTCAACAGAATGGAGTTGTTGAAAGAAAGAAGAGGACAGTACATGAAATGGCTCGAACAATGTTAATGGATTCCAAATTGATAGATATATTTTGGACATAGGTAGTGCATACAACATTTTACATTCAAAATAGAGTAATGCTCAGAAAGAACACTGACAAAACTCCCTACGAGCTATGGAAAGGAAGACCAACAAATGTGAATCACTTCAGAGTTTTTGGAAGAAAATGCTACATCAAAAGAGAAGATGGCAGAATGGGAAAGTTTGAATCTCGTGTGGACAAAGGAGTACTTGCTGGTTACTCAAGTACAAGGAAAGAATACAAGTGTTACAATATGATATTGAACAAAGTTGTGGAAAGAATCAATGTAAAAATTGATGAAACAGGAAGACCGGAATCAAAGGAATAAGAAAATGAATCAATGGAACAACCTTTCAAAGAAGAAGCGGAACATGAAAAATAAGTAGAAGAGGAAGATGAAGAGAATCCAACAGAAACAAAAGAGAAATTTCAGAAAGTGTCTCCAAAGACACCTAGCAGATGAGTACAAAAGAATCATCCTTCAGATCAGATTATCGGAAACAAAGATGGAGGAGTTGTCACTAGAATAAGAATTCGTTCACTAGAACAAACACACCTAGAACTCTTATTTACAATTGAACCAAACTGTTTTGAAGAAGCCAACAAGGATGAATTTTGGAATAAGGCCATGGATGAAGAATTTGATCAAATAGATAAAAATGACACTTGGGAATTGGTTCCAAGACCAAAGAATAAGAATGTGATCGACACAAAATGGGTTTTCAGAAATAAATTGAATGAAGATGGACAAGTTAGAAGGAAAAAATCTATATTGGTATGTAAAGGATATGGATAGATTGAAGGAATTGACTTTGAAGAGACATTTTCCCCAGTTTCCAGAATGGAAGCAATTCATTTGGTTTTAGCTTATGCATGCTCCAAAAATATTAAAGTGTATCAGATGGATGTAAAATCAGCTTTTCTAAATGGGGAACTTGAAGAATAAGTCTACATTGAACAACCAGAAGGATTTCAGTTGTCAGAGAACGCAGATTATGTGTGTAAATTAAAGAAGGCATTGTATGGTCTAAAACAGGCTCCTAAAGCATGGTACTCTAGACTGGATAAGTATCTATAACAGGCAGGGTTTAGAAAAGGAAGTGCAGACAACAACCTCTACATCGAGGTAAGTCGAGGTAATATTTTATTAATTGAAATTTATGTTGATGATATTATTTTTGGTAGTGATGATGACAAGTTAAGCCAGAAATTTGCAAAGGATATTCAAAATGAATTTGAAATGTCATTACTTGGAGAACTATCCTTCTTTCTGGGACTTCAGATACGTCAAAGAAACCAAGAAATTTTTAATTCTCAAACTAAGTATATCAGAGAAATGATAAAGAGGTTCAGAATGGAATATTGCAAACCAGTTATCACTCCCATGCAAACCAGTTGCAAGTTGAACAAAGATGATGATTCAAAGTCTACATATTAGAGGCAATGCTGGTCAATGATTGGCAGCTTACTATATGTGACAATATCCAGACCAGATGTAATGCAGACAGTTGGACAGGTAGCATTATTTCAAGAAGCACCAAAGGAATCATATGTATTAGCAGTGAAGAGGATTTTCAAATATCTCAAAGGAACAAAAGATTTTGGATTATGGTATCCAAAAGGAAAGGATCTATCACTTATTTCCTACACAGATGCAGATTAGGCAGGTTGTATTGATGACCAAAGAACCACCAGTGGAGCAGCATTCTACTTGGGTGAGTTTTTAGTATCATGTCTAAGCAAGAAACAATAATCGATATCTTTATCTACAGCCAAGGCAGAGTATATTGCAGCAACATCATGTTGTACATAGGTTCTTTGGATGAAACAAACTCTGACAGATATACAGGTTGAGTATGATGAGCCCATTCCAATCTATTGTGATAATTTAAGCACCATCAATATATCAGAGAACCCGATGATGCACTCCAATATGAAGCACATTCCAATCAAGTATCACTTTCTATAGAATCAAGTTGCAGAAAAGAACATCAGAGTTGAGTATGTGGGCACAAAAGAACAAGTGGCAGACATCTTTACAAAACCACTTCCATGAGAAGCCTTTGAGTATCTTCGCCAAAGACTCAGAGTTATTTATACTCTAAAATGAATGTTTTTGAATGCTTGTCTTATATGTCTTAGATGTACATGAGGAAGCACCATAAAAAGGACAATTCAGTCACGGGGAGCAACCTTGGATGGAAAGATACCTTTTCCATTGATGACAAAGGGTGAGAGATTCATTAGATGCAAAGGACAGAGGCATGGTTCCAGGGGGAGCAATGGTCACAGATATGCAGAGGACAGAGGCATGTTTCTAGAGGGAGCATGAGTGATATGAATTCAGTATTGCATGACATAATTTTAGTTTTACATCAGAGTGTTGCCATCAATGCCAAAGGGGGAGATTGTTTATTAAGGTTGGTTTTCATTGATTTCAACCCTTGAAGAAAGCTTTATAGCATAAAGTATGAACTCCAAAGTTGTCCCCTTATGGTGAAAGACCTCACGGGAAGAAACTTTGCGGACTAAGTTATCCTAGAAGTATGGTTAGAGAACCAATGCTTATTTGTGGAATAATGAGATGAAGATCAATGAATTTTTTAGTGAAACTATCCTACATGGATAGTGATTTTCATGCCATTTCCAGTGGTATGTCGAATGTCACATAAATCCTCACGGTTAGAGAGTTATGGCCATAAGAAGTTGGAGAACCCAGGTTTGGGTAATGGACCCAAGTTTGTTTGATGAATAATGGTATGCGTTTTGATATATTTTTAGGTAATACTATTATATATGGATAGTAAATGTCATTCCATTTATGGTGGTATGTGGAATGTCACACAAATCCTCACGGTTTGAGAGTTATGGCCTTACGAAGTTGGAGGACCCCCATATGTCATCTAGAAGCCCCAAAAGGTCAAAGTAGTCAAAGTGGTTTAAGAGATTTTAGAAGGAAAATAATAAAGTGAAGTGATAAGTGTAGTATAATTCAAAGTGAATACAAAATATTGTTTTTTAAATAATAAATTTATTGGAGAAATTAGAAGTGGGTTAACCCTAAAATAAGGAAAGTGGGCAAAGTGACCCAGAAGATATTTTTAAGGAAGTTACTTGGAGAGTATAAATAAGAGGCAAGACTCTCTCATTTTGTATCAAACTTGATAATATTGAATATCTATAGGTGTTTGAGGTAAACAAAGGATATGTAAGTCAAATTTCAGAAGGAAGGTGAAGAAAAGAAGGCCAAATTCAAGGGAGGATAAATTCTTTTGATGATGATTTCTAAGGTATGTTATTTACAGGCCATCTCACCATTATTGCAATAACATTTTTTATAGAATGATTCATACCACGAAATTTATATGACATTGAGGAAACATATCCAAGTATCTGCGGTAAAAAATTCATCTTGTGGGTCATTGTATTTTTTGAGTTACACTCCGTGGAAAATAGGGTTTGTGGCTAGTCCTGAAACTAGTCTAAAACAAGTGTTTTGGGAGAAAACGTCATAGCTTATTCATAACATATCCAAATTTTGTAAGACCAAATGTGTTGGTTATATTAAAGTATATAGTATTTTATGTAACATTTTCATATCTATTCAAAAAATATTTAGTGTGGGGCACACTCTACAAGGCGACTCTCTAGAATAAGCCATAATTCAACAAGGTATGCCATTTTTGCTATAAATCCTTTTCTGAGAGGTTTCAAGTAGTGAAACTTGGAGGAATTGCATAAAAAACACTAAAGAACATTGTGTATAAGTTTCAGATATTTATTCATTACAGGTACATAGTTATGATTATTTCAATTTAGGGTTGTTGACTAATCCAAAACTAGTCATGTGAGACTAAAGAAAAGTTTGATGAAAATGCTAGTCTCTTGTTGTTAAAGTTAAGGAAGGTTTGCAGGTATCTGATCATATACACCAGGTCTATTATAGAGTTACAAATCATATTTGGATGATGAAATTCATGAGGGATTTTGTTTAAGGTACATGTTGGGTACATGGTTGAGACAAGTAGTTGATGAGTTGGCACATACATGAGGTGTATAGTTGATGATGTTGGTACATATTGATGAGTCATAGTTGATGAGTAGGTGAAAAATGATTGGTACATACTTGGTACATGGTTGGATGCACTTTTTTATGGTACAGGTTGATTACAGGTTGTTTGGTACAGATTGGTGCATGGTTCATGCACTTGTTTATGGTACAGTTTGATTACAGGTTGAGGTATAAGTTGATGCATGGTTGATGCATGATTTAGATTTATTGGTACAGGTTTACATCGATATATCTCACAATGATATTGTGACAGTGGTTATATCATTCTACTTCTACTTCAGGGCGGTTGGATGGGGCAAGGACACGTGGTTGTAGCCACCTTCCGGTTGTAGCCGGAGAACATCGGAGGTTGTAGCCTCCTTCTGGTTGTGGCCAAAGAATTGGGGAGTTGGAGATTCCCTCAGGTTGAAGCCTAAGAAACTAGGAGGTTGGACCCTCCTTCTAGTTGCAGCTGGAAAACAAAGGAAGTTGGTGCTTCCAATGAATGTAATTCTTCAATACATATAAGAAAAAGCATTCCATGGTTTTCTCCCGCTTTGGGTTTCCACATAAAACACTGGTGTGCTATGTATGTGTATGATTGTTCATTTGTTTATTGATCATTATTGGATGATAATTATACATTGATATAACACTTGGATTATTTGGTTAAAAAGGATTATAATTTCTCTATTACTGATTCAGCCCCCCCCCCCCTCTTAGTAATCCAACACCAGATTCCATCCAGGGGACCCCTCTCCTATGATTTTGTCTCTTAGAAAAGTGTTTGTTAGAGGATCTATAGAACTAGGGTTTAGCTCAGTGAGGCATAATGAAAATTTGGCATAGGGGGTAAAATTCCAAAGCCCTTGTGTTAGGTGATTGTGGGCACCATGGTTGTGTGGGCATTGGTCATACACACCTTTCGGAGCTTACCGAACTCAGTTACGTTGCCCGGTTGTGATTTTGTGCCCCTAGACCATATTGTCATTGTGTCCTTGAATGGATTCAGGAGGAAATTTGCAACTCGCAATAGCACCCAAATCGTGCCTTGGATCGACGAAATGCCAATTGTGTTGGACTCCTAGCACCAGATTCCTACTAGGGGGACCCCTCTCCTATTATTTTGTCGCCCAGAAAAGTGTTTCTTAGAGGATCTCCAGAAATAGGGTTTAGCTCGGTGAGGCACAATGAAAATTCGACACAGAGGTTCAAATTTCAAATCCCATGTGTTGATCGATTGTGGGCACCACAGTCATTTGGGCATTGGTCACACACCTTCTGGAGCTTGCGAAACTCAATTACGTTGCTCGGTTGTGATTTTGTGCCCCCGAACCAAATTGTCATTGTGTCCCCGAATGGTTACAAGAGGCGAGTTGCAACTCGCCATAGCACCCAAAACGTGCCTCAAATCGATGAAATATCAGTTTTGTTGGACTCCTGACACTAGATTACAGCTAGGGGGACCCCTCTCCTATGATTTCGTCGCCCAGAAGAGTGTTTGCAAGAGGATCTCTTGATATTTTTATAAGGGGCAAGATCTTGAAAATGCATATTTTTGTTTAATGGTAATGGTTGTTGTCTTAGCCTCTTTCCTATTGCTCACACTTTTATGAAGTGACCAACATCAAGTAAAGTGTCCCTAGAATTGACAACATATAGAGTATTGATGCAGGAGCATCGCTCACTCATCAAGCGAGCCAACACATTGAGAGGAAACAACTGGACAGCGCCATCACACATTTTGAAATACTTGGAAGTTGTTGCGCTGCTCTTTAATGAAGTCATTTATAAAGAAGTGCACTTGTATTGTAAAGGGGACCTTGAGCCTTTAAGCTCTCGTCCTTAGTAGATAGGAAGGCATTTAATAGATTTAATGCAGGTAGATAGATGTTTAAGTCTAGATTAGACAATTTTAGTTTTCAAGAGGGAAAACGGATATAGACACCCTCCTTTGTACATTGTAACATTATTCAGGATCATTCATTCAGGAGAAAAAAGAGAAGAGCAAGCAGAGAATTTGTGAAGAACACCCATGTATAGATGTTTTTGAATTAATAGAAGAGAGTCTTTGATTCAATTTCATGGCTGGTGTTGTTGTTTCTCTGTGAATGTTGTTTATGTGCTCATAGATGTTTGCTTTCTGGTCATGCATTTTCTTTGAATATGTTGTGCATATGATTTCAGGTTTTTTAACCGAGGTCTGAGAGAGAAGAGAATAAGTTCCAATTGTTTCTCTATCTGAACCAGGAGATTCCTGCAAAGAGTGCAGTCGAATTCATTTGCATAGAGTGCGTTGATGAGGTTTCAGTAGTTTAACACTTATTCTCACTCACCCAGAAGTTGATTTGGGTTGGTAGAGCCGTGCAGGAGAAGTGCAGGCTGAACTTGAAGTCTCAGTTGTTGATCTGAGCAAGAGAAGGCAGAGACTGCTGTTGTCGGAGGTACCCAGAGTCTGAAAGACTCAACACTTGGGAAGTTTTTGAGGGTCGAGCATGAGAAGTGTGCACAAATTCTCTGAAGGAATCAGAGTTGACAAGCTCAGGAGGGATAGTTCCTTCGAGATACCGTGCAGGAGAACCCCGGAAGTGGTTCGAAGAAGGGTCGAGCAGGAAGGAGCCTTAGTTCGAGAGAAATCCTTGAGGAGGAGGAATCAACAGCTGAGTTTCGCAGAGGAGCCTCGTGAAATCCCGCCAATCATTAGATCTCGAGGAGATGCACACGGGTTAAACTTAAGCACGCAGAGGAGGAGCCCAAGAGCCATCGGGATTCGGCCCATCGGGGTTTCCGGAGGCAGGTGGTTGTTTCCTGTTGAAATCGCGATTAGCGATTTCCCGATGTAGCTGGAGTCGTTGATCGCTACGGGAGCACATGGCACGAGATCCCGAGAAGTCGGGGTTCGACATTCGGGAGTTTCCAGTGCAAGGGAATCGCTATCGTGGAAATCGTGATCCCGCGATATCCGATAAATCGACAAGGAGGAGTGACGTAGAGGGGAGCACTCGCGTACGTATCGGGGATCATCTTTTTGGGGTTTCTATTGTGGTAAGAACTGTTGCTAGAGGAACTGCGAAACTCCGAATTGTGATGGGTCCCATAGTGATAGCATTGGGTGTTGACAAGTGTTGCCAAATTGGAGTTCAGGAATCAGGGATTCGCGGTGACAGTGGAACGCAACATCGCGTACACCAATTTTTCGATAAGACAAAGGGAAGATCGTAGGTAGAGATTTCTGTGGGTATTGAAGAAGTCCCAATAAGGGAGAAGAAGAGTATTTGACTCTTCGGGCCCAGGAAGAAGAAGGTCCTGGTGAGTGTGGACGCGCTTGGGTGGCGTCTGCGCCAGAGTGGTATCAGAGCCAGAACATCTTTGCTTTCTGAAGCAGAGAAGAGATATTTATCATGCCACCTAGGAGAGAAATACAATCACTTGGTCCAGAGGACAGGGATGCGTGAAGAAGAGGCAGGCTGGCAGAAAATCCAGAAATGGAGCGACAGATGAGAGATCTCTGAGCAAGGCTTGAACAGATGGAGACAGCGCAGAGACGTGGAGTTGGTGCAGGGGATCTTAGTGATTCCGAAGTTGAAGAGGAAGCTGGACATGAAGAAGAGGTCACAACAGAGGATGCATCAACTGAGCGATTGATTAAAGCTATCGCAAGGATGAATTCCAAGACAAAAATGGATATTCCAGCTAATGAAGGAAGCCTGGATGCAGAAGAGTTGTTGGATTGGATCAGGGCTCTTGATACCTACTTCGATTATGAAGATATTGAAGAGGATAAGAAGGTAAGGCATGCTGTTACCAAGTTCAAAGGACATGCAGCATTGTGGTGGGACGAGCTACAGGCAAATAGACGTTCTAAAGGTAAACCAAAGATCAAAAGCTGGGACAGGATGATCGCGAAGATGAAGGTGAAGTTCATCCCAAGGGATTATCATATCACACTGTTCAGGCGAATGCAGAACCTGAGACAGAAGTTGATGACAGTGAAGGAATACACCGAAGAGTTTTACAAGCTCAATATCTGAGCAGGTCATCGAGAGAGCGATGATGAGAAGGTAGCTACATATCTGAATGGTCTGAGATATGACATTCAGGATGAATTAAGCATGATGACCATCAGAACGGTTGAAGATGCTTACCAGATGGCTCTGAAAGCTGAGGGGAAGCTGAGCCGTAAGCAAGGACAGCGAGGGCGAGGCAAAAATCAACCGAGAGGCAAGGCAGTTGCCCGGGAGAAATATCAAAAGCCCAAGGAGGAATGGAAGAAACCTCAGGGTAAGATTGAAAGAGGTGGAACCTCACAGCGAGGACAACAATAGGCTGAGCCGAGGAGACAGCATACAGAGCAAGGTGGCGGTTATGCTGACGCGAATACTTTTCCTCGTACCAGAGGTAGGGGAAGAGGCAGAGGAGGAATCATCACATGTTTTACATGTGGGAAGGATGGACATAAAGCCATTGATTGTCCAGACAAGATAACGGACAGAGGGGAAGCTCACATCGCTAAGGCGCAGAGGTGTGATGTTGAGAATGAAGACACCGGAAGTGGGAAGTCACTAATGGTGCATAAAGTCCTTTTGACACCTGAGGAAGAGGTGGAGGACACAGCTCAGAGGGCCATATTGTTCAGAACCACATGCAAAACCAAGGACTAGAAATGCAAGGTTATTGTGGACAGCGGAAGCACCGACAATCTCGTTTCGACCGAGATGGTGGAAAAGCTGGAGCTGGATACGACTAATCACCCGAGTCCATACAAGGTTTCATGGCTGCAGAAAGGACATCAGGTGAGTGTCACTAAACAATGTTTAGTTGATTTCAAGATGGGTGAATATAAGGATAAGGTCCTATGTGATGTCATTCCCATGGATGTATGTCATGTATTGCTGGGTAGACCATGGCAATATGACCGAAATGTGATTCATGACGGGAGAATGAACACATACACTTTAGAGAAGGACGGAAGAACACACAGATTGCTTTCGAAAAAGGATGAGGAGGTGAGGCCGGAAGTAAGTAACACCATACTTCTCATGAGTGGGAAGGAGCTTCTCACAGAAATGGAGAAGAAGGAAGATCCACAATTCTTTGTGGTCAGGAAACCGAGAGTTGTCCTGACTAGCACAAGAGTGGATGATCTACCAGAAGAGATTCAGGAACTGCTGGGAGATTTCGCTGATATCATCATGGACGAACTACCTCGTTCGTTGCCACTGATGAGGAGTGTGAGCCATCACATTGATCTCATACGCGAAGCAAGTTTGTTGAATAAGGCTGCGTACAGATTGACACCACAGGAAAATGAGGAAGTCAAGAAGCAAGTCCAGGAGCTATTGGACAAAGGACTGGTTAGGGAGAGTCTAAGTCCATGTGTTGTTCCAACAGTGCTTAGTCTGAAGAAGGATGGAGGTTGGAGAATGTGCACTTATTCCAGAGCGATCAATAAAATTACCATCAAGTACAGATTTCCACTGCCAAGAATGGATGATCTGATGGATTGCCTGAGTGGGGAAAATTATTTTTCGAAGATAGATCTGAAGAGCGGATATCACCAGATTCACATGAGAGAAGGTGATGAATGGAAGACAACATTCAAAACAAACGAAGGTTTGTACGAATGGCTGGTCATGCCATTTGGCTTGACAAATGCGCCGAGCACATTCATGAGACTGATGAATGAAGTCCTAAGGGAATTCATCGGGAAGTTTGTAGTCGTATATCTGGATGATATATTGATCTAAAGTAATATGAAGGCTAAACATTTGAAACATTTGGCCATTGTGATGAGGAAGCTACGGTAGGAGAAGCTGTTGATCAACATGAAGAAGTCCTCATTTATGCAGACAGAGCTCATTTATTTGGGTTTTGTTATTTCAGCAAATGAGTTGAAGATGGATCTCGAAAAGGTGGAAGTGATCAAGAATTGGCCATCACCGAGAAATGTTTTCGAGGTGAGGAGTTTTCATGGTTTGGATAGTTTCTACAGGAAATTCATTAGGAATTTTAGTGGAATTAACGCAGCAATGATGGACACAGTCAAGAAGCGACACAAGTCTTTTCATTGGACAGCAGAGGCTGAGAAAAGCTTCAACCTGTTGAAGCGAAAGATCACAGAGCAACCAGTGTTAGTGTTGCCAGACTTTCATAAAATATTTCAGGTGAAATGTGATGCAAGCGGATATGCCATAGGAGCATTCTTGAGCCAGGAGGACAGGCCAGTTGCATATTTCAGTGAGAAACTGGATGACGCAAAGCTGAAATACTCCACGTACGATAAAGAGTTTTTTTCCATCATACAGGCATTGAAGAAGTGGAGGCATTACTTTATCCCAAAGGAATTTGTATTGTATAGCGATAATCATGCATTGCAGTTTGTGAGTCAACAGGAGAAGTTGAACCAGAAACATGCAAAATGGGTAGAGTATATGCAGAATTTCACGTTTGTAATTAAACACATTTCAGGGACTGCTAACAAAGTGGCTGATGCCTTGAGCAGGAAATGTTTGTTGCTGCAGGAATTCTGATTCAAAACATTGGGTTTTGAGAATCTCAGGGACATCTACACTAGAGATGCAGACTTCGGAGAAGCATATGAAGCAGCTGAGAATCCTGTTCTCAGAGATCAAAGCCCATGGATAGACTACATGATCCAGGAGGGATTGTTGTTCAGAGGCAATCAACTGTGTATTCCAGATTGCTCCATGAGGGAGAATCTGCTAAAGGAAAAGCATAGTGGAGGTTTAGCAGGTCACTTTTGTCATGATAAAACATTTGCAAAGATGAGCAAATAATATTTTTGGCTGGGCATGCGAGAAGATGTTAAAAGGTTTGTTGACAAGTGTCGAATTTGTCAGCATTCGAAGGGTCGAAAGCAGAATGTCGGTTTTTATCAGCCATTGCCCATACCTGAGAGACCATGGGAGGCGATCAACATGGATTTTATATTGGGATTGTTGAGGACACAGAGAGGGGTTGATTCCATCTTTGTGGTGGTAGAAATTTTTTTGAAGATGGCACATTTTATTCCGTGTCAGAAGACCAGCGATGCGACCCAAATCACAAACTTGTTTTTCAAAGAGATCGTTAGACTTCATGGATTGTCGAGAAGCATAGTCTCAGACAGGGATACGAAATTCATAGGTCATTTTTGGAGGATGCTATGGAAGAAGCTAGGGACTAATTTGGCTTTTAGTTCAGCTTACCATCCGCAGACAGACAGACAGACCGAGGTGGTCAACAGAAGTCTTGGAGACTTGCTGAGAAGCTTGGTTACAGAGCACCATGGCAGCTGGGACAACATATTGCCACAGGCAGAGTTTGCATACAACGATTCGGTGAATCGGAGTACAGGAAAAAGTCCATTTCAGATTGTGTATGGGACACAACCGAGGGGAGTTTCTGAACTCAGGGAGTCAGAATAGGCTGCAGCTAGCAGTGCTAGTGCAGAGGAATTCACTGAAGCGATGAAGGAACTTCACAACAAGGTGAAGCAGCGTCTGATAGACTCAAATCAGGAATACAAGCGTAGAGCAGATCAGCATTGGAGACAACTTCAGTTCGAAGTTGGTGATCTTGTTCTGGCACATTTGAGGAAGGAAAGGTTCCCAAGGGGAACATATAACAAGCTCAAAATGAAAAAGATTGGGCCATGCAGAGTCCTGAAGAAATTTGGAGAGAACGCTTATGAGATTGAGTTACCGGATGGCATCGAGATATCTCTGATATTTAATGTTTTGGATTTATACCCATACAGGGCTGGAGAAGCACAGGCTGGAACTAAAGAACCAGTGATCCAGTGGCAGAAGCAATTACCAGTTGCAGAGAAGCCACAGATGGAGTGCATACTGGACAAGCGAGTGGGAAAGAAGACCAGGCAAAAGCAATACTTCGAGTACCTGGTGAAATGGAAGAATCACCCAGTCGAAGATGCTAGCTGGGAAAATGAAGCAGTGATACAGAAGCATGGACAGACCGTGCAGGAGCTCATGGACAGGAGCCCATGAAAATTTTCAAGTCGAGGAGTATGATGCAGGAGCATCGCTCACTCATCAAGCGAGCCAGTACATTGAGAGGAAACAGCTGGACAGCGCCAGCACACATTTTGAAATACCTGGAAGTTGTTGCACTGTTCTTTAATGAAGTCATTTATAAAGAAGTGCACTTGTATTGTAAAGGGGACCTTGAGCCTTTAATCTCACGTCCTTAGTAGATAGGAAGGCATTTAATAGATTTAATGCAAGTAGATAGATGTTTAAGTCTAGATTAGACAGTTTCAGTTTTCGAGAGGGAAAACGGATATAGACACCCTCCTTTGTACATTGTAACATTATTCAGGATCATTCATTCAGGATCAAAAAGAGAAGAGCAAGCAGAGAATTTGTGAAGAACACCCATGTACAGATGTTTTTGAATTAATAGAAGAGAGTCTTTGATTCAATTTCATGGCTGGTGTTGTTGTTTCTCTGTGAATGTTGTTTATGTGCTCATAAATGTTTTCTTTCTGGTCATTCATTTGCTTTGAATATGCTATGCATATGATTTCAGGTTTTTTAACCGAGGTCTGAGAGAGAAGAGAATAAGTTCCAATTGTTTCTCTATCTGAACCAGGAGATTCCTGCAAAGAGTGCAGTCGAATTCATTCGCATAGAGTGCATTGATGAGGGTTCAGTAGTTTAACACTTATTCTCACTCACCCAGAAGTTGATTTGGGTTGGTAGAGTCATGCAGGAGAAGTGCAGGCTGAACTTGAAGTCTCAGTTGTTGATCTGAGCAAGAGAAAGCAGAGACTGCTGTTGCCGGAGGTACCTAGAGTCTGAAAGACTCAACACTTGGGAAGTTGTTGAGGGTCGAGCACGAGAAGTGTGTGAAAATTCTCTGAAGGAATCAGAGTTGACAAGCTCAGGAGGGATAGTTCCTTCGAGATACCGTGCAGGAGAACCCCGGAAGTGGTTCGAAGAAGGGTCGAGCAGGAAGGAGCCTTAGTTCGAGAGAAATCCTTGAGGAGGAGGAATCAATGGCCGAGTTTCGCAGAGGAGCCTCGCGAAATCCCGCCAACCGTTAGATCTCGAGGAGATGCACACAGGTTAAACTTAAGCGCACAGAGGAGGATCCCAAGAGCCATCGGGATTCAGACCATCAGGGTTTGCGGAGGCAGGTGGTTGTTGCCTGTTGAAATTGCGATTAGCAATTTCCCGACGCAGCTGGAGGCATTGATTGCTACGGGAGCACATGGCACGAGATCTCGAGAAGTCAGGGTTCGGCATTTGGGAGTTTCCAGTGCAAAGGAATCGCTATCGTGGAAATTGTGATCCCACGATATCCGATAAATTGACAAGTAAGAGTGACGTAGAGGGGAGCACTCACCTACGTATCGGGGATCGGCTTTTCGGGGCTTCTATTGTTGTAAGAACTGTTGCCGGAGGAACCGCGAAACTCCGAATTGTGACGGGTCCCACAGTGATAGCATTGGGTGTTGACAGGTGTCGCCAAATTGGAGTTCGGGAATCGGGGATTCGCGGTGACAGTGGAACGCAACATCGCGTACACCGATTTTTCGATAAGACAAAGGGAAGATCGTAGGTAGAGAGTTATGTGGATATTGAAGAAGTCCCAATAAGGGAGAAGAAGAGTATTTGACTCTTCGGGCCCAAGAAGAAGAAGGTCCTGGTGAGCGTGGACACGCTTGGGTGGCGTCTGCGCCAAGTATCAAGCACATTGGTCCATTTTCCAGTGTTCGGGTTCCATATCTCAAGAAGATGTCATGCAACCATTCTGGAACAATACACACATTTTTCATCAACATCTAGTTTTTCATATATGTTTGTGTATGTGATTACAACCTCAATGCTTCCATATTGAATAATATTTTTTTCTAGATTGCAAACTGAAGCATTTGGCCCTGGTGCAACTCTCAATTGATGAATGTATGTCACCCAATGCTTCCAATTGAGCATGTTTCATTGGTCATCCTCCATATTCATCACTTGAACTTCCATAACCAAACTCCTATGTTTTTATATCTTTGTGCATCTTCACAATAACCATGCATCCCACACAATTTCATTACAAGATTCCCAATATCAACATCCAAAATGCATGTATAAGCATGGCAGAAAATGGTTTGTTAAGTGACAAAATCAAGGAAGCGACTGAGACCATGTACATTAGTTTTCTTTCTAGGTTTGTCTAAGCATATCATATGCCTTCTTAATCATTGGAATTCTTGTAAATAATTTTTGGGTACAATTGACAATTTTACCATGTGTTTCCCCAATAGTGCATTTGGCCCCTAAAAGCCTATTTTGCAAATTAAAATTTGTTTCATGTGCATATATCTCAACAATAAAATTGATGACTTGGATCAAATTCCATATACAAAGAAGAAAGACATAGAGAGAAACTTTGATTCCATTGAAGCAACATTCTGCACAAATCCTATACTTTAGCCTCCAAGGGCCTTTTGCACACATTTTTTGGTGGTATTTCAAGTTTAGCTTCAAATGCCAAAAGGGGATATGTTGACATTTTTTAAGCATACCAACTCAAAAAAAAAGTGACAAAATTCATTTATGAGGCCCAAAACTATGAAAACGCTGAGACATCACATACTAGAAATTTTATGATGCCATGGTGGGCCAAGGCCTCCTCTTTACCTTTCTTAACCTTTGAACTCATTTCTCTTCAAGACTATAGTAGGAATTCTCAATTTCGAGTGCATAGTTTTTCATGCTTCATTTTCACAAGTGACACTAAAAGGAAAATCAAGAGCATACCCATTCATCATATACTAATGTGAGATTGCATACAAAGCTAAGTATCGAGTTAACAAGCAAGAAAGAGTTAAGTGGCACATGTGCATATCAATGGCATGAAGATTTGATGAATAAAGAATTAAAGGATACGATAGCATCAAGATGTATCTAACAAAGAAACATCATAACCATGCACCCTACACAATTTCATTACAGGGCTGTTGTGCATGCAATTTTGCATGCACAATAGCCACAGGGCTGCTGTGCATGCCAATTTGGCATGCATATAATCCACAGGGCTGATGTGAATGCCAAATTGGTATGCACAACAGCCCTATGGCTGATGTGCATGTTGGTTGTTGTGCATGCCAAATTGGTATGCACAACAACCCTATGGATGATGTGCATGTTGGTTGTTGTGCATGCCAATTTGGCATGCACATCAGCCCTGTAATGAAATTCTCTAGGGTGCATGGTTATGATGTTTCTTTGTTAGACACATCTTGATGCTACAATATTGATTCCTTTTTTCTTGTTGAAGCTATATACATAGAATCTTTTCAAGATCATTTAAACCTATTTAAGATAACCTTTATTACTAAAAGAAAAACTTTCACTGACTAAATCCATAAAAATGCCTCATTTTTGTAATCAAGGCTCTAATAACATTTATGTTGTCATCCAACCGTTTTTTTACTCCATCAAGAGAATGTTGTGATTACACCTTAGAAATTTACCCTAAAATTTTTTATTACTAATTCCTATGACATAAATTATACTCAAAGTGGCAACAAATGTTTCACACTATTTTGACTATAGAATAAGTTGGTAATGTATGCACATTTAATGAAATAATTCAACACATGATGCCTAGATAGCTCATCATGGTACATAAATTCTAGATGGCTCCTCTACATCAGAATAAATGGGTTGTTTAATTAATTTTAACACACTTATATGTAAAATACTCAATCCATGTACACAACATAACTCTCAATGATTCTCACAAACACATTGTAGACTTTGCAAATGATCAAGAAAGGTTCCTAGTAAAAAATCATCACCAAGGGTCAAAGAACCAATGTGATAAGATGGGCCACCCCTAGATATACCATTTAATATGATATCCACTCCCAATTCATCATAATCATATTGATATGAGCTTCAATGAGTAAGGCAAGGTCTGTCAGTGCAAGGGAAGGAAAGGTTTGTCAAGGCAAGGCAAGGTAAGGTCTGTCAATGCAAGGCGAGGCATGTCAATGCAAGGCAAGGCATATCAGGGCAAGGCATGGCAAGGCAAGGCAAGGAAAAGAATGTCAAGGCAAGGAATATCAGGGCAAGGCATGGCAAGGCAAGGCAAGGAAAGGAATGTCAAGGCAAGTCATGGGATGTCAATGCAAGGCATGGAAAGGAAAGGCAAGGGAATGCATGGCAAGGAAAGGCATTACAAGACATGTCATGGTAAGGCATGCCAACGCATAGCAAAGAATGGCATGGAAAGGAAAGACATGTCAAGGCAAGGAATGACTTTTCAAGGAAAGGCATGGCATGGAAAGGAAAGGAAAGACATGTCAAGGCAAGGCATGGCTTGTCAAGGTAAGGCATGGCTTGTCAAGGCAAGGCCTGGCCAGACTAGGCATGGCATGTCAAGGAAAGGAAAGGCATGGCATGTCAAGGTAAGGCATGTCAATGCAAGGCATGGCATGTCAAAGCAAGGCATGTCAAGGCAAGGCATGTCAATGCAAGGCATGGCATGTCAAGGAAAGGCATGTCAATTCAAGGCAAGGTTTGACAAGGAAAGTCATGTTAATTCAAGGCAAGGCATGTTGGGGAAAGGCATGTTGGGGAAAGGCATGTTAGGGAAAGGCATGGCAAGGCAAGGAAAGGCAAGGAAAGGAATGTCAAGTCAAGGCATGGCATGTCAAGGAAAGGCATGCCAAAGCAAGGCAAGGCTGTCAAGGCAAGGAATGACATGTCAATGCAAGGCATGGCTTGTCAAGGAAAGGAAATACATGTCAAGGCAAGGCATGGCTTGTCAAGGCAAGGCATGGCTTGTCAATGCAAGGAATGGATTGTCAAGGCAAGGCATGTAAAGGAAATGAAAGGCATGTCAAGGAAAGGCATGTCAATGCAAGGCATGGCATGTCAAGGCAAGGCATGTCAACGCAAGGCATGGCATGTCAAGGCAAGGCATGTCAACGCAAGGCATGACATGTCAAGGCAAGGAAAGGCATGGCATGTCAAAGCAAGGCATGTCAATGCAAGGCATGGCAAGTCAACGCAAGGCAAGGCAAGGCTAGGAATATAATTTTTTTATGATCTTTACTAACATTTATTAGAATTGTTGAATATTTTACATCATTGGAACGACATCTTAGTTGTAACTTATTTGATATTTTATTATCGTATGTGAACTTTTGTATGATGTAATATGATTATCGTTTTATTTCATATGTTTTAATACTAGATATATAATAGAGAAATTAATTATTGCATGAAATAAATAATACCTTTTCATTCTAAATGTTTGTTTTTGTAGAACAAAGATCTTCCAGAAGATTCAGATCATCCTAAACAAATAGATCCAGATCATGATGTTGGGTCCGATACTAAGATGGCAGATGATGCTCATGATGACACAGATACAGACGACATTGATGCCATTGCTAATGCAGATGATGATGATGGCAATCATGATGATCATGATCATGATGGTGATGATGATGTTGAGGCAATTGCTAGTAACATCCAGTGACATTCATGATCATATAGACTACATCATGGATCATTTTTTATATATTGTTATAATGCCTCTTTTCATGGTTACTATCATATGTATCATTTTCACAGCCTCCAATACCATATTATTGAGTTGTATCATTTTGACATGTTTCATGTTGACTTATATCATTTGGACATGACATATCATATTGACTTGTATCATTTTGTCTTACATAATTTATCATTTTTATTTATATCATTTGTACATGATGTGTCATTTTGACTTATGTCGACTGTTGGGCATGTATCATTTTCAGATGATATTGATCTATTGGTATATATATTTGACTTTCACTTGTTTTAGGTATATATGATGATGATCTTATCAATATTGACTCGTCAATTTTTTTATATTGAAAGTGGTTGATGAGTTTTGGATGCATATTTATTACGTATGATGGTTTTGATTTTATTCTCATGATGGATGTTGTCAAATTCACTTAAATTATAGATATTTAACTCACTTGTTTTAATTATAGATGATGATCATGTTATAACAATTATCTTGTTATTTTATATATACTGGATGTTGTAGATTCTATTTTGATGGAGATTTAATAAGTATAATGATGTTGTTAATTTGTATGGATGTACGTTTCCCTAAAAAATTATTTATAAATGTTATCCTATAAAATATTTCAAACGCATTTATATGACTTACTGTATAATCATATAAGTTATATAGGAGACATAAAATATTTAACTAATTAAATTGAAATAAAACATATTAAATTAATAACTGTAAGAAAAATAAGAAGCATTGTTGGAAGAAAGAAAGGAAGCAACAATGGAAGCCAAATTGGAAGAAAAATTGGAAGCCACACCAGAAGAAAAATTGGAAGAAAAACTACAACCCAAACTAGAAGAAAAATGGGAAGCAAAACGAGAAGAAAAACTAGATGCAAAACTTGAAGCCAAACTAGAAGAAACATCGGAAGCCATATCAGAAGAAAAACTGGAAGCCAAACCAAAAGCAAAATGGAAGAAAAATTGGAAGGCATATTAGAAGAAAAAATGGAAGCAACACTTGATGCTAAACTTGGTGCTATTCTTGGCCCCAAACTGGAAGCAAAATTCCTAGCCATATCAGAAGCAAAACTGGACATAAAAAGGGAAGCCAAAACATACACAAAAATGGAAGCAAAACTGGAAGGCATATCAGAATCAAAACTGGAAGAAACACTTGGTGCTAAACCTGGTGCTATTCCTAGAACTAAACTTGATGCTATTCCTGGTGCTAATCCTAGCACTTTTCCTGGCACTAATTCTGGCACTAGTTCCATCACTAAATGCGATGCTAAATTTGACACAATTATAAAAATTCCATATTGCGCCCCATTTTGTGCCAGAAAAGGTGTCTGATTCATGGAGTAAAATACATCAATTTCTAGCACTAATTGCTTGTTCTGGTGTAGTGCTTAGGCCGTTGGGCTATGCCAAATAAAAGTCTCATTTCGTCTGTATATATTTATATAATTTTAAACAGAACAAAAAAATATATTATGAAGCTACACAACTTCATGTGTAAATACATAGTAAAATTATATACATGCAACATACATGGGCTAAACCTGTTAGGGTCCTAACTCGCACATAGGTAGAATAATATATTCAAATGTAATAAAGGTCAATATTAGTAAGGCCTTTCAATAAAATAGAATAAGGCGGATGTAAGAAGACCTAATAGAAGCTTCCGCTTCTAGATGGATCTTCCTCTAGATGCTTCTTTTGATAGACATATTTAGTATAAATAGGAGTCGAGGGTATGAGAGCCCTAGCTTGGAGATTATTGTAATAGATCGCTGCTCGACTAGAGGTTGCCCCCTCGAAGAGGCCCATGAACATTGTTTTATGAATCAAAGTGCTATTTATGTTGTTGTTCTTATATCATTTTTGTGTTATTGTGGAGATTATGTTGGCTATATTACTGTTATTCTGCCATTTCTAGCATTTTATTTCTGTTCTGCATACTTTTTATATCTGGTATATTACAAGTGGTATCAGAGCACTTTCCTTGGCAGAAAGTGTGGGTAATTTTTTTTTTCAGGGTAGAGACGTATTCCGACGTCTTTAAGCCACAGAGATCTGTCATTATGTGCATAAACCCACGGTTGAGGGATTCATACACGCAGGAAATACAAGTGGTTCTTAAGCACACATATGTTGGCCACCCTTGTAACCCCTGTTCGTACCCCTTCGAGTGGTAGCACATCAGACATCACCTGTGTATGGATCGGCCTAGATTTCCTGAAGCCCTCTTTAGATAAACCGATCGGTTGCCTAACTGCTATAGTTCCACCAAGAACAACACTCGAGAAGATACTCTCTAGTACCTGGGTAGTCGGGTAGTATGGCTAAGGGTACGGTCTATCCTCCTTAGTTAGTGCCCTGAGATATTGGGTCGAGTACTATTGTTGGACCCCGCACATATATTAGAGAGTTATACCACAGGGAAAACCCTTGAATATCTAACCCTTGGGGGACAGAAACATAAACAAATTAAAACAAATAAGATCTTTTGCCGTGCAACTATGTTTGTGTTTCCAAATCACTACACTTTTCTTCCTGGTTAAACATTTGGGGATTTCATCTCTGTAGTATTATTCAAACTGGAGTATAACTTCGAATCCGTAGGTGTAAAAAATAAAAATAAAAAATAAGTCTGGAAATTTTTTCACCATTATTTGAGACCTATTCCATTGGATTCACCTCTTCTCCCTTATCACCTTCATACCTATCATTTTTTTGCAAAATGTTTTGACCCCACTCACCCCTTTTTGGTTCCCTCATCCTCATGGCCCATACCCATAGCCAAGAATTGGAAGCTCGCTTCAATACCTTGCAATCTAGTCTCACCGAGACCCAACAAGAAGTGAAACAACTCAGTGCCAATGTTGCAACCATCAATACAACCATCAATGCAACCATCAATACAACCATGCAGTCCTCAATGGAGGAAGTCAAACAAGAACTGACCACCTAGCTTGAATCTATCTTTTCATCACTCTACACCAAACTGAATATCCCTACAGATAACCCTTCCTCTAATTCACCTCCACATATTGACGGTGAACATTCCTCTCATTCCCATAACTTTCAGCACCATCACTTTCAATGTGACCTACGCCTTCCGCGGGTGGATGTGACCAAATTTGATGGCTCGGACCCCACTGGTTGGGTAACCCAAATGGAACATTATTTCTCTTTATACGACATTATAGATGACTTGGCCAAACTCCGGTATGGTATTCTCCATATAGATCAAGAACGTTGGCAATGGTGGAAATGGAGAAAAAGTTCCCGTCAAGGGTATATTTCTTGGACACACTTTGTGGCTGAGATTTATGAATGCTTTGACACTGACACCAACCATTTGGGTTGTTTGACAAAGTTGAAACAATCAGGAATAGTGGAAGACTTTATAGCTTCATTTGAGCACTTGGATTTTCAAACAGAGGGCATAACTGATGCCTTTTTTTGAGAGTGTTTTATCAGTGGCCTCAAGGATGAGATTCGAGCCCATGTCCTCATGGATCGACCTTCAAGTTGGTTGGAGGCTACTAAAAGAGATAAAGGAGCACAAAAGGTTGTATCTTCTCAAAACCAAAAACCCTCATTTATCCCTCGCCCTAAACCCATAAATCCCACTACTCCCTCTGCCCTACTAAAGATCCAAAAATTGACCAAGGATGAAATGGTTGAACGCCAACTCAAAGGCCTTTTTTATAATTGTGATGACAAATATTTCCCAAGCCAAAAGTGTAAGGAACAAAATCTTTTTATGGCCATCTCCAAGGATATTTAGGAAGAGGATGTTGAAACTCCCCTTGTGTCTGAATCACCTGAAACCACTGACATAACCCCTCCCTCAGACCCTCCCGAAGTAGAACTAGTCATTTCCCTCAATGCTCTCATTGGCTTCTCCGCTCCCCAAACCCTCAAGTTAATCAGTTACATGAGGCATTGGAAAGTCATCATTTTGGTTGATAGTGGAAGCACTCATAATTTTATTCATCACCGCATTGCCCAAGAAACTCATTGCTACATCCATGTCGTCAACAATTTCCAAATCATGATTGCCAATGGTGGTTCCATGAAATGTGGAGGGTGTTGTGAAAATGTGTGTCTCCAAATCGATGACTACCACCTAAAATCCCATATGTTTTCTATCGACATGGGTGGTTGTGACATTGTGTTGGGTGCAGACTAGCTAAGGACTTTGGGTCCCATTCTCATGGATTTTAAGGAATTAACCATGCAATTCGACCAGGAGGGCCACCAATATAAATTCCAAGGCATCACCACTGGTTCACCTGAGATCATTAGTTCCCATCACATGGAAAAGCTGCTCAAAAAAGGTCATTCTAGTGTTATTTCCCAACTCCATGCCATACAAGCAACAAAGACACCCTTAGTGCCACAAGACCTCCAAGCCCTCCTTTCTAAACATCAAATGGTATTTTCCACTCCCCAAGGACTCCCTCCTTCCCGTGGTGTTCATGATCATTCCATTCCCCTTGTACCCAGAATCCTTCCTCCCAATATCCGTTTGTATCACCACCCCTTTTCACAAAAAAATGAAATTGAGAAAATGGTCCAGGAACTCCTTAATGCAGGTGTTATCCGCCCTAGTATGAGACCCTACTCTTCTCCTATAGTCATGGTCCTAAAGAAAGAAGGTTCTTGGCGAATGTGTCCTGACTTCTGTGCCCTCAACAAACTGACCATTAAAGACAAATTTCCCATTCCTGTCATTGATGACCTCCTGGATGAATTGAGTGGCACCCAATTCTTTACTAAACTTGATCTTCGCTCGAGATACCACCAGATACGTATGAAAGAGGCAGACATTCCCAAGATTGCCTTTAGAACTCATGAGGTCCACTATGATTTTTTATTCATGCCCTCCCCCCTCCACCTTCCAAAGCCTCATGAATCATGTCTTCCATCCTTTTCTCTATCATTTTGTCTTAGTTTTCTTTGATGATATCCTCATCTATAGCAAAACATGGACAAACCATCGTACTCATGTGGATCGAGTTCTCCATCTACTCTCTCAGCACCAACTTTTTCTGAAATAGTCTAAATGTGCTTTTGGTGCCTCAAAAGTAGAATACTTGGGTCATCTGGTTGGCAAGGATGGCGTTAGGGTGGATCCAAAAAAGATTGAATCTATGCAAGACTAGACGCACCCAAAGACTCTCAAAATCTTGCGTGGATTTCTAGGCTTAACAGGGTATTATCTCAAGTTTGTTAAGAATTATGGAAAGATTGCAGCACCTCTCACTGCTCTCCTCAAAAATAACTCTTTCACTTGGACTCTAGCCGCTGCTCAAGATTTTCAAACCTTGAATATGGCCATGTGCACCACTCCAGTTCTGGCCCTTCCTAATTTCAAAAAGACCTTTGTGTTGGAATGTGATGCCTCAGGAAAAGGAATTGGTGTTGTCCTTATGCAAGAGAGTCGACCTCTGGCCTTTACCAGCAAGCAACTATCTGAAAGGAATCTAGGAAAATCCATCTATGAAAAGGAAATGTTGGTTATTTTTCATGTCGTTGATCTATGGCACCCTTATCTATTGGGGCAACATTTCCAAATTAAGACAGACCATCAAAGCCTCAAGTATTTTCTGGAACAACGCATTTCCTCCCCAGATCAACAAAAATGGGTGACTAAGCTCTTTGGATATGATTATGAGATCATTTACAAGAAAGGCAAAGACAATGTGGTGGTGGATGCACTTTCCTGAAAATATGAAGATGAAGGATCCCTTTTTTCTCTTTCCTTCATTGTACCAGATTAGCTCCAAGCCGTTTGCCAGGAATGGCTACAAGATCCCAAAAGTTCGCATCCGATCCAACAATTGCAGTGCAATGCTCTAGGTCCCCCAGGATACTCTTGGCTCCATGATGAGCTTCGATACAAAGGACGTTTATATTTAAGTAAACAATCAAAGCTTAAATCCATGATACTTTATGAGCTTCATGCTACACCCACAGTGGGGCACTCCAGGTTCACCAAAACCTATGACAGGGTCAAACATTCTTTTTTCTGGGATGGTATGAAACATGACATTCGTAATTTTGTTGTTGAATGTGATGTGTGTCAACGTAAAAAGGGAGAAACAGTCAAATCTCCAGGCACACTACAACTGCTTTCGATTCCACCTACTATTTGGAAGGATATCTCTATGGACTTTATTACCGGCTTACCCAAATTTGGAAATAAATCAATCATAATGGTGGTTGTTGATCTCCTTTCCAAGTATGCTCATTTTTGCGCTCTTCAACACCCGTTTACAGCATCCACGATGGCTCAAATTTTCATGGAACAGGTCTTCAAGATTCATGGCATGCCACACTCTATTGTTTCTGATCATGACCCAACTTTCACAAGCAATTTTTGGCAACAACTATTCAAGCTACAGGGCACCCAATTGCATCTCAGCAAAACTCATCATCCCCAGATTGATGGTCAAACAGAAGTTGTCAACAAGTGTTTGGAAACATATCTGAGGTGTTTTTCCTCTGAAAAGAAAAATCAGTGGACTCAATGGTTTCCCCTAGTTGAATGGTGGTACAACACTTCCTACCATACAACTACACACATGACTCCTTTTGAAGTGGGATATGGATAGAATCCACCTTCATTTCTCTCATACTTACCGGGTACCTCGAAGGTCCAAGTGGTTGACCAAACACTTACAGTTCGAGTGGCTATTCTCCGTACCCTCAAAGAGAACTTTCTCATGGCACATAATCACATGAAGCAACAAGCAGATCAAGGTCACTCTGAACGTCAATTTGCAGAAGGGGATCAGGTATTTCTAGGACTGCAACCTTACAAGCAAACTTCCCTCAAGGCCGAGCATTTTATGAAGCTAGTGCCCAAATTTTATGGTCCTTATATAGTTCTCAAACATGTGGGACAAGTAGCCTATCAGTTAGCTCTGCCCAGTCATTTGAAGCTACATCCCATTTTTCATGTTTCATGCTTAAAGAAGGTGATTGGAACTGGGTGCCAAATTCAAACCAACCTTCCGGAGTTAGTTGAAGAAGGATCCATTTGGATACAACTAGAAGTAGTGTTGGACCAGCGTGAGTGTCACCTGCATTAGAGAACCATCAATGAAGTGCTAGTCCAGTGAAAAGATACAACTCCAACAGATGCCACTTGGGAACCAGCTACCATTCTGTAGCAATTTCCACATTTCAAGCCTTGAGGACAAGGTTGTTTTTAAGGGGGTGGACATGTTAGGGTCCTAACCTGCACATAGGTAGAACAATATATTCAGATGTAATAAAAGGTCAATATTAATAAGGCCTTTAAATAAAATAGAATAAGGTGGATGTAAGAACACCTAATAGAAGCTTCCTCTTCTATAAGGATCTTCCTCTAGATGCTTCTTTTGATAGAAATATTTATTATAAATAGGAGTTGAGGGTATGAGAACCCTAGCTTGGAGATTATTGTAATAGAGTGTTGCTCGAATGGAGGTTGCCCCCTCAAAGAGGCCCGTGAACATTGCTTTATGAATCAAAGTGTTATTTATGTTGTTGTTCTTATATCATTTCTGTGTTATTGTGGATATTATGCTGGTTATATTACTGTTATTCTGCCATTTCTAGCATTTCATTTCTATTCTGCATACTTTTTATATCTGGTATATTACAAAACCCATAAAGTAAAAACACATGTATAAATACACAACAAGTAAATATCAACACAATTGATACTTATCTTTTATATAAGACACCAACTGCATGCATACCTTCCACGAACCTCCCAACCTTAGACCATGCTGCTCAAATCTCTCAGCAATGGGTTACCCCTGAGCTGGGACTAAACTCCACCCAGGTAAATGGATTCTTATATTGGTTGAGGTTACAAAGTCAAAAGGAAGGATTTAATTACAGGTACCAAATCAATCTAACAACCTACAACCTCTCATTCCCCACATGCTTGTCCCACCTTGGGAAGTGTGCTCCTTCTCTGCTCAACAGTCCTTCGGTTGCCCCACTTCCCTTCTAACGCTTCAGCAACAGGCTAGATAGGAAGTCTCAGAGCTCTGTAGTTGCAGTTGGGATCCCTCAGGAAATCAATTCCTCAACAAGCCTAAAAAAATTGCATCTTCAATCCCATGGGCCTAACAACCAACTTCTTTAATCCATCTCTCTAGTCATCCAAGTATAGACTCCGGTGAAGGCAGCAACAAAAAATGGATTATGGAACAGGTCATGGTAGAAACCACACTCAGGCAAGGAATAGGGCACTGCACATAATAGGAAAGGTACGGGTGATGGTCAACAATAGAGTTTGGTTAAGGAATCGTACTGGCACAGGAAAGGTACCACGTACAACTTCAAGGTTGCATGGATCGAACAATGGAGTCATTGTTTAGCACAAGGTGAAACAATGACAGAGTGGTAAAATCGTGAAATGTGAGGGTGACTGGGGAGAATGGTCAAGTGTCCTCAAAATGAACTAATTTCCCCACATTTATTTGCATGTTTCCTTGATGACACATGGCCCTCCAGGAGCTCATTTATCTCCACTTGTATTTCATTTCTCTTTCCATAAGGATTTAGGATAATATGAGTTTTATCCTTGCCTTATAATTTTGGAATAATAATATAATATTCCCTTAGAGAAAAACCCTTTAGCTTAGCCCCTTTCCTAGGCTCTTAGCCTCCCCCCTTTCCCTTCCTAGTGGAGTTTATTCCCCCATACTCTTTTATCGTGGTCGATCTACATGCAACGATGTATAATATTAATGATATGAGTGTTTACAAATACAAAAATAGGCTCACTGGCCTTTTAGAATCTAGGCTCTCCGGCCTAATCATCACATAAGCCTCCTGACTTATAATAACCTGGCTCACCAGCCTATAAAACATATTCACATTTACAACTGGGGCTCGGTCTTGGGGTGTTACATCCCCCTCCCCTTATTTTATGTATTTTCCTTGGTGCATTATATATACACATATACAACCAAAAGTTCAAAAACCCACAAAAATTTGTGAGTATTTTGCCTGCATAGCATCCTCGTACTCCCAAGTTTTCTCCTCAAGACCGTACTAGTTCCATTGGACCTTTACTAGCTCTATGGCTTGATTCCAGAGATGCTTTATCTTCCAGCCCAAAATGCACACCAAATACACCTAAAAAGCGTGTTCTTTCTCCACCTGAATCACATTCCAATCAATAACATGATTAGCATCAGGTATATACTTTTTGAGCAATGATACATGGAATACATTATGAATAGACATTGATGTAGGAAATGAAATCATTTATGCTACAATCCCAATCCTCTCTAGGATTTCAAATGGACCACAAAAACAAGCTACCAACTTTGAACAATTTCCCAACTTTAGGGAACTTACGTTGGCCTTCACTTTCAAGAATACATGATCACCCACTTTAAACTCCTTGTGAGTTCTTCTCTTGTCAGCATATCTTTTCTTCCTATCTCGAGAAAAATTTTATTTTATTTTCTTTCAACATATGCTCTTCCATTTCCCTGAGCAATTATGGCCCAACCACTGCGCTTTCTGCTGGGTTATCCCAACTTACAGGTGTGTTGCACCTTCTACGATAAAGTGCCTCAAATGGGCTCATCTTTAAATATGCTTGGTACACATTATTATAAGAAAACTCTACCAAGTGTAGGTATTCTTCTCATTTTGATGGTTTATGTATCACATACATTCTTAACATATCCTCAATCACTTAATTCACCCTCTCTATTTGTCCATCAAATTTGGGATGATATGTTGTGCTAAAATTCAATTTCATTCCAAATCCTTTAAACAATCCTTTCCAGAAATTGGATGTAAACTTTGGATCTCTGTCAGACACAATTGTCTTGGGTATACCATGCAATCGAGCAACTTCTCTCATATAAATATCAACAACGTTAGTTGCCTTGTGAGTGAGCTTCACTGGCATGAAATAGGTAGCTTTGGTAAGCTTGTCCACCACTACTAGGATAGAATCATGATGCTTATTTGTTCTGGGAAGATTGGTGATGAAATCCATTGTTACCACTTCCCATTTCCACTTAGGAATGGGTAATGGCTGTAGAAAACCAGCTAGGTGTCTATGCTTAGCCTTGACCTTTTGACACTCCAAACATTTGGCAATATAGTCAGCAACATCTTTCTTCATGCATGGCCAATAATATTGGCTCTTAATAGCTACAATAGTTTTTTGATACCCTGGGTGTCCAGCATAAGGTACAGGATGCATTTCTCTGAATAATTTTTTTTTCAAATTTTGGGAATTTGGTACACAAATTCTTCCTCTATATCTGAGAATGTCATCATTTCCCAGCTTGTAGTCTTCAATTTTCTACTGCAAAAGACCTTGCTGTAATTTTGCCACTAATTCTGTGTATTGCAAATCTGATTTTGTAGCCTCTAAGATTTTGTCCTTCAAATTTTTTGGGTACATGATAATGGTTGTAGCATGCAACTCATGCACTCTCCTACTAAGTGCATCAGATACCTTGTTCTCTTTCCCTTTGATATGCTTTATATCAAAGTCATACTCACTGAGAAACTCTAACCACCTACTTTGTCTGGAATTTAGAGTTAGTTGTCTAAATAAATATCTCATACCATTATGATCTTTCCTCAACTAGAACCTTTTCCCCATGAGGTAGTGTCTCCACATCTTCAAGGCATGCATTATGGCTGCCAACTCTAAATCATGAGTAGCATAGTGTCTTTCATGCTCCTTCAACTTCCTTAATTCATAACATATAACATATCCATTTTGACTGAGGACTCCACTGAGTCCTTCTTTACATGCATCAATTTATACAATGAAGTATTCATTTGGATCCGCGATCCTTAGTATTGGATCACTAGTCAATAAATGCTTCAAGTGTTGGAAGCTCTTTTCACACTTCGATGTCCACTGAAAATTCACTCTTTTATTTTACAAGGAAGTGATCCAGTGTGCAATCCTTGGGAATCCTTCAATAAATATTTTGTTGTATCCCAGAAGGCCCATGAATGATCTGACCTCTGTCACATTCTTTGGTGTTGACCATCCTCTAATGGCCTCAATCTTTTTAGGATCCACTGCTATCCCTTCTTCATATATGATATGTCCCAAATAGTGAATTTGATTCTGATAAAATGAGCATTTTCTCAATTTGGAATACAACTAATGTTCCCTTAATACCTGTAGTACCAACCTCAAGTTTTGTTCATGCTCTTACTCCAACTTGGAATATATAAGAATGTCTTCCAAAAATACAATGAAAAATTTATCTGGGTATTCTCTGAAAATTCCATTCATTAAACACATAAAAAAAGATGGTGCATTTGATAACCCAAATCACACCACTATGAATTCTTAATGGCCATACCTTGTTTAGAAAGAAATGTTGTTTATGTCTTCTTCTTTAATTATTACTTGGTGATAACTTGACTTGAGATTAATCTTGGAGAGTATTTTTTGATTCTTCAACTGATCAAAGAGGTCATCGATCCTTGGAAAAGGATATTTATTCTTCATAGTTACCTTGTTCAACTTTACAAAGTCCATCCAAAGTATCAATGTTCCATCCTTCTTCTTCACAAATAATACTGGGGCACCCCAAGGTGACACACTTGGGAGTATATACCCCTTCTTCAGAATCTCTTCCATTTTCATTTGCAACTCTTTCAGTTCTGGTGTACTCATCCTATAAGGGGTCTTGGGTATTGGAGTTGCTCCAGGCATCAGATTGATAGAGAAATCAATGTCTCTTTTAGGGGCAATCCTATTATTTCTTTAAACACATCTTCAAACTCTTTTAGGACTACATAATATTCAATATTTGACACCTTATATTTAGGTGTTTCCTCCATATGAGCTGCAAATATTTGACATCCTTTTCTATAACATTTATTCAACTGCAAAGATGAAATTTATCTGACAGTTACTAATATGGGAATTCCATGAAATGTCCTTAGGTTCCTTTCCTCGTCCATGTAAGTAAATTCCTTATTATGATAGCCTAGGATAGCATGGTGTTGGTCCAACCAGTCCATCTTGATTAGACAGTCATAGGAACCTAAAGGCAAGATTTTCAAATCTGCACTGATGTTCAGTCCATTCATGTCCATTGGACATGACTTTACCAACTCATTAACTTTTCTTTTGGCTCTGGTATCCAGTTGCACCAACCAAGATTTTCCATGCTTGCTTCTTGGAAAATGAAATATTTCCACCATCTTAGGATCTATATAACTATGACTATATCCTGAATCAATTAAAATAGTAATGGTTTGGTTGTTGATCATACCTTCTACTTCAATCATATGTGACTGAAACTCTGCTTCTTGTTTTCCAGGGCTGCATAGATCCTTGGTACACTTCTACCCATGTCCTTTTTTGTTTCAACTTTCTTTACATTGTGAACAGTTCTCGCTTTTCTACCTTTGTGAGGACAATCCATATACATATGATCTCCTTTACAATCCCAACATTGAATAGGTGGTTGCCTTGGCCTTTTCCCCCCTGTCTCAATCATTCTAGGATCTCTAGAAGTTGGATGTCCCTGAGGAGTATTTCTGAAGAATGGTGGCTTAGTCCCCTTCTTCCTCTGTTCCATCTTATATTTCTTCTTGTCTTCCCAAGATTTTTGGAAAGTTGCCTTTGCTTTATGTTGATCATATAGGCATTTTTCTCGCTTTATGGTCTCCTCCAATGTTTTGGGATCATCATATTGTATCTTGTCACTGATGAATGATGGAATCCCACTCAAATACCTTGGAATATTAATTGTCTCATCCTTGACGAGAGAAACGTACTTCATCAGTTCTAAGAACCTTCTTTCATATTCATCTATGGTCATACTCCTAAGCTTGAGTTCAAAGAACTCTTTCTTTTTCTTTTCATAATATCTCTTACTCAAGTATTTATTTTCAAAATACTTCTTGAATTCCTTCCAAGTAACATTTTTATCTTTAATGTTTTGCTCCTGCAAAATATGATCCCACCACATAGATGCCTTTCCCTTGAGTTGATAGATGACAATTCTTCCTTTTGCATGAGAAGAGTAATTATGTAATTGAAAATACGTCCTCATGCCTAACAACCATATCTCGACATCCTCATCCATCTTGTGTTCACCATAAAAGGTAGGAGGTTTGATTTTGTTCATGTCTCCTCGTAGATCATCCACCCCAGACCTCTTCTTATGCTTCCTGATAGGGGATGGACTTGAGATGTTGTGTGTTCTCCCATTGTAATTCCCTCGGGAGTGATGGGGATGTCTGCCAACACTTCTTGTTCTTTTCTCATCAAGAGACCTGTGACTTCCTGATTTGCTTGAGCCACTCTGCTTAGATATATTATTTTTTATTATTTCCAAGCTCTGCATTAACTTTAGGTTGAATTCCCCCTACTGCTCCTTGGATTTCATAATCCTTTCATTATCAACCTTGTGACTTTGGACATCCTTTTGCAAATTTTTAATTGTCTCTGCCAAGTTCATGATTTCTTCCTTTCCTTCTCCATGTCCAATTGAGAGAGAACCTTCATTACCCATATGGAAATCCTTCCCTCCGATCTCACCTTCCTGGCTGTAAACCCCCTGTGTATCTTCCATCTCTCTGCAAAATGTGCAACCAACAAAATCTGTTAGGTTAATTGATTCAACAATTTCATGAAATTATGAACCATCTTGGTTCAATAATACATCATACTTATTTCTTCTAATTTCCTATGAAATTGACTATTCAACTCAATTTTCTGGGTGAACAATTATATTCTATTGTCCAAGATCTTTCCAATGACTGCTCCCTTGCTCAATTCTGAGTCTTGAACATAAAGTTATGGATTTTTAAAAATTATTTTTTCTGTGAGGCTGATTCTTGTACAAGTGATCTTCTTTTGAAGATGAATTAGCTCTCAAACTAATGATGAATCCTCTCTTTAGGCTTACAAGCTTCTATAATTTCCCTTAATTGCAGATCCGTACAATTCAGAAATCTGCAGGCTCCTTCTCTAAGCCCTTTTCTTTATTCAAAATCATTTTAGGGCATTAGCCCCCTTTATTTCGGCCCCCAATCACATATGACCACGAGCTATGACCAAGTGCTAGATGATAGGTAATTATCCCGAGCTTCTGGACTTTGGGGCTCTGGAACTTCGGTCTTTGGAGGTTCTATCTACACCACACAACATTTCCTCCAAACGTTGAATTGGCAAAATCCCGGACTGGCTCTCCATAGCTTCGCACTTCAGAGGTTCTTGCAACAACATACACAATTTCTCCCGAATGTTGAACTTTCAAACTTATCGGGGTCCACTTAGTACTGTTGTCAACAATATGGTGGTGACATGTGGCCCCACCAATGAGCAACACGTGTCAAGTCACAATTGGTACAAAATTCCTATCAAAAGAAAGAATCATGATGACACATGGCATGCATAAAGTGGGTCCATGTCACCCTAGGTGATGTCATCATGCCACGTTAATCCGACACTCTGAGACTTCGGTAATCTAGGCTTTGGAGATCTCACACCAAAAAACATCAAAAAAACTAAACACCAAAATGGCTAACTCCCTGAACCGTCGCTCTCCCGAGATTTAATACTTCGACGCTCCGGAGCTTCGAGCTTCAAAGATTTATTCCTATAAAAACTTCAAAACATCTGAACTTCTGGACTCCTAAATAGGAATTCTTCGGAGTTTTGGGACTCCGATGCTTCGAAGCTTCTGGCTTCGGAAGTTTTGGTTGTTGAACACCACTCAACCCCTGAACTGTCGAACGCTGAATCGGTGAACTCCCGAAAAAGTGCTCTTGGGAGCTTCGAGAATTTGGTGCTCTTATTTGGACTTCGGAGGTTTCTCATACAACACTCTCCAAAACTCCCTAACGCCAGAACTTCGAACACTTGCTAATCTGCAGACACATGTCCCCGATAATGGATGACCCTAATTTACTATGATACTTCAGAGGTTTGGGGCTTCGGGACTTTCCCTACTCTGCACAACAATCACCCCCTTTCTCTGGAGTTCCAAACTTCCAGACACACGCTAATCTACTAACACATGTCCTTAGAGATGAATGGTCGAGATCTTCTTTGGATTTTGGGACTTTGAAACTTCAGGGATTTTGACTCCCTTCCAGCAAAAAATGAAAAACTGTTGGAGTAGCAAAGTCTAAAGGACTTTGGTGCTTAACGAACGTGAACCTTCTATAGATTCAACCACGGTGAGGCATTTGTCTTCTCCTGAACAGATCCATTGGCTTAGATCTAATCTTGGCCAAATCCAACCGTTGTTGTGTTTTCTCAAACCGCTACACCTCCTGAGCTTTCAAACACAGTTAAGGTGTGTTCTCTCAGCGCCCTCCTGGCACTCTATAACTTCAATTCTCTTTGAAAGTTTTACTTCAATTTCCACTTGCATTGCCCATGCAGGCTCGGTGTTGGAAATTGGAGCTCTGATACCATACTGTAACATCCCTAGCCTTAGGCCATTCTGATATTCCACATAAAAATATCATTTCTTTTGTATATATATATAGAGAGAGAGAGAGCGATATATATAATTTTAAACAGAACAAACATATATATTCTAAAACTACACAATGTCATGTGGAAATACACAGTAAAATTATATACATGCAGCATACACGGGCTAAACCCATAAAGTAAAGACACATGTATGAATACAAAACAAGTAAATATCCACATAATTGATATTTATCCTTTAGAGAAGACCACCAACTGTATGCAGACCTTCCATGAAGCTCCCAGCCTTAAACCATGTTGCTCAAAGCTCTCAGTAGTGGGTCACCCCTGAGATGGGATTAAAATCCACCCGGGTAAAGGGATTCCTATTTAGGCTCAGGTTACACAATCAACAGGAAGGATTTCATTACATGTGCCAACTCAATCTAATATCCTACAGCCTCTCATTCCCCACATGCCTGTCCCACCCTAGGAAGTGTGCCTCTTCTCTACTCAATGGTCCTTCGGCTTCCCCACTTCCCTTCAAGGGCTTTAGCAACAGGTCGGACATGAAGTCTTAGAGCTCTGTAGTTGCAGTTGGGATCCCTCAATAAATCAATTCTTATACAATTTTCTCAACTGGAGAGAGTTTCTCATAGGCCTAACAACCTCCCTCTTCAATCCCACAGACCTGACAACCCACTTCTTCAATCCAATGCTCTATTCATTCAAGTACAAAATCCAGTGAAGGTAGCAAGAAAAAATAGATTATGGAACAGGTGGTGGCAACAACCACGCTCAAGCAAGGAACAGGGTGTTACACATAACAGGAAAGGTAGGGGTGATGGTCAACAAAAGAGTTTAGTTAAGGAACTGTACTGACCTAGGAAAGGTACCGCGTACAACTTTAGAGTTGCAGGGGTTGAATGATGGAGTCACTGGTCAGCATGAGGTGAAATAATGGAAGATTGGTAAAATCATAAAATGAGAGGGTGGCTGGGGAGAATGGTCGAGTGTCCCCGAAATGGACTAATTTCCCCACATTTATTTGCATGCACCCTTGATGACACATGTCCATCTAGAATCTCATTTCTCTCCACTTGTATTTCATTTCTGTTTCCATAAGGACTTAGGCTAATATGGTTTTTATCCTTTCCTTAGACTTTAGGAATAATAATATAGTATTCCCTTAGAGACAAACCCTCTAGCTTAGCCCCTTTCCTAGTCTCTTATCCTCCCCCCTTTCCCTTCCTATTGAATTTTAGTCCCCCATACTCTTTTATCATGGTCGATCTACACGCAATGATGTATAATATTAATGATATGAGTGTTTACATATACAAAAATAGGCTCAATGCCCTTTTATCAGCTAGGCTCTCTGGCCTAATAATCACATAAGCCTCCTGAATTATAATAACCTGGCTCACCAGCCTATAAGACATATTCACATTTACAACTGGGGCTTGGTCTTGGGGTGTTACACTAAGTGTCTTGGTTGATTACAATTGTAGCATATTATCAGTCCTCTACCTCCTCTGCCAACATTTCCTTTGCCGCGACCTCTGCCAAAATTTACTCTATTTCCTTGATTAAATCCTCTCTGATTATTATATTTTAGACCACCTCCTTCTATTGCAAAATTCTTGTCTTGAATCCTATACATATATAAAGTGTGCTCCCTCATTAAATCGAATGCGCAACAATCCTTTTCTTTGTTCCCTACTGACTTGCAAAAGTTGAAAAATAAATTCATTATTGTACTATGATATTTCTGCAGTAATGGACACTTGGTTAGATGATGTCCCCATTTCTTGCATATTTCACAATATCCCCATCCTGGTAATGGATTCGGTGCTCGAGTCACCAAATGCTGAGTAAATTTTGGGCATTCTTCCTTGTGGTGGCCTTTAGTTCTACTCTTAGTACACCAGACTTGTTCCTGTTTTTCCTTCCATTTTGTAAGTTTTGTCAATTGAATTGTCAAGGTAGCTAGTTGCATTTGGACTTGTGCCATCCCTCCAATTTCTCCTACAGGGGATGCTTCCAATTTCATTGCAATATATAGTGCATTAGACTATGAAGAAACCTTTTGTTGTATCAGTGGACTTCGAATGTGTGGTAAGAGTCCTGCAATAAACCATTCCCTATGTTGTTTATCGAGAATTTGAAATGTTAACCTGCCCATCACATCCTTGAATATATGATAAAGTCCCCATACTGAATCGGTTTGTACCTGTTTAATGTATTGTGACTCATATTTTGGTTTCTTGAACTCTTTCAACAATTCATGTCTAATTTCTGCTAAATTCCTCACTTGCCCTGTAGGTATGGTAATCTACATTTTCATGTACCAGACTAATGAGCGACCTCCAAATTTTGTTTCCAACTTCCCAGTATTTGCAGTCTCATCTTGGACTTTATTTGCAACCCAAATTATCTCACAGACAAATAGATGTTGCTCTAGGTCCTACGGCCTGATGCCCTGGAACTCAGGCAGTCTCAATGTGTTTTCTAACCCTTCCATGTTATTTTGTGTAGTACCTCCCCTTGGTGATTATGGAAGACTCTGACTCATTGTACTGCCTCCGCTTCTCTGACTATTATTATTCTAATTTCCTCTGCTAACTACAAGTTCTTTTGACAAATCTTCAACTCTTACCTCATAATTTGGTGACACACATGGGGTCATATATTCAACACACGATCAATCCTGGTTAGGAATTAACGACTCTTCTATTATAGGAATGGACTAGAACCCCTCTTCCTCTCCTTTTATGTGTGGTATCTCTACAATCTGGACTATTTCGCAGGGTCCTCTCCACTCAAGATCACTGCATGGATCTCTTTTCTCAGCCCCAGTCTTCTGCCTCTTGTACCTTCTTCCACAGTGGAGTACTCCAAACTCATCTTCTTCTTTTGATACACCCTCTTTAGTTCTCTTCATTCTCATTCCCTCCCTTCCTTCTTCATTTCTTCCTTCATTCCTTCCTACCTTCATACTATCCTCTTGTCATCCCTTGGTTCCCCTATGTGCGCAAATCCCCTTAGAAATTAGAATTCATTGTCATCATGCACTTGTCACACAATAACATATTTATACATGTACCCAATGATTTCATGAACATTAAACATGAACCTTTGAAGAAATCCCTCTCTGCAACAATGTATGACTGGGTTCAATCCATTGTGAACTCTATAATATAACCTCTTAATATGTTATCTAACCAGAAATCAACTGCAAGAGAAGTATTATTACTTACATAATTCAAATTCCTTACCAACTCAGGAGTCCAGTTCCTCGGCGTTGCGGTTTGGTACCTTCCAATATTCTCCACTAATCTTTCTAGCCAATCAGTCAAAATAATTGGAAATTTTCCAAAGAAAATATCATGCATCTCTATGTACACATACCTTTGCATCCATTGCTCGTATCTCATTTGAGGGTTTATATTCTCTTTTCGAGCAAATTATCATTCCTTCCCTTCTAGCCATTTTGAGATCTCTTTCTTAGTTGGCCTCCAAAACATTCCCTCAGTCACAGATTCTGGGTCCCGGAAATGAAACCATTTGTTAGCGCACATTTATAAGACCCTAGGTTCAAGTTGTCTTAACCAATAAAACCCTTCAGACATCAACCCTTTCGGCATCACCTGCATGCAAGTGAAGTCTCGGTTGAGGCATCTATTGGGGCTGCAAGAACTGAGTTTCTGCAGTAGTGAGGGAATGGGAGGCGATCATCTTAATCATTATTACTTATCTACTCTGTGCACATTATTCTGTGTGTTATTCCTTGATTAATTGGTGAATTCAGTTATATAGCACCATTATACTGCAGATTTCAACCTAACTATTTTCTTGTAACATTCATAACTACTGTGCAGTGATCATATAATAAGCAGATCTAGTTTAATATGAAAAAAGAGAACATTCATGATCAATCACATAAAAAAAAAGAGTAGACATAGTAGTTAACATGGTTCACCCAACTTTGGGATAAGTCCACAACAATTGGCTTATTTATTATTCTTTCCATAATCGTCTCAGGCTTGTGCACCACTCTTACAATAGATATATCATACTATCTCTCTCTCCATCTTTCCTAGTCGCTCTACAGTGCAAGCCTCTCTCTACAACTTCTCCCTAACAATCATACATAGAATCTTCATTTTGATTATATTCTCTCACTCTCCTCATGCACGTGTAAACCCTTATTATACCCAATCCATTACATATTTATACATGGACTCTAGGGCTCAAAACCCTACTTTTCATATCCCAAAACCATATTACAACTCATTCTGACTCATGTTGACTCGTTGTTCGGGCTTGCTTTTCCTAGTTTTATGTTTACATGTTGCTTCTACACTCTTGACTACTATTCTTCCTGCTTTTGTGTGTCTTTCAGCTTTTGGCATGCCGAACTGCTATCCTTCCTTTTCTTCTGCTTTATCTTCCTGCTTTATTATCCTGCTTTATTCTCTTGCTTTATTCCCCTTATTTTATTCTCCTCTAAGTATGTCTAACTATGAAATTCACTCCTGAATGTGCCTTTACTACACACTCTGATCCTACCTTTTCTTCTTTCCTTTGTTGTTGCGCCTATCCTCCATACTTAGGATTTTCTTGAAAACCGTATCAAAAATTCCTATCCAACAATCTTCATTAGATCGTCATTATTAACTTCTCTCTTTGTCTTTATCTTCAAATTATGTGTACACCTTTGTGCATTGTATTCATTTTCTCATATTATAATGTCACCATATAATTATCACAGGTATGAAGTATTCCTTCATACCCCTCCTTAATGAATACTTGTGATTCAAACTGGATATCTAACTTGTCTTGATTTTCAGTCTTATGTACTCTGCACGATCTTCAGTCTTCCTCATCTTCATTCTTTTGTACTATGCATCATCTTTAGTCTTCTACATTTTCAACTATCATTGCCTTCTTGTATCGTGCATGAACTACACCATTCTTTGATAAGTCTGGATCTTGAGTCAATCATTTGAACTGCTTCATCTTCACATAGAAGTTTATATTCGACTTACCCTCAACCGTCTCATGGATTTTATTCGACTTACCCTCAACCATCTCATGGATTTTATTTAGCTTACCCTCAACCGTCTCATAAAACTATCGGAAGAGCAACAAATTTATGTATTTCCTTCCAAGTGTGATTTTTGGGTTCAATAAGTTGAATATTTGGGTCATATTTTCAATTTTCACATAATATATGTAACTAATTTTCAGATCTGAAAATTTCTCCCTAGTGATCTAAGAGTAAAACCCTAGTTGTTATCACTAAACAATTTTACACTAAAAATTATTTACTGAAAATATATGAAACTAAAAAAACAAGATCATAGATGAATCATCAATACATAAGAGACACGAGAATTTTTTTTCTGTAACTTTATCCAATCCTTCAAATATGAGGACAAAACCAGTCCTCTCAATGTCACCAAAACTGAGGAAAAAACTAGTTCTCTGATTCAATACAATATCACCAAATCTAAGGACAATGTTGTCCTCTAATAACCAAACAAATCATAAAATCAAACCTCAACAATATCTTGGAAGTCTCCTCTTCCCACAAATATGTTGTTGATCACCTGTACGGTCTGTTGACATCACCTGTCAGCCTCTACAGACCTATGCCTGCTGAGAAAAATATGTATGTGACTCTCCTTACGAAAACCCACATACATATGTGATTTATCCCATTGCAACCCATGTACATACACATTTTGTCCCACTACAACCCTCATACATGTAAAAACAATTCTCCACACATGCGATCTTCTTCGCTTCTCTTTCCTAGGCTAGATTTTTTGCCATTGCAGAATTTCCCTTTGTTGAGATCACCAAGCCTCCTAGCACAAGTGAAGACTCACTTATTCTAACTTCATACTTCCACACTTGGAAAATGTCACAATGACCTCTCTCTTTTATATACAAGTCCTAGGAGTCAACTTAGAAGCCCCTCCACAATTCAACGTCAAATTAGGATTTCTCTATGGGTGCGAAGCCCCAACTCAAGCCCAAAAATCCCATCACCAAACCCATGAATCCCTAGCCTCATCCCAAGTCTGATTTCATTGAAATTAAAGGATAATATGGTGCCAAAACATATTCACACATGCCTGACACATTGGGATCTTGTGGGAATACCTCCCAAAGCTAAAAAATTAAACACTTCCTCTTACCGAGGGGGGTATGCCATCTACCATCATCTGGATATACCTCTAGTACTAGAAGTTTCTTTGTTTCCCATATTGGGTCAATTACCTCATATGCACTACAATCCTTCAGACTGATTTCCTCCTCTGTCACTATAGAAAATCTTGTTATCCAATCCACCTCACTGGATGCTCCCTTTGTGACCGAAGCAAATCCTACTCCCCACTCTTCCTGGTTGGATTCCTCATCTATCATTGTAGAAAAACCTACTAAATCAATTGGATCCTCTTTTGAAGGCACACAACTCCTAGAAGCATCATGCTCATGAACCTCCTTTCTACCTCCTCAACCCATCATACCTATCTGTTAGTCCTATAATACGCCTTTCTCCCACTTGATCCTGAGGGAGAACTCCCTTTGAATGGGTGACTCTCCCTCTGAGCCTGTACAATATCTAGAGCCATATTCTCCCTCTGAACCGGTTGACCTCCTATGAAGTCTAATCTCTTATGAACAGTCCTGGGAGGCTACTCATCACTACTGAATCCTAAGGTTTGACTCCCTATGAACTCTAGATCCTTCTGAGTCAACTACAAAAATCAACACATATTGTATCTCATGAAGGTGTAAAAGTGGACCCTAACAAAATTAAATGTACGAGCGAATAGTCAATTCCTAAAACCTTGAAGAAACTTAGACAACTCTTAGGATTGTTAGGATATTACCACAAGTTTGTCAATAACTATGGTCAAATAACAACACCTCTAAAAACATTATCAAAGAATGAATCATTTTCTTGGACTCAAGAAAAAACCAAATATTTTGAAAACTTAAAGAGGTTATGTGTACAACTTTTGTCTTGGCCACACCTGACTTCCCAAAAACATTTATTGTGGAGTTTGATACCTCATGCCATGGACTTGGTGCAGTTTTATTGCAAGAAGAAAGGTCACTTGCATTTGAAATCAACCAACTTAAAAAAAAAAAAAAATTAATCAAACCCATTTATGAAAAATAATTGTTGGACATACTACATGCAGTTTAGAAATGGTGCCCTTACCTAATATGAAGACACATCAAAGTAAAAACAACTCATGATAATTTGAAGTACTTCTTGGAGAAACAATTATCTTCATAGGATCAACAAATATGGGTTACAAAGATGCTATTTTATGACTTTGAAATCATCTACAAAAAATGAAAACATAATGTTGTGGTAGATCCTCTTTCAAGGAAATAAGAAGAAACCAAAGGCTTACTATGTGATATTTATATTCTACAATCTAACTGGGTGGAAGAAGTAAGGATAGAATGGAATCAAGATAAAAAAATATGCAAGATCATTCAACAACTACAAGAGGACCCTAGTTCATGAGATAATTTTGTATGGAAGAATGATTTTCTATGGTATCATGATTTCCTATATTTATGTAAGAATTCCCAACTCAAACAAAAGGTCCTTCTATAATTGCACACTTCTCCTATAGGATGACATTCAAGATTCTTGAAAACGTACCACAGGATCAAAAGGACTTTTTCTCGGAAAGTATTAAAACCGATGTTCAAAAGTTTGTGTCTAGATGTGTGGTCTGCCAAAAAAATAAGGGAGAGAGTGATAATATGTCATGTCTCCTACAACCATTAGATATACCAAGTTAGTGTCAGGAAGAAGTTTCAATGGATTTTATTACATGTTTACCCAAATTTGAAGGAAAGATTGTAATCATGGTAGTACTGGATCGATTTACAAATAATGATATTTTTTTCTCTCTTTCTCATCCTTTTAAAGCAAGTACAGTAGCCGCAATATTCATGGAAACAATTCAAAATCTACATGGAGTCCCCAAGGTTATTCTAGTGACAGAGATCCAATTTTCAAGGGAAATTTTTGGACAGAAATATTTTCTTGTTTGGGTACTCAATTGGATCACAACTCATCTTATTATCCTCAATCCAATGGGAAAACTGAGATTGTGAATAAATTTCTAGAAGGATATCTTCGTTTCTTTACATATAATAAATAGACATAGTGTGTCAAGTGGTTTCCCTTGGTGGAATGGTGGTACAACAGATCCTTCTGTACTTTATAAAAAATGTCCCCATTTTTTGGACTTTGTGGATATCATCCTTCATCCATCACATCACCCTTGAAAGGGACTACAAAGGTTCAAGCAATGGAGGACCACACAAAGATCCAACATGAGGTTCTCACACTATTCAAGGACAAATTGGTTATGACACAAAATAGGATGAAACGACAAGCAAATCAACATCGCAGTGAAAGAAAATTTGAAGTGGGGAATTGGGTATTTTTTAGGATACAACAATATAAATAGAAGTCCCTCAAGCAATAAAATAAGGACAATAAATTGACACCCAAATATTATGGCCCCTATAAGGTTTTCCAAAGAATTGAAAGTATGGCTTACAAATTGAAGTTGCCTCCATCTTCACGTGTACATCTAGTCTTCCATGTTTCTTGCTTAAAGAAGGTAATTGACAACAAGATCCCAATTCAAACTATTTTACCAGAGATTAATGAATAAGGGAAAATAATACTAAAACCAGAAACAACCCTTGGAATAAGGAGCAACTAAGAAATCAAGCAATTACATAGTACCTAGTCAAATGGAAGAACCTACCAGTCGAAGAGGCAACATGAGAAGATGAATTAATATTGTAGAAACACATGTGGTTAGTCAATTGTTGAGGAAAACACTTGTTTGAAAGGAAGGGGCATGTTAATCCCTATGAAAAGCCCCATGTTATGCATAAAACCCCTTATTAAGCTCTATATATTGAATTATTACATTTCTAGTGTTATATGTGTATGTAGGATAGAACCCACGTGGGATTCACCTTATTGACCAATATCTTATCACGTTCATTCATAAATGAGGTTTTTAAATTATGAAAAATATAGTCAATATATTGTAGGTATTGGGGAGATGTAGGGTATGCGGGGGTTTATAGGTATTGGGGGGTATAAAAAGGCATATTTGGTAAAAATAAGGGATATCTAGTAAAAATGAGGATTTTTTAATTGGAACAATGTATTGGGAGGGGGGTTAAACAAAATGATTTGGGGAGGTATTTATCAATATCTTGTGAAAATAGGGGTATTCTTTAATATACCAAAAATGAATGCACTATGACACAAGTTCATTGAGTGGACACCATGTGATAGAACCCTTCATTACACCCTTTGATTATAATTGTACCCTTTGTCTCCTAAATATATATCAATGAGACCTAGTCTTAGGATCATATTGTCTCATCTCATATTGTATTTTGAATTAGATATATTGTAAAAGAAGGTTTCCCTCTTGAAGTGGACCGTATTCATTGACATTTGATCATTTTTAAGGCGTTGGATCATAACAGAAGGGAACAAATTTAATGGTAGTTACTTACACCCTTGCGCTTGAGGGAGTGGTGAGTGAGGAAGAACTACCAAAAAATTGTTTTTGAAAGTTCTTTCCAACTAATCCGAATTTATTTCTTCTATGTTCTCCTTTTAGAACTGCCCTGTTGCATTATTCACAAGAATATTGATACACTCGAACTTGTCTTTGACTCTCTCTACCACGCGTTTGCACTAATTATCAAAGCCAAGATGATCAGGAGAAGCCATGACGTTTTCTGTTGCATATCTTAACTTGTTGATATAATCCAGAGTGCCGTCCTTATTCTTTTCTTTTGTCTCTCCTTTATACACAATGGCCAGAAAAGGCGCCCTCAAACAAGTAGGATATAGAGTGACCAATATTTGAGTCCTCCATTATGATTAGAGCCACTTGGCCTTGTAAATTTCCCACTATAATGAATTCCATTGGTTAGAAGATTATAATGGATATGATGGGGTGAAACATGATCATTATGATAATCAGATACCTACATGCTTGTAAGACAGAGTGAAAAATCATGAGGGGTTTGGGAGCTTATGTTCTAGTACCTAAAACACATCTCATGACATTAATGATGTTAAATGATTTTTGTTAATTACAAAAGTTTAAGAGATAAATAAAGATTTTATTATAGGAGATAAATAAATCTCTTATTCCAATTGCACTAAGGATGAACATAGCAGGTTCCTTCTCAATCATGCTCAAAATGATACTTTTGGATTGAATATAGCACTTGCTCCTTTCATTTTGATAGTGATAAATACTTATCTATAACTTGTTATGAAGGTATTGAACAACCACGAAGATGAGAATACCTAAATCTGAAATTATCTGACTCTTTGTCCTCCTAGGAAATTGGTATGAATAGCTCGTATCGTTGTTTTATTTAAGGCTTCCTTTGTGGGAAATTGGTAGGAATATTTTGTAGTGTTGTTTTATTTAAGGCTTCCTTTATGGGAGTAGGTTAGTCATATTGTAGAGTAGGTTAGTCATACCATCTAGCAGTGTAAATATTAAAAACTAAAGCAAGAAGTGAAAGGACAGAGGAAATATCATATCAATCATGTGATTCCAACATTTTTTCTAACACATCACTAGAAAGGGGCATGGACCAAAACCTACCTACAACAATAGGAATTTTGTATTACAATCGACTTACCTACCACAAAATAAATCTCTACATCCCTGGGAAGAACGCAACAAATCACGATGGTTTGACACATAACTTTAACTTTAATTCACATTGATTTAACACATAACCCCAACTATAATTGTTTATGTACTGAACTTTATTGATCATCGGGACACAGTAGAATTGATTTTTTTTTTTAATTTGGAGATTTTATGATGAGCAAATATTTTTATTTTTAAAGTATTTTTATGTGAGATAATTCAATTTAACATCATATAAAATTTATCACATCTAAAACATTATTGGCCATCTTTTCACATTTAGTTTGGTTAATTGTGGTTGAATTATTATTATTTTATTTAAATACAAATTTAAAAACGATTTTTTATACCAACATTATTATTATATGTCCTCCAACAAGGATATAATATATAGTAAATTTCCAATTTTTATTTTATTTTTATTTTTAAAATTAATTTTAGATCTGACAACTAGATTAAAAACCACTTAAAAATAGTCTTATCATAGATTATCATAGATATGAACTGATCATAAAATAGAAAATTTATATTTTTTTAATTTAATAATATTTAATTTTATACAAAATTTATATAAAACTTTAGAAAACTTTATGAAAAATTGTTTATACGCCACAAACTAATTGAAAATCAAAGTTGTTTGACTTCGAAATAATTACAATCTATGTTGTCGAAGGCATGTATTAGCAAAAACCACATTTAAGTAAAAGTGGTTGATATACGTCAATCGACGTCATTTTCCACCTTTTAAAATTAATGGCATCTATTGGTGTATATCAACCACGTTTTACTTAAATGTGGTTGTTGCTAGTTGATCGTTGACATGTGTGGGGGAGGATTAATAAACCATTAATGTATTAATTATTCTAAAGTATTAATGTATAAATTCAAGTATTAATGTACTAAAGTATTAATATATTAATTAATAGAAAGTTAATTAATGTATTAATTAATCATTTTTCTTTTGTAAGTTATCTTGTATCTTTATATTGCCATAGAAATTTTGTATAAAAACTATTGTTGTTGGTCTTCCACTTGGGAAACTAGACCAACAAAAATGCATCATTTTGTCTATAAGTTTATGGGATTTATGTCTCTTAAAGATATATGACTGAATAAAATAGATCCTATGATTGTCATTTTTACAAAAATCTAGTTGTTGTCTAACATCTAGATGAATGCAATGAGGTGGGGTATAGACACCCAAACCTCCTATAGTAAACAACAAACTAAGAAAGCTAAAAAACATAAGAAGTAAGTGAGATTAAAACCCTCAGTAGAAGGCACCTGAGGTTGGGGGAACTCTGAGTTGGTCAGGTCCAGTTCGACCATGTATTTCGCCATCAGGTTCAACTTGTGATCAATCAGTTTGACCTGCAACTGAATGTTGTCGAGTTGCAGAAGTATCTCCTGGTGTGCTTCATGTTTCTCAACTAGAACATGACCCATCAACATTTTTAAGTGTTAATATATATCAATGGTCTTCATATATTTTGAATCTCGAGTCCGAGTGTTGCTCGTATCCAAAATCGATGACCTGGTGGAGTGAAGCACCTCCTCATCAAAGATTAAGTGCCTCAAGAGACAGACATCAGGCTCAACTAGGTCTATCTAAACCCTAGTTTTAGGTGGAGTATGAGCACAATAAGCCTCAGCAGATTCATCGACCAAAAAGATGAGATGAGAGCTAGAGAAACCTTTGGTTCTACATGAGGAACCCCCCAAGAATGATGAGAGGAGCCTCCATGAGCCATTGACATAGAAGGGTAGAGTTGAGCCCACAAGTAAAAGAGTAAACATCGACCAACGGGATCGACATAAGGTTGAGCAGTGAGCATTTGCAAGTGGAGCGGATTGAGAATGGGATAGTGTTACCAAGCTCGAGGAAGCCTATGGGAAATAAAATCATAATCTTTCTGGTGCCATGAATGTGAGATGAGGCCATGATGGGCCAAGAGAAAGGTCATAAGGAAAATTATGTTAAGAAGTGCAGTCTCAAAGGAATGTAGAGTGCAGAGGATCATCCATAGAGAATGAGGGTACCAGCGAGGCATCATTGGAGCAAGGCAGGTGATGGAGTGATGTCAAGCCATGAAGGAGGAAGCATGCGTAGAGAAGGGGATATTAAATCCCATCAAATGAGGTGATGGGTGTTTGAGGGGGGTGGCAAGTGCCAGTCAACGAGGATGACAGGTGGTGGCTTGCCTCGGGAGGTGGCCCTATGTCACGTTGCTTCCCTATCACCCGATATGGAGAAATGTATTAATTAAGTATTACCTTAATGTAATGTCTTAATTAAAATACTCATACATTAATGCATATTGTAATATATTAATGTAACACATTGATTAATTAATACATTACTAAAGTAGTAATGCAAAATAATAATGTATATAAGTAATACATTAATAAAGTATTAATACATTATTAAAGTATTAATATATTAAAATATATAATTAGATTAATCCTTTACATATTAGTTAATTAATTAATACATTAATACATTAATAGAGTATTATTAATTAATCTCCAGTGGATTCACATTCACAAGACTGCAGTGCTGCTAGAGTGCTCGGTTGTGTGTGGTGCCATCATCCATGGTGCATCAGAGGATGAAATCGAGAGAATTCGAAGGTGGGTCTAAGGATGAAATCGAGAGAATTACAAAAAAAGTTCTTATAAAATGATAAATTAATGAAACCAGGTATGATTTGTAAATTGTTATGGATTCTTCACTATAAAAATTCATCATAATAGATGTTACAATGTTTTATGATGCATATCCACTCTTTGAAACTGCAACCATTATCGAGCATATCCATCACCAAGTAGAGCTAGGGCACATTTAAGCATAGGCATTCATAAACATGTGAGGTGTATTCAAAATTACTCTAAGAAGCATAGAAATTGACCTAATGAAGAGTACAAGTTCGTTTCATGGTCTTGGTTATAGTTTATTTCCTCTCTTTTTTTATTACAATATGAATAATTTACCATATTTACAAAACACTCTGTAGGGGAGACATAGTAAAGTAACCCTAGAATCATTAGAGAAACATAGGGAAGAAATATGGGATAAATTTAAAATAGAGTTAGACGTAATGTTTGACAATAAGTTTGCATCCTTATCGCATATTTTTTTTTAAAAGAGGAGAAAGAAGAGGATATGCTAGCCCTAGTCAAGGAGGACCTACAAAAAAAGTTACAAATTGAATGAACTTGTCTCATAGAAGGAAAGAAGTTTGACAAAATAACTTAACATAAAGATATGTTAATTTGTTTTATGATAATCTTTAATGACCAGAAATATGTCACTCTCAACAAAACTCTAAGTCTAAAAATATTAGGAATATTTATAAATGAAGAGCTCATTCCAAAAGATCAAGTTGAATTAAGGAAGGAACCTCCAAAGGTAAAGGAACCTAGGAATGAAGGAAAATTACCAATAATTAGAAATAAGAAATCTATTGTTAGGGATAGAGAACAAATAGATGACAATAAATAGAAACATGGGACATTTCATATCCTCTCTTGGAAGTGTCGTGGCTTTACATTGAGCAAGGTCCCATCTTAAGTTGGATCATGAGTGGACTTAATATTGTATTTCTTATTGAAACATGCAAGCATGAAGAATCTAAGGTCCCAAACATAGAACGATTTGTCTTGTGGTGGGTATTGAAGAAGAGATCCTATCATAGAGGGAATGGAGATATACCTTTTCACATAAAGAAAAATAATTTTCCTTATACTAGGCTTCACAAGAAAGATTGTCTCAATTAGTACATGTGGATGGAGGTTTCAAACATTAATTCTAAAAAAATGTAATAGTAATACAAAAGTTTGAGCCTATTAATTTCACCTTTTATAAGAAAAACAATTTTGATAAAAATTGTCCTTACAATGGCGTAGAAGAGTTAGAACATTTATAGTATGAGAAATGAAGAAGCTATCCTCTCACTAGAAGACTTTAATGTTAGAACATCAATTAACCAAGCTAGTATCTTGAGTAATGATTCCAATCCTAATCCTCTTGGTTAGATGAGGTACTTGTTTTAGCTAGTAGATACAAAAAAATATTTGAAAACTTGGCTAAGAATTTGTTCAGTTCCAAGCTACTCAAGCTCTACAATTATCGAGATTTAATAATTTGCAATGGTCTAATGAAGTTTCTAAAATACAACTAGATGATTTATATCCATGGGCTTAATAGTATTGTTGTATATTTTGTGATATCTGATACTCCCATGTACAACCAAATAGTATATTTTGATATCTTAGATGACTGTAAGAAAAACTTAGATCACAAAATTTCAACCTAACTCTAAACTTTGTCATGCAAAAAATCCCAATAGAATAGAATTATAATAACCAAAAGTACTCAATATTTGAAAAAAAAAAAGATGATATTTTTCTAAAGGATTTAAATAATGAATTAAATCTCTTATGAAATGAAACAAAGATTGAAGACCTCTATCATAATTTTACAACCCTCTCTACTTCCATTAACAAGTTCTCTATTGAGATGACGTGTAAAAATAAAAACAGAACGACCAACCCTTGGTATGATGAAGAGTGTAACATTTCTACAAGAGACATTAAGGATGCTTCTATCGAGTACCTAAAATATTACAACATAAATAGGTACAAAGACTTAATTAAAAGAAAAAACTGATATTATATAAATACAAAGCATGAAAATATTTTAAAGCTCTCTAAGCTAGATCATAATAAATTCTAAAGGAAAATTATAACACTTAAAATTAAAGAGAACAATATGAATTCCTTAATGGACTTGAATTCCTACCTTAAAAATATTAATGAATTCCCTGATGTTGTCAACAACATTCAAGCCCTTTTTACAGAGAAATAAGGGTTTTATTTATAAGACATAGAGCTTAGGTTTAAATGGCTCACAAAAGGGAAAGTTAAGGAGATCAAAGGTTGTGAAGATAAAACCCTAAAAATTGAAGGGCTTATCCTCAACCCTTACTTTCACAAGCTCTTCAATCTACCAACCAAGTAGGATTTCCATAAATCATGGAGTCAAAGCCTCATTGTTTCTATTTCAAAAAGTGGGGATAAAAACAAACTATCTAATTATGGGACCTTTATGATTAGCACTCTTTTAGCAAGCTATATCGAATTATTGTGGAAAAAATGATCAATGTATAACTAGAAAAGAGGGGGAAAAGAGCTAAAGTGCATGCTAGATTTAGGAGCTATCATTCAACTATGGACCACCTTGATATGCTTAGAATACTTTTGGAGGAGTTTCGTAACAATAAAACCAAACTCTTTTGTTCTTTGTTAAATTTAGAAAAGCGTTTGAAACAATGCCTAGAACTAACCTTTGGACTAGATTAAAAGAGCTAAAAATTCCTCTCAAGTTTAGAGTTGCGGTGATAAGGTTGTATGAGACTATTATTTCCAAGTTTAGAAACACTGAGGGTTGGTTGGAACATATTAATTGCAATATTGGAGTTAATCAAGGTTGTCCCATATCCCATACTCCTTTTGGAATATGCATTGACAAGTTAGAGGGATATTTGGAAGAAGTAGGGTGTGTTGTTATGACTTTATCTAGAATACTCATCATCCTTCTTTTTTATGTTGATAATATTGCTCTTATGGTGAGGTGCCCCTATGTTCTCCTCAAATAGATAAGAATTCTCAAGGATTTATGCTCTAGTGTGAATATGTGTGTTAAAATTTACAAGACAAAGGTTATAATAATCAAATTGAAAAATATAACGTACAATAATTTCATGTATGACAACAACAACTTGGAAGAATTGAATTCATACAAATATATCAAAATAGATCTACATCGTGGGATTAATTGGAACTATAGAATCAACAGAAGGATAAATGAAGGGTGGAAAGCTTAGTTTGGTGTTGAAAACAATTGCAAATCTATGAACCTTTAGCTATGCGATAAAAAGAAAATCCTCTTTGAGACACTCATCACTCCTATTATCTTATATGATTGTGAGGATTGGGGATGCAACATATCTATAGAATCATGGAGAAAGATCAAGAAAGCACTGAAGCGTTCTACAAATTATAATCTTAAAATTAAAGGTAATACACCATCTCTTATCCTCCTCATAGAAGCAATCACCCCCCATTGAGAGCATGGCTATGACTAGGTACCTTTAATGTACAAGAAAAAGATACTAACATGGAGGAAAAGAGGATTCCTAACACTACCTCAAACTCCAGTCAAAACCACCTATGTCTCAAGCAAGGTTGGCATAAAGATGCCTACTCTTGGTTAAATTATTGGGGAATCAAGAAACAATTCACTTTGTAGACTATCAATAATATTAAAAATATTATTACATCTAAATTTAAAGAGAAATTATGTTGAAATAAAGAATTAGAGAATAAGAGAAAATGAAGATAATATAAGGAAGTGATTAACCCTAATCTATAAGATAAAAAGTATCTCTATGTTTTAACTAACTAAAGAACAAAATCAACATTGATAAAATAGGAACAAACGTTCATGAGCTTCATAGTGAAACACTGTGTTGGAAAATTCCTAAAACGATATGGGTCGAAAGAAATTATCATATTTGTGACACTAAAAAGGTCAATGATGGAAATGATTTTCTCTTAGAATGTCCTATGTAGAGTCACATTTGTTACAATATCGACCTTCTTAACCTTTTTACTCATAAAAACTATGATGCATTAGAAATGCATCTCTTCAAAATTTTTGAGCACACAATAAAATTATAAAAGAAACAAAGTAATTTCTTACATTTTTTTAATAAAAATTAACAACCATCATCATCATTTTACTTAAACTTTAATCCATGTTTAAATTTACTTTAATTGTTTATTGATTATAAATATTAAAATATTTTTTGTTATTAATTTTTGTAAATATCATTTATAAAATCCACATTAAAAATGAAATTACACATTTCCTTCACACTAAATTATAAAAGCACCTTTGATTCATAAAATTAAAATATAAAAAATTAAAATCAATACTATGTGATTGGAAATTTATTTTTTATTTAATTTTTTAAACAAAACAATAATGAATTATATTAAAAAATAATAATAAATCAAAACCAGAATTAATTATTGTTGACAAAGAGACCCCACATAAGTCGTCACACATTAAAATCATGATAATAGATGCATGTGCTTGCAAACATCCAATGAAAATAAAAGTACAATTATTGGATGAGTTAACACTACCCGATGTCATTTAATGAAAATGATTGAAAATTTGTCTTTTTATGGGTGTTTTTTTTTGTTGGTATGCTTCCTCGAGTGAAATTACAAGGGAATAATTATAATGGTGGGGTGTATAAAGATATGACATTTCGTCATGTCAAGGGTCATTTTATTGAGATTTTTTCTCAATAAAGTGGTTTGTTTAAAAATAATTTGCTAGAGGATTATGTAGAAAGTTGGTGAAACAAGGCTGTGTGGCAGCGTAGTCCCTGCCATTTTGAATTGGGATAGGAAAAGGTAGTAGAGATAGATGGAAACTGCAGTGGAGATGTGGCAAGCAGCATGAAGCATAGGTGGTATCCATGCAGTAAATGACACGTGGCCTGTAGAGCCCCATTTATTTTTTGAAAGTATATAACAAAATACAATTTGTGCATAGTGGAAGATAAAAATTTGTGACAACACAAATATGAAAGGAGATAAAAAAAGCAGTTTAGTTTGAAATATATTAAATAAGTTACAAGTTCCTGGAAATTTAAATGCATTTTTCATATAGACTAGTGAAAGACAAAAATGTATGAGGACATAAATATAAAAGGAGATAAAAAAACAGTTGTATTTGAAGCCCTTTTGCTATTTGCTTGCGGATGCCTTTTCATTGATGTCGTCGACGACTATTGGAGTCATGGCAACTGCCTGTTGCCTTTCGTCGGCGGCCTACTTCAATTCCCTTTTGAGCCATTCTTCAATGTATATTCTCATTAGGGCGACATTGATCTCATTCCGGATTTTTATGTTGAAAAGTTCGTTTTCTAATTCCTCGAAGTGGATAGAAAGATTACGCAGAGCCTGGTCAATTTCCTCATTCTGTACTGAATAGTCGAATATCCAGTCGTTGACATGATCTTGACCATATTCAAGGATGATGTAAAACTTTTCCAAAGACAATGCCTTAAACATATCAACATGTTCATTGAAGTCTTTCCTAGTTAAGGGCAAGGAGTTGACAATTAAGTTGGGGTCTTGGAAGTCATTGGTCCTTCCGGCTAAGTTTATTCTGGACAACATTGTGAATAATTTTTCTTTCTTTGATATGGCTTGTTCACATGACTAAACAATGAGATGCACATTCTTCACTTTTTCTTCCCACCATGCATTTAATTGACCGATCCGGTTTTTGAATGGAAGATCTTGTTGTATTCTTTTTGTTTCTGTCATGTTGTTGAAAATGGTGCCAAAAGGAAGGACCATGTTTAAATAGAAATTTTCTTCATATTTTAACTCCACCTACATATTTTCAAGCAAACTATGTGCCCTAGTTCCAAGAGAAGTGATGGTTTGTGATGTTTCCCACGCCTCAGTAACCAGTTCCATTCTTTTCTTGATATTATTCTCCACATATTAACTTGGCTGTAGGGGTGGCAGGCATGGCTATTGCCAAAGGATTGGCAAGAAATGGCATAGGAATCAAAGCGTCTTCCAATTCCTTGACCTGGTCCTTCAGTCTGGCATTCTCAGCCTCGATGCCTCCAATGGAATCATGAAGTGCATCTCCGCTCGCTATGTGAAGTTGATAGATTTGGGATGATCGCATGTTCACAAGGCTAACCTTTGAACAAGATTTTCCTTTCTTAGTTTTTGCATATATTTTTTCAATAATCAATTTTTTGGACTGGTTATCAAAAAAAGCGCTCTGGAACATGAAGGATTCATCTTCATCAAAATTTTTGGTGTCAGATATGTCCATTGGATGACTATGTTGGATGGCATCTCTGGGCTGATCAAGGTAGCGGACTACGCTATCCATATCAGGCTCAAGTTCCATGTTCTCACTCTGAATTTTGGGCTCTTCTGCCTATCCCACATTTTTTTTCTTTTCTTGTCTACTGGAAGCTTGTGAGAAATATAAATTTTAGAGTGAGGAGGGTCATTATCTCCTCCTCCTTTTGAAGAACTTTGAGTTGTTTTGTTGCTGTGGTGGGTCGTTGGAAGGATGCTATGGGATGTCGTACTTTTGGGAGTGTTATTCGTTGATTGAACACTCTTGTCATCGAGTCCTTTTCCCTATTTCCTGTACAATTTAGTGTTGCTTTCCAATGTGTCTAGGTCGTCGACATCAAAAGAAGGAGTGTTGCCACCAGTCTCTCTGTTTTTGGTCAGGTGTTTTTTGAAAAAACAATTGTCGAAGCCAAGTGTTTGTAAATGTTGTAGAAAAATTTTATTGGGCTCGAACCCTCTTAGGATTTCAGCATATCTCAGGTTCAAGTTCCTAGAATGCATTGTGAATTCGTCAATTTTGTTGATGTTCTTCAACTCAAAGTCCCTGACTTTCCAAGGCAGAGGAATTAACTATTTTTTTCTCTTCTCTTGGAATAGATGCAAGCAATATTTGTATTTCCATGCTACTTCTGTAACAAACATTATGTCCGTAATGTGACATGAAACGAGAGCAGGTCTTTCCCTGGAGCCAAAAATCCTTATCACAATGTAATTATCCAAATGTTCAAGTGTCCCCTTCCTGTCCAAAAAACCGGTTTCATGTTTAGATATGCGGGGAGCATCTTCTCTTAACAACAAAATTTTGAAAACGGACATGAAGCCATTAAAAACCTCATAAAAATAGTGGGAGGCCTTGTGCTTCCACGAGGCCTGGTACTAGAAGGTTACTGGGTCGAATTCCCAGTTGACATTATTGGACAGAGACAGTTCTGGAAACTGGCAGCAATGTGCTATCGCAAAAACTAAGTAGGATGAAATATAAAATTTCTTTTCCCTTTGGAATCTTGACAATTGGGAACAAATTTCATGGGAAATTAACTTGCCCCAATAAAAAATGGCTTGTTCCTTGACTGTGAAATACAAAATATAAAGAGCCATCTAGGAAATAGTTGTTGTGAACTCTTGTCCCGTTATTCTTGTAAAAAGCCAGGCAATTTCGCGGAATGGATTTCTAAATGAACTAACATGCAATCTTGTGATATCTTTAGGAACTACAATTGAGTCTTTCAATAAATGGGACAAGAGGTCCAACCCATTATTATGATTTTCTAGGAACTGTTTGGAATCTTCTCCTTTGAACGTCAATGTTGGCTCCGACAATCTTAACATCTGGCAGAAAACCTGAGGTGACAAAGAAACAGAAGATCAGTCTCGCAGTGGAATAATTATTTTGTTTGAAATAAATTTATCGACGTACCAAGAGACCAACTCCTTACAGTCAAAAACATCAGGGACACAGCCTGCAAAAGCAATCCTAGAGGTCCAAATTACTTCGTTCTGGGTGGCAGGGGTTGAGTAATAGGAATATGCCCTGGACCACTAGAAGTTCTGGTCTTCGCGCCCAAAGATGTTCACTATATATCCATAGAACTGTTGTCGAGCTGATGCCATAGGTTTATGAGAATGTTGGTTTGCTCTAGATGATGGTTGAAATGAACAGTTGGAGCTGATAATATAACTCTCTGCAAAATCTTGGTTAAATGCTTATGAATGGGAAAGATTCTCAAGCCTTTCGCTGATTGATGAAAATCTGTATGGGTGGTGCATGATGAACTGTTAGCAGTAAAGGATTACTTATTGCATATTTAGAAGTGCGAAGGTGGCGAGTATGATGAAGAGAAATTAAGGATTGGAGGTTTCATGAACGTGCCAAGCCGACGACGTGCAAAAGGCATTTCATGATTTTGAAATCAACACTTGGAAGGGATAAAATAACCCTCCGCAAATCTTGGTTTAATGTGTATTAATAGGATATCTTCTCGATCCTTTCACCCATCAATGAAAATCTATATGGTTCCTTCATGATGAGATGTTAGAATTAAATGTCACTAATTGCATATATATATATATATATATATATATATATATATATATATAAACATTTTTTTTATTATAGACAAGTGCGAAGGTCATGGAGACGGGGGAGAGAAAGGAACGAATGGAGGTCTAAAAAGTGGTCGGACGAGATTCAAAATAGGGTTACAAGAGATACTCAAGAGAGGCGAGTGTCCCACGGTCAAATTTTATGTATCGAAATTTTTGACTGCAAAATGTGTAAAACGAAAGAGAGCATGATGGGGCAGCTCAGCGGCCGATTTGTATATTTGCGAAATTCTGAGAAAGTGGCTAAGTATGAAATAGGGAAACGGTTAGTCAGACTCATTTTCGAAATTGAAGATTTAAGATTTCGTGAATGGAGCAACCCGATGACGCGCAACTGACATTCGATGATGTTTGAAATTAACACTCGAAAGCGATAATATAACCATCCAGAAATTTTGGTTTTATGCGTATTAATGGGAGATTTCCTCAAATCCTAGTTTAGCATTAATGCTTGCTAATTGCATACTTAGAAATAAGATCTTATATGTTATTGGTAATTGCTAATTGCAAAAGGGCACGGGCACAGGAAACAACAATTAGGAATTGGATATTTCTTGAACCCGCCAACCTGACGATCCGCGAAAGAAATTTGAAGAAATGGCGAAGTATGGAAAGCGGACGAATGTGCTTCAAAATGGGGTGACAATAGTTCCACATGAGACGTGAGGACCCAACGGTCAAATTGTATGTCTCAGAAGTTCTCACTGCAAAATGTACTATATATATATATATATATATATATATATAAACATTTTTTTATTATAGACAAGTGCGAAGGTCACGGAGATGAGGGAGAGCAAGGAATGAATGGGAAGGTCTAACAAGCAGTTGGACGAGATTCAAAATAGGGTTACGGGGATACTCAGGAGAGGCAAGTGTCCCAAGTTCAAATTTTATGTATCAGATTTTTTGACTGCAAAACATGTAAAATCGAAGAGAGCATGATGGGGCAGTTTAGTGACTGGTTTGTATATTTGCAGAATTCCAGGAAAGTGTCTAAGTATGGAATAGGAAAATGGTTGGTCGGACTCGTTTTCAAAATCGAGGATTGAATATTTCATGAACGGACCAACCTGACGATGCACAAATAAAATTCCATGATGTTTTAAATTAACAGTCGGAAGGGATACTATAACCATCCGAAAATTTTGGTTGTATGTGTATTAATGGGAGATTTCCTCAAATCTTGGTTTATCATTAATGCTTGATAATTGCATACTTAGAAATAAGATATTATATATAATTGGTAATTTCTAATTGCAAAAGGGCGCAGGCACAGGAAACAATGATTAGGAATTGGATACTTCTTGAACCCGCCAACCCAACGATCCACGAAAGAAATTTGAAGAAATCGAGAAGTATGAAAAGAGGACAGATGGGCTTCAAAATGGGGTGACAATAGTTCCATAGAAGACGTGAGGAACCGACGGTTAAATTGTATGTCTCGAAATTTTTCAGTGCAAAAATGTGTACCATGGAAGAGGGCATGATAGGTAGACTGTAATACGGAAGACGATATGATCTAAGTCCAGTTGTAAATTTGTATATCACGAAAGTCATAGTACTATTTGCAGGTCATGGAACAATAGAAGCCCAATTTAGAGCTCGCCTACCGGGAATCTGCGATCGGAGAAGTGACCCAGTATGGAATGGGGAGGCGGTCGGTCGGTGTTGTGATATAAGAGCATGAGTGCAAATGTGAACCCACAAGTCTGCCTACCCATGCATCTAGACAATTTTTGAAAAAACAAATAAGTGACGAGAAAGATAAATTTCAGTGAAAAGAGAAATAGACATTTGGCTAAGCATAGAAGACGGAAAAGAAGGGATAATATATTCACATTTGTAATAGATATCCCATTTCCTGCCAATAAATATACTTGGAAAGAAGTGCAAAGGTGGTAGGCACAGAAAACAACGACTAGGAATACGATCCACGAGTTTACTTGGTTCTTGGTTGTATGCTTCATCTGTCAATTTGTATATCACGGAACTCCGAGTGTTGTTTGCGGGACACGAAATAATAGAAATGCAATTTTTTAGCCAGCCAGCCCGTAATTCTGCCTGTCAATTTGTATAGCATGGAACTTTGGGTGTTGTTTGTAGAAAACAGAACTATAGAGGACGTTTTTTTACTTTTAATATAACCTCTGTGATGCAAATGTACTATGTGGCTTGTTTTAGCACTTTTCCATCCATAAACAATCGCAATCTTGAGCCCACCAGCCTTGGAGTTCGTATGTCAATTTGTATATCGTGGAACTCTCAGTGATGTTTGGAGAACATGGAACAATAGAAATGCAATGTTGAGCCAACCAACCCGCAATTCCACCTGTCAATTTGTATATCGAAAAACTATCAGTGCTACTTGTAGGACACAAAACAATAGAGGCCCAATTTTGAGCCTGCCAGCCTGAGAACCCACGATCCAAAAAGTGGCTAAGTATGGAATGAGGGATCCGTACATGAGGTAACCCTTGTTAGCCTATTTTGAAACCTGTGGCAGAGGTCTGGGTGCTATTTGCGGGTGACAAAACAATGAAAGTTCAATATAGAGTCTGGGTGTTCAGGAATTCACGATCTGAAAAGTGCCTAGGCATCGAATGGCTACTGATTGGTCGGAGTCACATTTTCGGAAAAAGGAATAAGTAAAGATAAAGAGAGAGTAGAGGGGAAAAAGAAACAACAATTTGGTCAAGTATAGAAGAGGGAAAATAAGGTCCAATATATTCAAATCTACAATAGATATTCCATTTCCTGGAAATATCTTTTTTGTGTGTTGCTGGATAAGTTGTATACATATTGCATATACTTGGAAATAAATCTGAAGGTAGCGAGCATAGGAAACAACATCTAGAAATTTGAAATTTCCTAAACCCGCGAACTCGACGATCCGCCAAAGAGATGTCAAGAAATTGTCAAGTGTGGGAAGCGGTCAGACAGGCTTCAAAATAGGGTGACGGATTCCCGAGGATCCATAAGGCCCCGAGTGTCAAATTGTATATATCAGAACATTTTGGTGCAAAATGTGTAACACGGAGGAGGGGATGATGTGGGATTTAAGAAGTAAATCTTCATATCGCATAATTTGGAGTGTTATTTATAGGTCACGGAACAATGGAAAGTGAAATTTAGACAAATGGGAAGCGCTCGGTCGAAACACATGAATCCGCCAACTCGCACATCATGGCATTTTCGAAAAAAAATGATTAAGTAACCAGAAAGAGAAACTACAGGGGATAAAAGAGTGTGTTATGAACCCAAAGACTAAATACAAAATATCACAAATATTCAGAGAACAATATAGAAAACCACAACTTTATTATAGAAACCCTTTAGGTAGGGCAACACCATACAATGGATCCTATTATGGAAGGGATCCTCTCCTGCTCACTTGCCTCTTCAAGGGGGAATCCTCCTATTGAGCTAAAACTCACAATACAATAATTCTCTTCATGTCCCATTACATTGCTTGAACCCATTTATATAGTGCTACCATCACCTAAGAACATTCTAGAGGAGGAATCTTCTAGAAGTAGAACCTTCTAAGAATTCCTCTTACATTTATTATATCTAACTACCCATTTATTATATCTAACTACCATAGTGGGCCTTGTTTAATAATATAGTGGACTTAGTCCACCTTACATTGAATGGCCTCCACTATTATCACTATGGGCCCTCTGGGCCCCCCCACTACCTCTCTAACTACATTACATTCCATCCCCCTTATGAAAGCGTTGTCCTCAACGATGGATGTACAACCATATACCAAGGTCCCATGGATAGTGTGGACAATAGTGTTGAAGTAGACTAGAGAACCAAGGTCCCATTGAGAAATGTAAGCCACCATGTTAAATTAGTCCAATTTCCATTGTAAACCAGGGTCCCATGTCCAATTGCTCATGTGAACCCCACATGGAAGATATCGACACCCAATAACCAACTGAAAATGATGCGCCCAATATTGGCACCTATCATGTGGATCCAAATAAGAATATTCATCCACATAGTGGGAGAGAATCAAAGATGAATTTGGAAGGAACAATAACATTGTAAAATATGCAGGCTAGACGTTGGTAACTAGCTCCTGATGTGGGACATTGATGTTCTCTACAGAAGGTGGAGTAGAGTCATCAAATAAAATATGGAAGTGGTTTTCATCCCATAAATGACAACTATCCATATACCAATCATCACAATCGGCCTCGAGATCATACCAAGCATATATGTCTTGATTATATTCATCATTGATGTCCTCCATAAGAAATATCTCCTGCATGCTATCCAATGAATCTTGAATACTATGAAAACTATCATTGAGGTCATCTGTGAGGCCATTTACAAAGGCATCCAATTTGTCATTCAATGTTTCATACAATTGGGATTTGAATGATTCAAGAATTTATTGGAGGGTTTGAGAGGAAATATCCATATGAGCACCCTATGAACTCTTCGGTCCCACAGTCGTCATGAAAAAATGCAAAAAATAGAACAATAAATTACCGCAGAAAATCGTGGCCTTTTTCGAAGAAAAAAAAACTGAAAAACTGTTGAATTTAAAATGCTCATAACTTCACTTCCTAGTCTCTGTTTCGGTTGACTTGTTTTTTGAAATTGGGTGAAATTGTGAGAGGAACTCATATCTGTAATTTGTTTGGAAAAATTCAGCCTCCATCTTCTACAAAAATAACAAAAAAATCGCGTCGTCGTCTGCAGAAAAAACCCTGAAAATTTGTAGATTTTAAAACTTCAATATCTTGACTTCCCAGAATCTAGTTCAGATGATTTTGTTTTTAAAGTTAGGTTTTTTTATCAAAGGAACACAAATCAAAAACCTGTTTCTGAAAAATTTTCACAGAAATATACCTAAATTTTTTGGAATGCCGCGACTCTCTTTTTTCTTCTCCGAAAAAAAAAATCTACAAAAATAAAAAATATTTGCCCACAATGTCCACCAAGGAAAGTGCTATGATACCACTTGTTAAGAATCTAAATATATCTACAAATATAATCAACACAAATACTGAATGCACAATAGATCCACAAAGCAAGAAAGAAGAAACCACACTTTATTATTACTAAACCCTTGAGGTAGGGTAACACCATACAATGGATCCTATTATGGAAGGGATCTTCTCCTATTCACTTGCCTCTTCGAGGGGGAATCCTCTTACATCTATCCTTAGAAATTGGACCCAGTTCTTTGGGCCAAAACATTAAACGCATCTGCCACAAACACAGGCACGGAATCCGTAACATGCAGGAGCCATCGAGATGCTCTTCAACATGCATACAAAACTGATTACCATGCCTTTTTTTTAAGGAAATCCTTGCAGTTTTCTCCTCGATGGATCATCCTGTGGTAAAATTGATAGTTCTCAGAAGCTTCCCATGAGGAAGAAGATGAAAAATTTTACAGGGAAAATGGAATAGCCCTTAACTGAAAGTTAGGACACACCAATAAACCGCCTCTCCATAGTCAAAAACTTCAGGGACACAGGTTGCACGTGAAATTCCAGAGGCCCAAATTAGTCCATTCTGGGTGGAAGGAGATGAATAGTAGATATATGCCTTGCACCAGTGGGAGTTCTGGTCCTCATTCTCTAATATGTTAATTGTATATCTAGAGAACAGGAAAATAGTCCCGCAATTGAATAATTTTTTGGCTTGAAATATATCTCTAGGAGCATCAACATATCATTTCCTTACAGTGAAAGTCTTTCTCCCAGAACGAACTAATTTGGACCTCTGGAATTCCTACTTTCGAGCTGAAAAGAGGCTATTGTGTTCATCGTCAATTTCTTTTCTGAAACTCCTTATTTTGGTGTTGTTAGGACCGCCATCACTAAGCCAAGAAGTTCCACCCATTATGGTTGATTTCAATTTGGGCATAGGAGTGGGAACAGTCTCTACATTGCCACCATCCATTCTCATATCATCGTCCATTAGATCATCTTCTTCCAGCTCAAAATCCATGGCATCAACCTATGCGCCAGCCATCAATGCAACTGGGTAGGTTATCTGAGTAGGAAGGGTTGCCTTGGAATTCTTTGGCTTGAAATATATCTCTTGGTGTACCAAGGGACCATCTCTTTTTTTTCTCCTGGGCGGAGGGAGATGAGTAGTAAGAATATGCACTGGAATACTGGAACCTCTGGCCATCATGCCCAAAGGTATTTACTATATCTGGACAAAACTGTTGCCACAGGTTAACGAGAATTTTCGTTTTCTCCAGACAATGTTTGAAATGAAAATTGGGGAGGGATAATATAACCCTCCAAAAATCCTGGTTTAATGCGTATCAATGGAAGATCTCCTCGATCCTTTCATTGATTAATGACAATCTCCAGGGTTTGTGCATAATGAGTTGTTACCATTAAATCTCATTAATTTCATATTTAGAAAAAAGTGTGAAGGTGGCGGTGATGACGAAGAGCGATTATGAATTAGAGATTTATTAAAGGCACCAACTGACCGACACACGAAATATATTGCATCATGTTTGAAATGACTACTTGGAAAGGATAACACTCTTCTCTGAAAATCTTGGTTTAATTCGTAGTAATGAAAAATCTTCTCTGACCTTCCAGACATTAATGACAATATTAACGGTTCCTGCACGATGAACTACTAGAATTAAAGCTTAATAATTGCATATCTAGAAAGAAGTACGAAGGTAGCGGTGATGGTGAAGAGTGACCAATAATTTTACATTTCGTCCACCTGCCAACCCACAAAATAGATTCCAAGAAATTCCCAAGTATGGAAAGCGGTCGGGCGGGTTACAAAAAAAAGGGTCACAAGATATACCCAGGAGACGTGAGGGGCCGATGGTCAAATTGTATCTCAATGACAGATTTTGTTGGCATGTTTACCGACATAGTGTGCTTGTCATTGATGGAAAGAATAGAAGGCGGAGTAGAAGGAAGCGTAAGCTCAAGAGGAGGAGTGAACAACATGCAAAGATCAAAGCTCGGAAGAGATAGCGCTTTGCACCTTCTAGAAGTGCAGTCGAGGTCCAAGAGAAGGACTCACAAGAGGAGCAAAGATCAATGCCTTTGAACACTTAGAAAACCTTCTAAGTTAGAGAGATCAAAAAGCAATCTCAGGAGGAAGAATGACAATGGTCGTTGTATCACCAATCCGAACACCCAATGATCGTTAGATCAGACCAGAGGAAGCGCAAAGGAGAAATACATATCTGATTCATTGGATCTGAGCGTCGAGGATCAACAGTCGTTGGATCCAGAAATAAATGCAAGAACATTAAGCCTTTGATGAGTGTAGGAGAGAGGACTTGTCAAAGTCCTAAAGTCCCAAAGTAAGAAAGGACCATCCATTGTCAATACTAATAGGTGTCACACGATCCTCAACTCTGGAGAAAATCACTTCGAGGATTTTTCAGTTTGAGACTTGAAAAACCCAAAGTCCAAAGAGTCGGAGAGTCGAAGTAAATGATAGCCATCAGATTATTTGAAGTGGAAGGACAGGATAAGATAGAAAAGGTGCATCGTAGAAATATTGAGTTGTTAATCTAAGATCCTAATCGAACGAACAACACTCACTTCGGATATAAATATGCGAGGAGGTTACACTCCAGAAAGTTTGAGATTTGAAAATCCCGAAGCTCGAAAATCCGAAATGAATAAGGACCGTCGGATCTGGAGAACAACGATGATCGTTAGATCAAGCAGATCTACATCAGCATATTAAGTTAGAAAACCTCGTCAGCAAGGACATGTGACATACCACAATGGCATACCACATCAGCATGGACATGTGGCAGACCACATCAATAGACCACATCAGTAAGGACATGTGACAGACCACATCAGCGAGTGACATGTGGCAGCTACTTGACTCTTGACACGTCATCAAGTGACGTAAGCAAAGTTTGATATTTCAAATCCCGGAAGTCTGGAAATACAGAGACCCGAATACAGTCTTGACCATAAGATCATCTGAAGAATATCACAGTCATCAGATCATTCAAAGAAGATCGCAGCCATCAGATCGCCTGAAGCGAATCTGGACCATCTGATCCAGAGTGTGAGTTTGAGATTTGATATTTCAGAATTCCGGAGACCCGAAGAAGATCTTGACCATTGATAGAGAAAAGGGACGCAGAAACATTGATATGGTTGAAAAGTCAACTCCCCAAAGTAGAGGCAGAGTCGTCGATTGAATAGGACAAATGTCAGCAGATCTTCCATTCTGAAATATATCCAGTCAGCAGCAACAGGGTTTGAGATTTGAAATTCTCGAAGCTCGGATCATGAAGTAAATCTCAGTCGTTGATGTAGGAAGGTGAGATATGGTCCACAGACTTGAGAGGATATATATGAAACGTTCGTTCAGGAGCATCGTCAAGATCGTGAGATTGACGATCGTGCTCCATTGTGGGGCCAAAACATGCTTGAGCCTTAAGTTTTCATGAGTGGGCCACAATCGAAACCATGGTTTTGGAGAAAGGATGCATGGAGGTTCACAGTGAATTGTGGAGTGAAAAGAGGGTTGCCCTCAAACTGCTTATGGATGGGCCCGCAATTGCATGGTCACATGAAGCTTATATCCCAAGGTCATATCGAGAAATGAACCTAGCGCTCACTAGATCGAGATCGGGATGCACCTTTTGAATAAACGTTTGGTCACCGCAGGTGGTCAAGTGAAGGAAGGGGCTTAGAAGCCAAAGATGACTGAATGTAGCTGACAGATAAGACAAAGAGTTTCGACTACCAGAGAAGCCAAGGAATCTCAGGATAACGCCCACTGGTGATGAACAGAATCATCATAACCGCTCGATAAGATGAAGAGTTTCCATGATGATCATCCAGAGGACTTGACATGTAAAAGATATGAAAAAAAGAGAAGAGGGTGTTGATCCTCTCGTCATCTATGCAGTGTTGAGGACAAGACGCAGTGAAAAACTTGAAGGGAAGAATAGTGGCATAGTGAAGAGCATGTAGAGGCATAGTGCATAGAATGGACTTGGCTTACAGAGAATAAATTGGAGATGAAAAGAAAGCACAAAGGAGGTGAGCAGAAAGACATTGATGTAGGAAGAGCATAGCAGTGTAGCAGAACAGTGATGAGACATGTAAGCAATTGATAAATACTGTATCATTGTGATAAATTAATGAGGGAAAAAAGATTTATATTTTAGGGTGGTAGGGAGGTGCTAGGGAGGACTATTTTCCTCAGAGTTTCAAGTGGGTGCTTGAACACAGGGAGTTGTAGCTTCCATCTAGTTGCAGCCAGAAAAACTAGGGTGGCAGGGTGGTGCAAGGAAAAACTATTGTTCTTTGTTACACAGGTTGGTGCATGTGTTACTAGAAGTTAGTGCTTCCATCCAGTTGGTGCTAGAACACTCAGGGAGTTGGTGCTTCCTTCTAGTGGGTGCTAGAGAAAATAGAGAATTGGTGCTCTCAGCAAGTTTTTGCTTGTAAAACAAAGGTTGTATCTTCAAAAGGATTTGGAGATCATAAGAATGATAATGTAAGAAAATAAAGATTACTTATCATATCAAGAAGAAGAGGTTTTTTCCCTTTATGATTTTCCTCGAGAAATATCTGTCTCTGTATATTTCATATGTGTGATTGATGTTTAATATTCTATTTCTTAATTCCCTGCATTATTGTGATCGTCATTGAGTGTTCTGTAAAGAGTTTAAAATGGGAATAATTGTTTAAGCACAATAAGAACTTATTCACCCCCCCCCTCTCTCAATTGTCCAACAATTGGTATGAGAGTCGGTTACTTTTATCTAAGGATAGATCCTAGAGATTAAACATGACTAGCCATGAAGGAACTTCAACCAATAAGTCCCCCTTGTTCAATGGAACAAAATTTACCTTCTGGAAAGTTAGGATGACAACCTACATAATGGCCTTAGGTGAAGATGTCTGGGATGTGGTAGAGACTGGTTATGTAAAGCCAGTTGTACTAGCTTCTAAGCATGACAAGCTAGAATTCAACTTCAATGCTAAGGCTATGAATGCTATTCTAAGTGGGCTTGCAGAAGCAGAATTTGTAAAAGTTATGCACTTGGAATCTTCCAAAGAAATGTGGGATAAACTCATTAGCAGTTATGAAGGTAATGAGAAGGTAAAGGATGCCAAGCTTCAAACCTACAGATTACAGTTTGAACAACTAAAGATGAAAGAGGATGAAATTGTTGGGAAGTAATTTCTAAGAGTTGAAGAACTAGTAAATGCCATGAAGAGTCTTGGTGAGAAGTTTGAAGACATAGTTTTAGTCTAGAAGATTTTAAGATCTTTTCCAGATAGGTTCAACCCAAAGGTCTCTGCTATAGAAGAACTTAATGATCAAAAAGCTATTCCTTTTGATCAACTTCTAGGAATGTTGACTACATATGAAATGAGGATAGGTAAAGATAAATCCACCTCTAGAGAAGCATCATTTAAAGAAGATAAGAATGAAGATTCTGAGCCTGATGAAGTTGAAGCAAAATTTGTGAGAAGACTAAATAAAGGATCAGGAAAGTACCAAGGCAAATTGACCTTCAAATATTTTAACTGTGGAAAGATAGGTCACTTTGCATTTTGAAGGTGAAGAGAAGTACAAATCCAAGAGATTTGGTAAAAAGAAAAGTTTATGTGTAAACAATGATGACTCTTCAGGAGACACAAATAGTGACTCTTCTTGTGAAGATAAGGTTAATGACTTTGTTCTTATGGAAAAATAGGATCATGATAATAAAAGAACATGAAGTGATTTTAATGATGAAGAAGTTGTGGTTGACTGGGAAGGAGAACTGATCAATGCCCTACAAGAAATTGCTAAAGTAAAAACAATTGTTAATACAGTTTGAGAAAGACAGTAAAATACCTTGCCCTGCTAAAAGTGGAACTAGAAGAAGAAAGGAAAATAGAGGAAATTCTGAAACAACAGTTATCAGAGGAAAAGGAAAGATGTGAAGCCTTGGAAGAAGAGGTAGTAAAAACTAGAAAAGAGATGGAGAAGTTTAAAACATTGTATCTCCAAAATCTTCCAATCATCAAAGCCACAACATATCTAAAAAACATTATGAGAAAATAGAGATCTCCTCTGTTAAAGACTTGTTTAGATTATGTAAATGGTTCAAGCAGCAAACAACGAGAAAGCAAAGAGCCAATAAATATGATTAATTTCTAAGTCAGAAGACAATCAGACCATGAGAGTACTCTATCACCAAAAGCTAATAAATACAAGATGACCCCTGATAAAAAACAAAGAGATCAGAAGATGGAGCAACAAATTCCAAGAAGAAGGCCATCCTTTAGGTACCAAAATTTATTCCATGGTTATTATTTTTACTATTCTAATTTTGGTCATAAGATTGTAAATTGTGAAATTAAGTTTAGAGGCATGCAACTGAGGAGGGCAAGAAATAAACAATTTTTACAACATAGAACTAAGCATCCAATGAATAGACAACGTAGCTCCAATCACTTTGATCTACTAAACAATGAGCTCGAATGTTATAACTATCATAACTTCAGCCACAAAGCTACAAACTGCCATCTAAAGAAGTACAAGGCAGATCCAAGGATAAATCCTTTAGCTAGAAAATGCCAGCACATGGAAAAAGAAAGATAGTGAAAAATGTGGTCTAGTACTTTTAGCTCAAAAACAAAAATACCCCTAGTATATAGGCAGTGGATGTTCCAAGCACATGACTAGAGACAAGGATAAGTTTATTTATATAAGTAAAAGCAAAACGGGAAATGTAACCTTTGGAAATGATGAACCAGGTAAAATCAAGGGTAAAGGGATGGTGAGTTTGAGTAATGGTAAAGGAAAAGTCCAGGATGTTTTGCTTGTAGATGGGTTCAAACATAATTTGCTCAGTGTAAGTCAAATGTGTGACAGAGGATATGAAGTGGTGTTCACTTCCAAGGATTGTAAGATAAATTCTGTAAACTCAGGTCAAGTGGTGGCTAAAGGCATAAGGACAAAAAATAATGTATATGTGTTGAAAGAAGATAAAGAAGAGTGTCATCTAAGAAAACATGATGAAATATGGTTATGGCATAGGAGACTTGGACATATAAACTTTGACCACTTAATCAAGCTCAAAAATCTAGAGGTAGTAAAAGATTTTCCAAGAATATCAAAGCCACAAGACTCTGTGTGTAAACCCTGCCATGTAGGAAATCTAACCAGGACACAGTTTAAATCCAATATCTCTATTTCAACAGAAAAACCACTCCAATTAATTCATATGGATTTATGTGACCATCAAGACAGGAAGGCACAGGGAAGGAAAGCTACTTTATGCTGATCATTGATGATTACTACAGACTTACTTGGGTTTCTTTTCTCAAATAAAAAGCTGAAGCATTTGAGAAATTTAAAATATTTAAGGCTTTAACTGAGAATCAAATAGGCAAGAGGTTAAAGGCAGTAAGGTCAGACAGAGGAGGAGAATTTATGTCAAGTGATTTCAAGTAATTCTATGATAAACATGGGATCAAGATAGAATACACAATCCCAGCAACTCCACAACAAAATGGAGTAGTTGAGAGGAAAAACAAAACATTTCAACAAATGGCTAGGTCAATGATGAATGAGAAGAACATTGGTCAAACTTACTAGGTAGAAGAAATACACACAGTAGCCCATATTCTTAACAAATCCCACCTCGAACCACATAGTGACAAGACACCTTATGAACTGTGGTATGGAAGACCTACTTCAATCAAACACTTCAAAGTCTTTGGGAGTAAGTGTTATATAAAGAATAATAATGAAAACCTTGGAAACTATGATGACAAGGCTGATGAAGGCATCTTCTTAGGATATGCTACCAATAGTAAAGGATATATATGCTTTAATAAAATATTGCATAAATTAGTTGATTGAATTGATTTAAAGGTTGATGAAGGAGTTCTAGTAAGAGAGGTGAGAAATATTGAGTCTACTATAGAGGGCATAGCTGAAACTGAAGATGAACAGGTCCAAGAATCAGATGGAGAAGAGACACCCAGACAAGAAGATTTAGGACAACAATCAGCATCAAATCCTTCCTCCAGAATTACTGAAAAGAATTATCCTGAAAGTTAGATAATTGGTGAGAAATACAAAGGTGTACAAACCAGGAGAAGGATAATCATAGACACCGAGCAATCATATATGGCCTTCATATCCATGGTGGAACCCAAGAACTTTAATGAAGCCAGTAAAGACGTAAATTGGTTAAAATCAATGAATGAGGAACTGGACCAGATTGAAAAGAATGACACTTGGGAACTCATTCCTAGACTAGGAAATAAAAATGTAATAGGATCAAAATGGGTCTACAAAAATAAGATGAATGAGCAAGGAAATATTGTAAGAAATGAGGCTAGATTGATCTGCAAAGGATATGGTCAAATAGAAGGACTAGATTTTGATGAAACATTTGCGCCCGTAGAAAGATTAGAAGCTATCAGAATGTTTCTTGCCTATTCTTGTCATAAACAGTTTAAAGTCTATGAAATGGATGTTAAGTCAGATTTACTAAATGGAGATCTAAAAGAAAAATCTATATGGAACAACCAGAGGGTTTCCAACTGTCATATAACCCTGACTTTGTTTGCAAGCTGAAGAAAGCCCTATATGGGTTGAAACAAGCTCCTCGTGCTTGGTATTACAGATTGGATAAGTATCTTCAAGACAAAGGGTTAAAAAGAGGAACAATTGACAACAATCTATATATCAAAACATAGGGTAATGATTTGCTCATTGTGTTGGTCTATGTAGATGTCATCATCTTCGAAAGCAATAATGCTTCATTGGTACAATGGTTTTCTTCTGCCATGCAGTCTGAATTTGAAATGTCTATGATAGGGGAACTATCATTTTTCCTTGGTCTGCAAATTACTCAGAGGTCTGAAGGATTATTTCTTTCTCAGGAGAAATATCTAAGAGAAATGTTGAAAATGTTTCAAATGGAAGAGTCCACACCTATGAGCACACCTATGGTCACTAGATGCAAATTAAGCAACGATGATGACTCACCTGGTGTTGATCAAAGTTCATATAGGTCTATGATAGGCAACCTATTGTACATCATAGCATCCCGTCCAGACATAATGCATGTTGTTGGAATGGTAGGAAGGTATCAGGCTGCACCTAAACAAAGACATTTGTTAGCTTTCAAAAGAATATTCATATACTTGAAAGGAATAATGGACTATGGCCTATGGTATCCTAGGACTTAGAATTTTCAACTATCAGTCTATTCAGATGTTGATTGGGCTAACTACATGGATGAAAGGAAAAGCATGAGTGGAGGTGCATTTTTCTTAGGAGATTCCCTTGTATCATGGTTGAGCAAGAAACAAGGTTCCATTTCTTTATCAACTACATAATTTGAATACATTGTAGCTGCAACTTGTTGTACCCAAGTATTATGGATGATTCAGACACTTGCAGACTTGGAGGTAAAATATATTGCATCGGTCCCAATTCATTGTGATAATACCAGTGCAATCAGTGTGTCAAAGAACCCTGTATTTCACAACAACCCCAAGCATATACCCATCAAGTATCACTTCTTGAGGGAACAGGTGACCAACATTGTTGTTTCTTTGCATGATATTCCATCCAAAGATCAGATTGTTGATATCTTCACTAAACCGTTTGCAAAATCTCAGTTTGAGTATCTACACCAGAAGTTGGGCATGACCCCATTATCAACCTAAGAGAGTCCATCCTATCAGGGGGAGTATGTGTTGGTTGAATATCTGATACCTCTGCAAAGTACTGCAACAGCTCAGGGGGAGTGTGTTTTTCTTTGACATTGATGTCAAAGGGGGAGAAGAATCACATGTATGGATGCTACAGGTGGAGGTCTAAACAAAACAGTGCAGTCTTTCAGGGTTGCCATCAATGCCAAAGGGGGAGATTGTTGGCATGTTTACTGGTAGAGTGTGCTTGTCATTGATGGCAAGAACAAAAGGTAGAGAAGAAGGAAGCATAATATTAGGATGAGGAGAAAACAACATGCAGAGATCAAAGATCAAAAGAGATAGTGCTTTGCGCTTTCCAGAAGTGCAGCCGAAGTCCAAGAGAAGGACTCGCGGGAGGAGAAAATATCGAGGCCTTTGAACACTTAGAAAACCTTCTAAGTCAAAGAGATTAGAAAGAAATCTCAGGAGGAAGAACGACAGTGGCCGTTGGATCACCAATCCTGAATACCCAAAATGACCATTAGATCAGACCAGAGGAAGCGTAGAGGAGAAGTACAGATCTGATCCGTTGGATATTAGCGTCGAGGATCAACAGTCGTTGGATCCAGAAATAAATACAATAAGGTTAAGCCTTTGATGAGTGTAGGAGAGCGGAATTGTCAAATTCCCAAAGTCCCAAAGTAAGAAGGGACCATCCATCGTCAAGACTAACAGGTGGCACACAATCCTAAACTCCGGAGCAAATCACTTCAAGGATTTTTTCAATTTGATACTTGAAAAACCCAAAGTCTGGAGAGTTGGAGAGTCGGAGTAAACGATAGCCATTAGATTAGTTTGAAGTGGAAGGACAGGATAAGCTAGCAAAGTTGCATCGTAGAAATATCGAGCCGTCAATCTAATATCCTGACCAAACAAACAACACTCACTTCAGATATAAAGATGCGAGGAGGTTACGCTATGGAAAGTTTGAGATTTGAAAATCTTGAAGACTGGAAATCCGAAATGAATAAGGATCGTCAGATTTGGAGAACATACGATGAACATTAGATCAGGGAGATATGCATCAGCAGATTACATCATCAAACCTCATCAACAAGGACATGTGATAGACCACATCAGCATGAAAATGTGGCAGACCACATCAGCAGACCACATTAGTAAGGACATGTGACAGACCACGTCAACGAGTGACACATGGAAGCTACTCGGCTCATGACACATCATCAAGTGACGTAAGCAATGTTTGAGATTTGAACTCCCCAAAGTCTAGAGATCTGGAGACCCGAAATACAGTCTCGACCGTCGGATCATCCGAAGAAGATCGCAGCCGTTAGATCATTCGAAGAAGATTGCAATCGTCAAATCATCCGAAGCGAATCTGGACCATCTGATTCAGAGCATGAGTATGAGATTTTAGAAGTCCGAAGACCCGAAGGAGATCTCAACCGTTGATCAAGAAAAGGGATGAAAAACCATTGATCTAGTTGAAAAGTCAACTCTCTGAAGTAGAGGTTGAGCCATCGATTGAAGAGGACGGATGTCAGCAGATCTTCCATTCTGGAAGATATCCAGTCAGGAGCAACAAGGTTTGAGATTTGAAACTCCCAGAGCCCGGATCACGAAGTAAATCTCAGTCGTTTATGTAGGAAGGTGAGATTTGGTCCATAGAATTGAGAAGATAGATCTAAAAAATCTGTTCAGGAGCACCATCAAGATTTTGAGATCGATGGTCATGCTCCATTGCAAGGCCAAAACATGCTCGGGCCTTAATTTTTCATGAGCGGGCCGCAATCGAAACCATAATTTTAGAGAAAGGACGTGTGGAGGTTCATAGTGAATTGCAGGGTGAAAAGAGGGTTTCCCTCAAACCGCCTATGGATGGGCCCGCAATCATGGGGTCAAATGAAGCTTATAGCCCAAGGTCATATTGAGAAATGGAGCTAGCGCTCACTAGACCAAGATCAGGAAGCGCCTTTTGAATGAGCGTTTGGTCACCGTAGGTGGTCACGTGAAGGAAGGGGCTTAGAAGCCAAAGATGACTGATTGTAACTGACAGAGAAGATGAAGAGTTTTGACGTCCAGAGAAGCAAAGGAATCTCATCATAACGCTCACTGGTGATGAACACAGTCAACATAAGCACCTGAGAAGATGAAGAGTTTCCATGATGATCATCCAGAGGAGTCAGCGTGTAAAAGATATGCAGAATAGAGAAGAGGGTGTTGATCCTCTCATCAGCTATGCAGTGGTGAGGACAAGACGCAGTGAACAACCTGAAGGGCAGAAGAATGACACAGTGAAGAGCATGCAGAGGCATAGTGCATAGAATGGACATGGCTCACAGAGAATAAATTGGAGATGAACATAAAGCGCAAAGGAGGTGAGCAGAAAGACACTGATGTAGGTAGAGTAGAAGAGTGTAGCAGAACAATGATGAGACATGTAATCCATTGATAACTATTGTATCACTGTGATAAATTAATGAGGGAGCAAAGATTTGTATTTCAGGGTGGTAGGGAGGTGCTAGGGAGGATTGTTTTCCTCAGAGTTTCAAGTGGGTGCTTGAACACAGGGAGTTGTAGCTTCCATCTGTTTGCAGCCAGAAAAACTAGGGTGGCAGGGTGGTGCAAGGGAGAACTATTGTTCTCTGTTACACAGGTTGGTGCCTATGTGACTGGAAGTTGGTGTTTCCATCCAATTGGTGTTGGAACACTCAGGGAGTTGGTGCTTCCTTCTAGTCGGTGCTAGAGAAACCAAAGAGTTGGTGCTCTCAGCATGTTGCTGCTTGTAAAACAGAGGTTGTAGCCTCAAGAGGAGTTGGAGCTCATAAGAATGATAATGTAAATAAATAAAGATTACATATCATATCAAGAAGAAAAGGTTTTTTCCCTTTATGGGTTTCCTTAGGAAATATCTGTCTCTGTATATTTCATGTGTGTGATTGATGTTTAATATTCTATTGCTTACTTCCTTGCATTGTTGTGATCATCATTGAGTGTTCTGCAAAAAGTTTAAAATGAGAATAATTGTTTAAGCACGGTAACAACTGATTCACCCCTCCCCCTCTCAGCTGTCTAACAGATTTCGGCCATCAATTTGTATATCGCAGAATTTCGGGTATTGTTTGTACGTAGGGGAACAGTGGAAGTGAAATGTCGAGAGGGAAATTTGTATATTGTGGAAATTTGGGTGTTGTATATAAAAGAATGAGACATTTGGAAAAAGGATGAAGTAAACAGAAAGCGAAAGCATATGAGATGAAGGGGAATTTGTTTGCTAATTTGTAAATCGCAGAAGTATGTGTTCTATTTGCAAGCAGCAAAACAATGGAAACACAATGTTCAACCCGCCTATGCGGGAACCCGTGATTCAAAAAGTTTGTTCAATATGAAACGGGGAAGCGGTCGGTCGGGCTGGTGATATAAAAGTAACAATGAAAATATGAAGATGTGAATGCGCCAAATCCCGCACCTAGACATTTTCCGAAAAATGAGTAAGTAAAGAAAGGGAAAGTAGAGGGCAAAAGAGAAAACAGATGGAGATTTTCGGAAGAAGGAATTGTTGTAAGAAAGCACCATTGATGGTCTTAACAGTAACTATGAAGTGCATTAAACATGTTAACGGTTTCTTCAATCAAGGAATAGATAAAGCCAACGATGTTTATAGTTTCCGGGATCTGTTTGTATAAGAGAAGCGTTGAAAAGTTACAAGAAAATCAATTTTTGGATGTTTAAGTAAATTTTTTGTATTGTTAGCTTCAACGCAAGTATAACAATGACAAATTTGAATTTTACTGTCTTCTCATTCATATGATTGTTCCATTAGACTTTGCATATTATATATTTTTTTATTTTAATTTGTTTGCTAATTTGTAGATCGTGGAAGTCTGGGTGTTGTTTGCAGGCAGCGGAACAATGGAAACACAATGTTGAACCCGCTTATCCGATAACCCACCTATTCGGAAACCTGCAAGACAAAATGTTTGTACAATATGAAACAGGGAAGCAGTCGGTCGAGCTGGTGATATAAAAGTAAGTAAAATCTAAAGATGTGAATCCACCAACTTCCGCACCTAGAAATTTTCTGAAAAACGAGTAATACATACTAAAGACGTACTTTTATAAAGTATGGACATGAGATTTTATAGAGCATGTATTGATCCCTCATTCCATACTTTGCCACTTTTTGGATCACAGGTTCTTAGGCATGTGGGCTCAAAATTGGGCCTCTATTGTTCTGTGTCCTACAAATAGCATCCAGAGTTCTGCGATATACAAATTGACAGTCGAACTCATTGGTTGGCTAGCTCAACATTGCACTTCTATTGTTCTGTTTCCTCCAAATAGCACTAGGAGTTCTGCGATATACAAATTGACAGACAGGCTCCAGGGCTAGTGGGCTCAAGATTACGATTTTTTACGGATGGTGATCCCTATCAACTATATAACATTATCTAAAAGCATTATTTTCAATACTAAATTATTAATATTAAATATTGATATTGTACAATTTAATTACATAAAATTATTAAAGGATGTTAAATATCTTATTTAAAAGAAAAACCCTCCTATTCGAAAACCCGCGATCTAAAAAGTTTGTACAATGTGAAATGGGGAAGCGGTCGATCGAGCTGGCGATATAAAAGTAAGTGGAAATCTAAACATGTGTATCTGCCAATTTTCGCACCTAGAAATTTTCTGAAAAACGAGTAATACATACTAAATATGTACTTTTATAAAGTATAAAAATTAGATTTTATAGAGCATGTATGGATCCCTCATTCCATACATAGTCACCTTTTGGATCGTGGCTTCTCGGGCTGGTGGGCTCAAAATTGGGCCTCTATTGTTCTGTGTCCTATAAATAGCACCTAGAGTTCCGCGATATACAAATTGACAGGTGGACTTGCGGGTTCGCTGGCTCAACATTGCACTTCTATTGTTTTGTTTCCTCCAAACAGCACTTGGAGTTCCGCGATATACAAATTTACAGGCAGACTCCAAGGCTGGCGGGCTCAAGATTACGATTGTTTACAGATGGTGATCCCTATCAACTATCTAACATTATCTAAAAACATTATTTTCAATACTAAATTATTAATATTAAATATTGATATTGTACAATTTAATTACATAAAATTATTAAAGGATGTTAAATATCTTATTTAAAAGAAAAACCCGCCTATTCGGAAACCTGCGATCCAAAAAGTTTGTACAATATGAAACGGGGAAGTGGTCGGTCGGGCTGGTGATACAAAAGTAAGTGGAAATATGAACATGTGTATCTACCAACTTTCGCACCTAGAAATTTTCTGAGAAACGAGTAATACATACTAAATATGTACTTTTATAAAGTATGGACATGAGATTTTATAGAGCATGTATGGATCCATCATTCCATACTTAGCCACTTTTTGGATTGCGGGTTCTCGGGCTAGCGGGCTCAAAATTGGGCCTCTATTGTTTTGTGTGCTACAAATAGCACCTAGAGTTTCGCGATATACAAATTAACAGGAGGACTTGCGGGATGGCTGGATCAACATTGCACTTCTATTGTTCTATGTCCTCCAAACAACACTCAAGGTTCTGCGATATACAAATTGATAGACAAACTCCAGGGCTGGCGGGCTCAAGATTGCAATTGTTTACGGATGGTCATCCCTATCAACTATCTAACATTATCTAAAAACTTTATTTTCAAATACTAAATTATTAATATTAAATATTGTTATTGTACAATTTAATTACATAAAATTACTAAAGGATGTTAAATCTCTTATTTAAAAAAAAATGAAGTAAACAAAACAAAGATTTTTTAAATTCTATCACCATAAGTATAACAACAACCAATTTGAATTTTAAGGGCCTCTTTGATATGATAGCACCATTGGAATTCACACAGTATATATTCGTTCATTTCAAATTATTCCAGAAGATTAATTTTACCAAGTTCATCAATCAAGGAAAAGTGTTAAAACAAGCCACATACTACATTTGTGTCACAACACTATACAAATTGACAGGCAGACTTGCAAGCTAGCTGGCTAAAAAATTGCAATTCTATTGTTAAGTTTCCGTCAAACAACACTTGGAGTTCCACGATATACAAATTGACTGAGGAATCATACAACCAAGAACCAAGTAAACTCCAAACAGGCAGCAAGCAAGATTCCACAAGGTTCCATAGAGCAGCACGCATCGACCTTTGCATCAAAAAATTTGATATATAAAGAAAACACGTCGCAACATTGGTTTTCTCTTACATCTGGTATATGTTCCCATGAGAAAATACCCGCGGCCATGGGATATATGGGTTTGCTGTCATTCTTCCCATTTTTTGACCGAATAATCTTATGCTCATGCAATCTCTATAGCGAGATCTGAATATCTCAAGTCGATGTTTCAATCCTTGCCGAGTTCCTTTTTTTTCTCAATTAGGGCATCGAGAAAATGCATATACCATGCCATAAATGTATAGTTGGAGACAAATGTTTATTTTATTCAGGCACAGGAAAGAAAATTGCAGAAATCCTGTCATGGCTAAATAGTTGAAAAACAATTGTCAAATTTTGGCACCAAAAAAATGGTCAGGATCCTCCATCAAAGCAACATCCACCCACCATGTTTTTTTTCTTTTATTTTTACATCGAAACAAATATGCAAAATCCTCACTGGGACATGTAATAAAACATAAAAATAACAACATCGATTGCATTTGTAATTAGATTCTCAAGTACTCGAGTACAATGAACATTCATCTAGGTGTTGAAGAAATATTGTAGAGACACACTGCAAAATTCTTACTAGGAGATGCAAGAAAACATCAAAATAACAACGTTTATTTCATTTGTAATTATATTTTCAAGTGCTCGAGTCCAACGAACATTCATCTGGGTGTTGAAGAAATATTACAGAGACACATGAGATATTTTCGTTTCCTGCCAAAGATTGATAAGTTTTTTTTCCTTGTTTTTTTTTTCTTCTTCTTCAACCGATATGCAATATTGCATTGTCCTCATTTAAGGTAAATTTGGTTTGTATCCAAAAGTCGTGCAACATGTAGACACTACTTGCCTTTTTTTGTAGGTATGCTTCATACGACAATTCTGCTAACCTAGGAAGCAAATCTTGTAACAGAGGCTGCCTAATTATACAATGCACAGTTGTGTTGCCCACGATTCAGGTGGCAACATTGAGGCAATGTCCATATATATATGGACATTTTTCACTGCATCGCAGACAATCAATCGTATCGTCACTTATCAAAGCGAAAGCAGAAGCAAGAGAGTTTCATTTCATACATACAGGCTCAAAGGGGGTTGAGTATGCATTCACTGCAACCAAAACACCTTCAACCTAGAAACACGAGCATAGGTATTAATACACTGAACAATATAATATACAACTGCACCCCCCCCCCCTAAAAAAAATAAAAATAAAATAAAACAAGTTGCAGAAATTTGGTGAAGGATATTTGTATAAGAAAAGTGAGGATGATTTTGTAGATGTATACGCACAACAATTGTAGAGCTAGTTAGTTTCTTCAGATCCTCTACTATGTCTACTTGCAACTCTGTTACAAATGTTGCTTGGGTTGTGCGAAAGATCCTTTCTCTAACATCCCTTTTCTTTGTTATATTTTTGAAGAGCATAAGTGGAAACTTCTCTTTATGCAATTGGTGTTGAATTGACGAAAACAAATTTGAATAGGTATCGAACAATTGCAGCTACAACATGGAACAATGTAATATTTGTGTAACTTACTTGAGATACATACACATGCGAAAGTAAAGGACAAAATTGGATATGGAGAATGGTACCATTGTCTTGTCGATGTCAGACTCTCCATATTTTATATGGAGAATGTGTTGCAAGCCAAGTTTTCTCGCCAGTGTGACAACTGTGCCAATAGTTCTGATTGGGTAAATATCATTACTCTGTGCAAGCTGGCTGATAGTTGTGTCCAGGACAAAACGATATTCTAAACAAGCAGCGGGAATTTTTTCCACAATACTTGTTTCGTTCAGCGAAATAACCCGATCACAATCACCACGGTCATATACTATTTTGGGCAATATATATTAAAATTTGTAATGGATATCCCATTACCCGATAATATATTTTCTGCATGTTTCTGGACAAGTTGTGTTGGAATAGTCAGTGTGACTATCATCATGGCCTCCTTGTCCGTCATGTTAGCATGCACAATGGATCTAGTTCTGTTTGCCTTGTCCAAGTAGGTGCTATAGACGACCATTATGTCCCCGATGAACACTTGTCTAGTTCGGCAGTTGTTCAAGCCCTCTATTGATAGTACTTTGGGTGTTACAAGTCTAGACTTGGTGAAAAATTTTTAACAGGTAAAATAAAGTGAATGGTAGTGTGCTTTATTTTTTTGTGTTCTTTTTTCACTGGCATAAATCTACAAGTAGACACATAGCTTCGATGAACTATGGAGCCAAATTTTTGCAACCACACCTCTTAGTCTGCGAAACCTGCACTATGTTTGGTGTCTCGCTTGTACTAGTTGATACTTCTTGTGAACTACAAACCATGTATTGTAGATGACATCATCATATTCACCATGCCATAGATGAATAAATAGCCGAGGATATTTGTTTGGTAAATGTACTAGGAACATAATGTATGCATTTTTACCTTTGGCCTTGTCAGTCTGCTGATGTCTGGGATGACTGACTGCTCATGGCCATGTCACTAGTCCAAATTTTTCTGATGCAAGCATGTGTAGATGAACATCAGAAGGACTTAACAAGCATATGCATTACATACTTTCCATAATAGTTCTTAATGTCACGTGCAAGGTGGAAGGATATGGAATACGAAATAGGGTGTCAAGGGATACTTAGGAAACATGAGAACACGAGGGTCAAATTGTATGCCTCTGATTTTTTTTCTAGAAAAATGTGTAACAGTAAATAGGGCGTGATGGCGGGGTACAACAGTCGATTTGTATATCGCGGAGCCCCTGAAGCCAGGGGAGAAACCTTGAACCCACCAACCCAACACCCACAATTGACAATGTGGGTAAGTATGGAATAAGGTAGAAGTATGACTATAAATGTGAACCTGTGAGTCCGCCAACCCACGCACCAAGACATTTTCAGAAAGACCACTAAGCAGAGAAATTAGAAAGCAAAAGGGATAATAGAAAATGGAAAAAGTAGAAATGGGGAGGGCACAAAGGCCCAATGCTACCAAGTCATTGTTTTCTATTCTAATATTATATGCCCCCACCTGCTTTGTATATTTAATTTACTAGCACAGTTGGTATACCTTTTCGAAGATTGTACCACAGAAACCTATGTTGTTGCATAGAACAATTCATTTTCCTATCCAACCAAATTTTTTCTTCCAAGGTAGCAACGCAGAATATACAATGGACATGAAGGCAAGTTAGTATGAAGAAAGACATGTAAAAGAAACAAAAACAGTTCTATTTATTTCAATGTAACAGAAAATAGAATATGATTCACATGAGAATAAGTAGAAAGATATGTAGTATATACATACAGGAAGAAACCAACCAAAAAAAAAGGTGCAAAATAGCAGAACAAGCACAACAAATACAGAGACAGTAAATGAAATACTGAACACTAGAATATGAAATAAGAGTACATGTATCCACCTCTATAACTCCTCATCTACATTCACGCCAAATATTCCATCGTCCTCTCCAACCATTCTGTTTGTTTAAATGTAGCAATGCAGGAAAAATACAACGAACATGAAGGAAGTTAGTATGCAGGAAGACATATAATGAAGATAAGTTATTATGTAGGAAGGTACGCAACATCTACATAAAATAAACTAGGTGAACACATATACAAACAATAAATGAAATACAAAACAACACTATATGAAATAACAGTACAAGCATGTACCTTTCTATCTCCTCTTCCACCGATGCAGTCAAGACTCCGTCATTTTCTCCAGCTATTCTATTTGTTTGAATGTGGGAATGCACAAAATACAATGAACATGAATGGAAGATGGTATTCATCGGAGAACAAGTAATATGTACATACATTAAATGAGACTCAACAAATAGAATAAAAGATAGGCAGAAACATGAACCTTTGCTTTTCTCCATCTGTGGTTGTAAATATATAATTTTTTTCCCTGCCCAAAATATATTACAAGCCACAAAATATTACGAAATTGCATGGACATAGCTAAACGATTTTGGTTTTCCATGGCAAAGTATCCATATATGCTTCCAGTCATGGAAATACATGTTCTTTATCCTCTACATAGACTGTTGTGCCCATGATACAATATTTTGGTTTTCCGTGGCAAACTATTCAAATATGCTTCTAGACATGGAAATATAATTTTGTAGTATCTTTGTTGTACATATCATATCTCAAGTACAAGAAAAATTGTTTCCTGGTCACACCAGTCTGTGTAGAGGATAAAGAGCATGTATTGTGGTATGGGCACATTCCATCATACATGGTTTATAAGTGAAACTTGCATGTGTTTTATTTAAAAAAAAAAAACAACGGATATTGCAATTGCACATGGACTGCTCGAACTATTTTTTATGCAACTATTTTCTATCAGGTCAACACTGAAGTACCAACAAAATTTCACAGCAGAACAGATTTCGACCTCGCTAGAAATGACAAATAACACAACCGCATGTCCACTCGTGGGTGCAAGGGTTGAACACCATAAAGCGCCCCAAAAATAATAATAATAAATAAAATAAAAAACAATTCCAACTGTCATTGCATGACCCCAACCTTGCAAAGACGAGGTAAACAAAAAAAAGAAGAAAGAACCAAACTAGTGAGAAAGCATGAACAGGCCCAACTGCAGCCCCACGGCCCCAAATCACAAACTTGAGCCAAAAAAGCACAACCAACAACCGATGAACCACCGAACAACCAACAACCACCGAACCAGTAAACAACATATGTATCTCCAACAATTACGAAATGCATCTGAAGCACAGAAAGAACTGGAAACATATGAAGAGCATGTCAGTAGAAATAAGCAAACATTCTTACTTGCAAACTGTTAGGACCCTACAATGTACCTTTTTGCTCATACCTTTTACTATCATTACACCCTTTTCCCACTCTTATTTAAGCCTACATTGTTGCATTAATCTATTTCCCCAAAGGTATTCTTCTCTTTGCCATATGTTTATTTGTTTTACATGTAATTTTACATTATTCTCATACTTAGCCATTAATCGGAAATATACAGTTGTTGAAACAGTGTGAACTGTAGTTAATACTGTTGTTGCTTGAAGACTACGTTGTTGAAACAGTCCATGATTGACAGTGCTGAAACAACATTCCACATATAGTAGTAACAGGAAGAAGTCGTTACACTAGCTGCAACAGCCGCACCTAACCAACGCCCACCATCGTTGCTGCTTAATTGACCACATTGTCGAAACAGTCAAGGACGCAAATCCCATTTCTGAAATAGCCCAAGATTTGCGATGCTGAAATAGTCAAGGACGCAATCCCCGTTGTTGAAACAGCCTGCGATTCACGATGCTGAAACAGTGTACAACAGTAGTAACAGAAGGTAAATAAAGAAGTTGTTACACCGGTTGCAATAGATGTACCTCAACCAGTGCCACCCCAATCACTGTAAGAACATCTTGCTATGAGAAGATTAGAATCTCCTATTCGAGCAAGAAAGATCAGATTCAGCTAAGAATAGGATTTGTATGTATGCATGTAATTTTATGTTCAAATTGTATTAAGAGGATTTCCCCTTTTAAATAAGGGGGAATTCAGCATTAAAGGGATCTTTTTTTGAAAATCTTAGGAGGAAAGATTGTAAAGAGAAGAGTGCGTTCATCTTGGAGATTGTAACTGGACACATTTGACAGATGAATAAAAGATTGTTCTGAGCATTTTTTCTTAGTTTCTTTCATTTTCGGGGAATCTTGTGAGAAGGAGAGGGCCCACCTTCTTCGCAAGATTCACCCACTAGTTCTGTAGTGTGTTAGTATTACTTCTGTTCACGCCGTGATTAATTTCTATTTTGTTGAAACTCTATTAGTGAACTTTGTTTTGCTGAAACTCTGCTTTACTGATTGTTACATTGTTTTCATATAATTCATGCTTGGGTAACTGTTAATCATTCTGATTGGTAATTATGTTTGTGAATTTATGAAAGTGTGATGATCAGAGACAGGTGTTGAAGGTTCCTTCTTAGGGAATAGGGTCATGTTCTCTATTATAGAATAGATAACCTTCAGTACTTGTTAAATTGTTTGATTGGTAGTGAGTTATGAAAGTGTGATAACCAAAAACAGGTGCTGAAGATCCCTGCTTAGGGAATAGGGTCCTGTTCTGTGTTACAATTCATCATTTCGATTTATGATAAGTTTATAAAAGTATGACAGTCAGAAACAGGTGTTGAAGATTCGTACTCTGGGAATAGGGTCCTGTCTTCTGCCTTAGAATAGTTAGTCATCTTTATAGTATGCTGAAGGATTCTTTTTCTTAAGTTGTTATTCATTAATGTAATCCAAGATTCTTTTGGTAACTACTTTCCTTTGAATCTTAAAATAGATAGGTTGCTTTTCTGTAGTTAGAAGTAGAGCTTCAGCCTGTTTAAGGTAGGGTGTGATTAGTATACTTTTACTGCAACTCTAGATTTCTTTTGAGATTGAGCATATACAGTGTGTGATTGTCTTTGAAATAAATAGACTTCCCTGGGTTGACAATTTATGTGACACTTGGTTGTTTAGTTGATAAGCAATTATAGTGCCCAACATTTTGGCGTCGTTGCCGGGGAAGACAATTATAGATTTCAAAAGCACTTATGTTCTTTCAGGTATACAGATTGCATGAGAGGACATGGAAACCCCAAAGAAACTGACCCTACAGGTGGCAGGGGCAGAGGAAGACGAGGAAGAAAGACTTTTATTGACGAGATTATATCAAAATCTGAATCTGTTGCTCCTCAGCGACCAAGCTCTCGCAAACCAAAATCCCAAACTTCCTTTCAAGCAAACTTTGAAATGGGGAAAGATATTTGGAGTCCTGAGACAGTTGAGAAACCAGTAGGAAACATTGAGGATAGAGCAAGCGCAATAGGGGAACAAATAGAAGAAACCATGGATGAGTATAATGAAGAACTGCATCATGAAGAACAGGCAGGTCCTGAAGGGGAGGTAAATGATGAAAACTCTTTTTCCACCTTAGGATTTCCTATTGGTGATCTTCCTAGAGGGGTAGCTCCCATGAAGAACATTCCACTCTCAGCTTTACCTAACTTTCATGGTTTATCTTCAGAAGATCCTGATGAATTCCTTTTTGAGTTTGATATATTATGCAGAAGTTATGATTACATTTCCAATGCTCAAAAATTAAAGCTATTTCCAGCAACATTGAAAGGAAATGCACTAAGATGGTTCATGAGTCTTGGAGGTCATGTAATCACAACATGGGATCAGATGAGACAAAAATTCCTGCACAAACACCAAGACTATTGCCAAACAAGAGAGAAAAGAGAGGAACTATTCAAGATGACATAGAAAGAGAATGAAAATCTGGAGGACTTTGTAGAAAGGCTACAATATAATCTACAAAGATCCACTCACCCCGATGTAAGTAAAGATATTCTTAAAACAATATTACTAAAAAGAGTAAGGGATGACTGTCTAGATATGTTGAATATGCTTGGAAAAGGGGACATATCTAAAGAATCATATGATGAAATTGTTAACCTATGTAAAATATGTTCAAAAGGAGCTTCAAGGAATAGATCAAATAGCAGGGATACCACATTTTCAAGAGTTCAAAATTCAGCCAATGGTGGAGCAACAAGAGCCAAAATAGGTAATTTACTAGAAGGTTTTCAAACTGAAATGTTAAGCTCTTTTGCCTCACAAATTGATACCCTGCAGATTCAAAAGAAACAAGCCGAAGCAGAAGCAGCTTTGTCCATCTTTTGTTCCAAATGCAAAGACAAGCACCCACGTAGGGAATGCCCATTGGAAAAAAAGTCAATCTGCACTATCTGTGATAAGGATCATGAAACTCAACAATGCCCTTCTTTACCAGGAATCAAGGTAGCATTACAAGCAACTGATGAAGAAGTTGAAGTCGTCTATCTGTTGACACAGAGAAGGAAATGGCAGCCGCGGGGACAAGGTATGAATCCTAATATGTCATTTACATATTCTAATCGTTGGAACAACTATCCTTCTTTTAATCAAGCGAATTACCCTCCCTATAATCAAATGCAATACCTCAATCAAATGAATTACCCACCCATGCAACAAACTAACCCTCCCTTTGTAGATCCATCAATGTGGACTCCTTGGCCTCCACAACAACAACCGTATCTTAACCAATGGAATCCAAATTGGAGAGGGCAACAACCCCCGTTCCCAAATCAATTACCTCAATCACAATTTCTGCAACCACTCTCCTTACCATCAGGTACTCCACCAAACAATCAAATGATGAGGCCCCAACTACCTGTACAACCTAACCCTAACCCCAATAATAAAGCTGTGTAGTGCATTGATATTTACAACCAGCCTACGCTTTCTCTTTTCCCTGCGCAATGCAATGATATTCATTTACGATCTGGAAAAATAGTAGAACCTATCATTGTTGATGTTACCTCTTCTGATAAAGAGGAAACAAAAAATCATGATGTACCTGAAGAGGTACAATCATCCTCCAACACTGCTACTGAAACAGCAACACCACCATTTCCTAAGAATTTAGCTTTGACTAAAACACCTGAGCCACCTGCTTTCAATATTCTAGGGGAATTACAAAATCTTTATGTCAAAATTCCACTATTATAAGCACTGTGAGATGTACCAATTTATTCCAGGACTATGCGAGACATTTGTGTCAAGAAACCTGGTAGGAAAACTAGAGATCCCCTCACAGTTCATGTCATGGGTGATTTTTCTGCACTAATGTTAGGTAAAGTTCCTCCAATTAAATATGGTGATCCCAGCCATTCTACCGTCTCAGTGCAAATTGGAAAAACAATAATTCCTCAAGTCCTGGTAGACTTAGGCGCTGCTATCAATATTATGACTCTGGAAACCTCGCAACTGTTACAACTGCATAATGAAATCAGAGACACCCCAACCATCCTAGAATTAGCTAACCGTTCTACCATCAAACCAGAAGGAGTCATTGAAGACCTAATTATATCAGTGGAATCCTAGAATTATCCAGCTAACTTTGTGGTACTACAACCTAAAACAAAGTTGGGGGGCCACCCCCTAATTTTGGGCAGGCCTTGGCTAGCCACAGCAGACGCGTTTATCAGCTGTAGATCAGGTTCAATGACAATTTCCAACGGATACGAGACTAAACAGCTTACCCTCTATCCCCACACTACACCCTTGATTAATAATGACAATTCCTTATGGGTGGATTTTGACGACCAAACTACTCAACCGATCTTGACTATCGGACAAGCTTTAAGCCTTAAAGATGTCACCGAGGATGAAGTAATTAATAATTTTATCTATGAACCCTCCTCTGTAACTCCAAAAACACATAATCAACTCATTGCACTTCTGGAGTCAGATAACCAGGAAAACCTTAACGCTGACAACCCACCCCAAGCATCAGCTACCATCTCTTCTAAAAGTACTCCAGTAGAAATTGAACCTGACAAAACACTGAATATAAACCCCAACTTGACAGTTGCTGAAACACAACAATTAATGAAGTTACTTCTTGAACATAAGGGAGCATTCGCATGGGACTATATAGATATGAAGGGAATCTCTCCTGAATTATGCACTCATCGTATCTATATCAAAAAATATTGTCGGCCGATCTGCCAACCACAGTGACGAATGAACCCTAATCTACGAGAAATTCTTAAGGAAGAACTTCAAAAATCGTTGAACGCGGGATTTATATATCCTATATTTGACAGTGAATGGGTTTCTCCATTGGTAATAGTTCCTAAGAAAAATGGGAAATGGAGAGTGTGTGTAGATTATAGAGCCTTAAATAAATCTACTCAAAAAGACCACTTTCCATTGCCATTCATTGATCAGGTGTTAGATAATTTGTCAAGGAAGAAATTCTTCTCTTTCTTAGATGGTTTTAGTGGGTATAATCATATCAAAATTGCACCCCAAGACCAAGATAAGACCACTTTTACTAGCCCCTCGGAAACTTTTGCTTATAGAGTTCTCCCATTCGGACTATGTAATGCACCAACAAACTTTCAACGAGCAGTTATAGGAATCTTTTCTGATATGTTTAATGAATCTATGGAAATCTTTATGGATGATTTTACCCCTTATGGTGTCTCTTTTAATGAAGCACTACAAAATCTTGAGAAAGTACTTAATCGATGTATACAAGCCCATCTCTCCTTAAGCACTGAAAAATGTCATATGATGATGAGTGAAGGTGTGGTACTTGGACATTTTATTTCATCTCAAGGAATTCAAGTAGACCCATCCAAGATACAAGTCATCGAAGACCTTCCTATTCCTAAAACCCAAACAGATGTGAGAAGTTTTTTAGGACATGCTGGATACTATAGAAGATTTATCAAAAAAATTCCAAAATGGCTTCTCCCCTGTTCGTGCTACTTATGAAAAATGTTGAATTCAATTGGACTAATATTTGCCAGAAAGCATTTGATGAACTTAAACATCAGTTATCTACAGCTCCTATTCTAAGAGGACCTGATTGGACACTTCCCTTCCATATATCCTCTGATGCCTCAGATACTGCAATAGGAGTTGTCTTGGGACAAGAAGAAAATCATCTCTCTTATGCCATCTACTTCATTAGTAATAACATGAGCCCTGCTGAACTTAATTATACAGTTACCGAAAAGGAATTTTTAGCAATCATCTATGCTATTAATAAATTTTGTCATTACATTACTGGCTATCCTACTTTTGTCCATACTGATCACTCAGCCGTTAAATATTTAATGAACAAATCGGTCACAAATGCTTGAGTCACCAGATGGTTACTATTATTACAAGAATTTGATATTACAATTGTAGATAGACCAGGAAAAGAAAATGTAGTCGCTGATTTCCTTTCTCGATTAAAACCTGATGATAATACTCTAGTAGATGACTCTTTTCCTGATGAATATTTGCTTGCAGTATCTGCTCACTCACCATGGTATGTAGACATCGCTAATTATTTGGTTGCAGGGAAGTTACCACCACACCTATCCCACCAAGAGAGAAGAAGAATCATTCAACAAAGTGCTTGGTATAGCTGGATAAGTGGGTGTCTTTTCCACACAAGACTTGATCAAGAAATCCGAAGATGCATTAGAGAAGATGAGGTTTATGACTTACTAAAAGCTTGTCATGATGGCCCTTGTGGAGGGCATTTTGCTGATAAGAGAACAGCACATAAAATTCTCAGGATGGGATATTATTGGCCCTCACTTTTTAAAGATGCAAAGAAATATGTTCGGGCCTATGATAGCTGTCAAAGAATGGGCCAACCTAATCATAGAGATGAAATGCCATTGAATCCCCAGGTAGTACTCGAACCATTCGAAAGATGGGATTTAGACTTTGTAGGACCCATTAACCCCCCATCCAATCAAAAAGTTTATATAGTAGTCTGCACAGATTATATGACCAAATGGCTGGAGGCCAAAGCACTCTACAGAGCCACTAAAGAGGTTGTCCTAGATTTTCTATTTGAACACATCTTTATCAGATTTGGAGTGCCTAGAGAATTAGTCACAGATGGAGGACCTCCTTTCACTTCCCACAGTTTTAAAGCCACCCTTCAAAAATATCATATTCATCATAGAATGACTACATCATACCACCCCCAAGCCAATGGATAGGTGGAAAGCACAAATAAAGTAATAGAAGCCATTCTCACAAAAACAGTGAAGGAAAACAGAAAGGATTGGTCTCATAGGCTCCCTGAAGCATTACGGGCCTACAGAACTATCTGGAGAAATACTACAGGATTCTATCCCTATGAATTAGTTTATGGAAAAAGTGTCGTCTTTCCTGTGGAATTTGAAATCAAAACCTTAAGGACTTCTTTAGCTATCAACCTTGATTTGACCGATGCACAGATAGCCAGGTTACATCAGCTTAATGAATTGGATGAAAAAAGACTAGATGCCATTCATCAGACAACTATGATTCAACAACAAAGATCAAAATGGCATGACAAAACCATCAAGCATAAGAAATTCCAAAAAGGCAATTGGGCCTTACTATATGATTCTCGGTTTAAAGAATTTCAAGGGAAACTATGCACAAGATGGCTTGGAACTTACGAAGTGGACACTGTTTTCCCCAATGGAATAGTAAGGCTCCTCACAATCGATGACTCTAAAACACCGTTACTTGTGAATGGTCATCGCCTCCATCTGTACCAGTGCCCCATTTCCAAAGAAGATTTTAAGGCCACATGTTTAGCAAACTCCCATTACCTCTTTTTAGAGGGGCCTTCTGCCCTTCATTGCAATTAATTCTTTTGAATTTAATTCCTTTAGTATTAGATTAGATTTCTTTTACTAATAATCCTTGTCAAGGAATGGCATGTTACAATTGATTTTTGCAGATTCTCGATCAAAGGAAAGGCCTACCAAGGAAGGATGATCTTACTTCAAGAAGAGCCAAGCTTCATTTTGTGAAACACTACTTCCATTTTTCCCCATTGCTAAAACACCACTATTCAGCAATATTATTTTTCCATTTTTCCCATTGCTGAAACACCACTGTTCAACAATATTATCCCGTTTTTCTTCCCATTTGCTGAAACACCATTCCTCAGCAATAATTCACCACTGTCGAAACATCATTCCTTCAGTAGTATCGTCCACTACTAAAACATCATGCCTCAGCAAACATTTTTTTCCCTTCTTCCCCTGTTGCTGAAACACCACTTTCTCGGCATACCCTGTTAATAAAAACATATGCTTCAGCTCTTTCACGTTCAATTCTCCTATTTTCATACTACATTTTGTCCTTGTACGACTCTCTCTCATACTTAAACAAATCCTTGATACAATCTCTCTAATAAATCCAAAGTCCCGCCGATGGTTACTGCAGATCTATTATGGACAGGCACTATATTTTTTGAAAGTACAAATCAAAGGTAAAAATGAGGTATGTGAACTTTACATGTAAATACAATTGAACTATGGCTAATGAGAAGATTCTGATTCATTATTATCATTNCTTCACACAAACCGACTACCGTCATTCTCTTTACCCATCATTTCACTTTCTTTTACCACCATTTGCATGTTCTCATTCAACCCACTCTATTCGAAAGAGGATACCTGATTCTCCGACTGTGCATTTTACTGAGTTGTTAGCTATCGGAGGCTCGGTTATACGATATGAACCCGCCACGACGACCCTGCTAGAATTGTATCCAGAAATCTACCAAATCTTTCAGCAGGCAGGCTAGCTGGGTTATTTTTAGAGGCTCCAGGGATTCGATGAACAACAGGTTCTTCAATTTGCACGAAATCTTCAAAAAGACCATTCCATTGTTGAAGGGGTTCGGATTCCAGTCACAGAGAAAGATATAGCACAGGTTTCGGGTCTTCTTGTCACTAGCATTCGTTGGTTCAGCCGCAAGCACACTATCCTTAATGCCCAGCAAGATTTCCTCTTGCCAGGAGAGCAAGTTGAGCCTAAAGGTAGGGGTGCTCGACTCAGCTCGTTGTCGCCGCCATGGCTAAAAGTTACAGAGTTCGTCAAGCACTATCTCACCTGTGAAGGCCGATACCAGGTAGTTTACCAATATGACTTTATCTTGCTATCTCATTTATGACATGGTAGATTGGTGAATATTCCCTACTATCTGCTAGGATGTCTCAAAAATATGTCGCATTACTGTAAAAAGGCTAAAAATCCCGCCCTTTCCCTAACCCATCACCGTCTTGTTCAACTACTCATCCAAAAGGTTTTTTCCCAATAAAACCCTCCCCTAAACAACCCACCCATAAACCCACAGGAAGCTGCTAAATATCTTGAACACCCTCCTGAAGAGCAAACACATAACCTCCCCGACCACCCAGAAATACCCACTAATTGCCCCACGGATCCAATTAATCCAATTCACTCTCCTACCATACCTAGTCCACCCCACAACCTACCAGAATCATCTAATCCTATTGTTCATATCCTCAGCGATGATTCTGAATCAGATAAACCTGATAACCCTCCCTGCCTCATCACCGAGGAAAAACCCACACGCAAAAGAAAGAAGCAAATTCCTACTTTTCCTTCCTTCTTATCAAAGCGTACAAGGTCTTCAACAAGAGCAGCCACTACTGCCACTGCCCTAAATCCCCAACCCATCCGGCTAAAACCCCGTGCACCTCCACCCTCCCAAATCCTGAATTTTGTACCTATCCCACCCATGGGCTCTGAAACACAAGAACCAGAGGCCCAAGGCATTGCGACATCATTAAATCAAGTAGCTGAAACACAAGAACCAGCTACTCATCAAATAGCTGAAACACAAGAACCAGCTACTCATCAAATAGTTGAAACATAAGAACCAGCTACTCATCAAATAGTTGAAACACAAGAACCAGCTACTCATCAAATAGATGAAACACAAGAACCAGCTACAGCTGAAACACAAGAACCAACTGCTGATTTTTCTCCCGAAATATAGGAAACAGATGCCCAAGGTGCTGCAACACTGCTTTCTTTACATCAAGAAGCTGAAACACAAGAATTAGCTGCTAACTTTGAAGCTGCTCCACAAGAACCAGTTATTGCAGCTGTGACTGTTACACAAGAACCAGTCACCCTTCTTGACACACCCATGATAGATCAAAAATCAGAACCAACAATGGCCTCCGTCTTACTAGAGAATGAGTTCCTAAGGTATGAGCTGGAAGCCTACAAGCAAGAGCTAGTAATGGTAAAGGAAGCCTACGACAAGAAAATTAAAATGTATACCTTAGCTCGTATAGCGGCCATGACAGAGGAAAACACGAAAAGTGATCAGTGTAGAGAGTACATGTGCAGCCAATGTGGGGATGTTTATTATCAGGTAGGCAGCAAAGTAGTTCAAATTCCAATGCCTGGAGCTTCCCTTGCACCTACAACTTTTGCAGTCAAAGAAGAAAATCCTATTGTTACAAAAGAACCAGTAGGATCTTCCAAAAATAAAAATGAGCCTAGACCCTCAACAATTGCTACATATGAAGCCCCTGTTTTTATTAGTAAAGTTGTGCAAACACTGCCTATTGAGGAATCTACCCCTCCTAGCAAGATCATCATTCACACTCTTGTGGAATGAGCCACTCAGACCTTACCTCAGCCTATCACCTGTGATGCTGAAACACAAACTCAACCATGGGATGAACAGGCAATAATAGATAAATGGAAAGCAAAGTCTGTTGTTACACAAGACAAAAACCTGTAGGAGCACAGACTACTCTTGTTGAACCACATTTATTCCAACTGGGAAGCCTTGGAGCAAACGCACCAAGAATCCCATGCCCATAAGAAACAGAATGAAGAGCTAAAAGGAAAACTGCTCCTGATGTATGATTTGGCACAAAAATTATTAGCTTCTAGGAAACCATCATCAAATTACTCTCTTTTCCTCATAGAACGACTTACATTTTTCTAGATTCAATCCATCAAAGAAGGCAAACCCTATGCAGTGATTAATCCAGTAGATTTTGTTAAAACTTTTGCAGAAGCCTCCACTAGTGATAAACATTTCTTATGCGAGGCATATCTTCATAATGAGGCCATCCTTGAGAACCGATAGCTTAACCTTAACCCTCTTGTCGGTGACATCCAGATTCAGGCATTCATCTCCTTCCTTACCAATCAGATCACATGGAAAAATGATTTTCTAGCTGCCCAGCACAATGAAGAAAATTGTCTCCTCTGGATAAGGCCAGAACCACAGAACGCTGCCACCTTTGTGGCAGAATATCATCAATTTTTGAAGAAACCAGGGATGGTTCAACATATTCGGCAACTACAGTCAACAGTGCTTCAGGATTGTCAACAGTTCATTAAATCCACAGAGACTGCTGCCCTAAAAGCAAATAACATGTTTTTTCAGCAATCTTCTAAAAAAAGGCATGAGCACAATCCTTTCAGCCCCACTAACCTTGAGACAACAATCTCTCAGATACCCACTTACATCAAAAGTGTCCAGCAATGTGCTGAAAAATGGATAGGGTATCAATTCCACTTTCCCATTCTATGGTTTCCAGTAGAAAAGTATCAAGTTCATCATAAGATGCCCAACAAAGTTGAAGCAGCAGTCTGGAAAAGATTACAATAGGTTCAAGGATTCAAAGCCCCAACAGCCAGTACCTTCCACAGCTACTGCCTAAGCAATTTGCATGCACAGAGTCAGCATCCAGATTCTGATTTGGATTGAAGTTGCCTATGGGCATGCAACCTTTTCAGTTGGGGGGGATGTTAGGACCCTACAATGTACCTTTTTGCTCATACCTTTTACTATCATTACACCCTTTTCCCACTCTTATTTAAGCCTACATTGTTGCATTAATCTATTTCCCCAAAGGTATTCTTCTCTTTGCCATATGTTTATTTGTTTTACATGTAATTTTACATTATTCTCATACTTAGCCATTAATCGGAAATATACAGTTGTTGAAACAGTGTGAACTGTAGTTAATACTGTTGTTGCTTGAAGACTACGTTGTTGAAACAGTCCATGATTGACAGTGCTGAAACAACATTCCACATATAGTAGTAACAGGAAGAAGTCGTTACACTAGCTGCAACAGCCGCACCTAACCAACGCCCACCATCGTTGCTGCTTAATTGACCACATTGTCGAAACAGTCAAGGACGCAAATCCCATTTCTGAAATAGCCCAAGATTTGCGATGCTGAAATAGTCAAGGACGCAATCCCCGTTGTTGAAACAGCCTGCGATTCACGATGCTGAAACAGTGTACAACAGTAGTAACAGAAGGTAAATAAAGAAGTTGTTACACCGGTTGCAATAGATGTACCTCAACCAGTGCCACCCCAATCACTGTAAGAACATCTTGCTATGAGAAGATTAGAATCTCCTATTCGAGCAAGAAAGATCAGATTCAGCTAAGAATAGGATTTGTATGTATGCATGTAATTTTATGTTCAAATTGTATTAAGAGGATTTCCCCTTTTAAATAAGGGGGAATTCAGCATTAAAGGGATCTTTTTTTGAAAATCTTAGGAGGAAAGATTGTAAAGAGAAGAGTGCGTTCATCTTGGAGATTGTAACTGGACACATTTGACAGATGAATAAAAGATTGTTCTGAGCATTTTTTCTTAGTTTCTTTCATTTTCGGGGAATCTTGTGAGAAGGAGAGGGCCCACCTCCTTCACAACATTCACCCATTAGTTCTGTAGTGTGTTAGTATTACTTATGTTCACATCGTGATTAATTTCTATTTTGTTGAAACTCTATTAGTGAACTCTGTTTTGCTGAAACTCTGCTTTACTGATTGTTACATTGTTTTTATATAATTCATGCTTGGGTAACTGTTAATCATTCTGATTGGTAATTTTGTTTGATGAATTTATGAAAGTGTGATGATCAGAGACAGGTGTTGAAGGTTCCTACTTAGGGAATATGGTCATGTTCTCTATTATAGAATAGATAACCTTCAGTACTTGTTAAATCGTTTGATTGGTAGTGAGTTATGAAAGTGTGATAACCAGAAACAGGTGCTGAAGATCCCTGCTTAGGGAATAGGGTCCTATTCTGTGTTATAATTCATCATTTCGATTTATGATAAGTTTATAAAAGTATGACAGTCAGAAACAGGTGTTGAAGATTCCTGCTCTGGGAATAGGGTCCTGTCTTCTCCCTTAGAATAGTTAGTCATCTTTAGAGTATGCTGAAGGATTCCTTTTCTTAATTTGTTATTCATTAATGTAATACAGGATTCTTTTGGTAACTACTTTCCTTTGAGTCTTAAAATAGATAGGTTGCTTTTCTGTAGTTAGAAGTAGAGCTTCAGCATGTTTAAGGTAGGGTGTGATTAGTATACTTTTACTGTAACTCTAGATTGCTTTTGAGATTGAGCATATACAGTGTGTGATTGTCTTTGAAATAAACAGACTTCCCTGGGTTGACAATTTATGTGACACTTGGTTGTTTAGTTGATAAGCAATTATAGTGCCCAACACAAACTGCAAACACTGAACAACAAAGAAGGAATAGAAAATGAAACTATGGCATGGAAACTTACGAAATTGCATTCCAAGTCTAGAAGAAGTATGAAACATACAATGCCTATTCAACTGGCGGTGGACAACAATATTGTCCAAATTCACTGCAACATTGTATGGAAAATTTCGAGGAAAAGAGTACTCCGAGAAGCGTATTTAGATAAACATTTAAGGCTATCAGGTTGTCTAAGGGCATTGTGGTATGCAAACATTTAAGTTTTCAGGCCTGTTTTAGGACCTCACGTCATGTAAACATTTAAGATGTTAGGCCTATTGAAGCACCTAAAAAAACGTGTCAATACATTTCAATACAAATACAAAGGAGTAATTATCGATCGCTATAGTCCCTCTATGCCTTCGACAAGGACTAATAATAATAGTAGCACAAATAAAAAAATAAATCACAATACAAGGTTATAAAATTTGGAATTATCGATCACTATAAACCTTGGATATCTAAACATTTCAATATGATTAATACTTAATAAAAATCAATGCTTTTAGTTCACTAGTTCCAACAATAGATATTATGCAAATATTTGTGGTCAAAGGACAAACCAATATGAAGGCAACGAATTATTGATCGTTATAGTCCCTCTATGCCTTCGGTAGGGACTAATAATAATAAATATGCTAGCATATCAAACATTGGGATAAATTTAGCTAGCAGAAAATGTTAAGACAAACATTCGAACTAATGCTAGAATTAATCCACCTTCGAGCAATGCATAAGAAAATATATGATTCAAAAATATCATATATGATCAAATACTTTGGATATGCCAACATATATAACATTGGGAATAGCGAAGTCGGCAATAAGACCTACAATCTGTTATCCAATCAGATCATGATATATATGGTACTTTTTATTATATAAAAATCAATATTTTTAGTTCCCTAGTTCCAACAATAGATATTATGCAAATATTTGTGGTCAAAGGACAAACTAATATGAAGTCAATGAATTATCGATCGCTATAGTCCCTCTATTCCTTCGATAGGGACTAATAAGAGATAGAGGACTATGGAGAAAGTTGGTGAAATAAGAGATATATACAACCTATAAACTACATAAGTGTAGAGTTCAAATAGTCTTAGTGTTTTTTAACATGGACAGAAGTGTAAATGGATCAATGTTAAGCTTGAGGATAAAGAAAAGATGATGATTTTGTTTTTTTAAATAATATGACTGGTGGAATCGGTAACTGGGTCGGTCTCATACTTGTGTGACACGGGGTCGATTTTGACCGCTACCACTATAACCTCCAGGTGCCATATGCATGCCCCTTCTATAGGCACGGGTAAATCAGTGGGATTTGAACTCGAAACCTCATCGAACATAACACTTCATATCATGACACTTGCCAATTGAGTTGCACACTAGGGGCTGAGGATAAATAAAAGATGTTATCTATGCTTTTTATTTTTATTTTTTACTTTTACTAAAAGTCACATTTTAAGGAAATAATTCTAATGGTTGGTTGGATAAAATTGAAATGTTGAGAGAAAAATTTAGTTATTAGCAACAAAGTAGTTTTTATGGAGAAAAATGTATGAAAACTTGTGGAATCATCAAAATAAAGAAGTTGAAATTTGTATTTGTAAATGGGGTTTTCTGAAATTAAATACATAAGAGAAGGGATAAAAATGTTGAAGGCTCCTAAGAAATTGTACTAAAGTGTATTAATCATGGATATTAACTATTAAGAGTCATTTGCATAATTTGATGTTGTCAGATAATGAAAATATTTTACAAATAACCAAATTAAAATAATAAAAATCAATAATAATCTTATTTTAAGATCGTGATTTAGTCAAACACTATTCTCCCTCATTTAAACATGTAACCTCCAAGGAGGAAACACATGTTCTTAAATATTACGTCTGCTCAAGCTATAGGATATCTAAACCTCCATAGTCTACATATACATGTTGAAGTAGAGAATTTTACCAATAGTAATATATGTGAGCTAAACTAACAAATCTTACCAATAAAATGTCAAAAAAGAAGTTTTTATATATCATCATTAATAGCCTACCTCGTTCGTATCAATATTTTATTCAATGACTTGATATTACTTAATAAAATTACTACAATTCATGTCATCGGCCTTAACAATAAACTATTGTAGGAAAATTAATGATCGAAATAAAAAATAATCATATAGTGATGAAAAACATCACTTGTACATTTAAAATCAAAATAGGATATTAATTTTAACATTAATAGTTTTTGTTGATTTGGACATTGAATTTCACAACATACTCATTTTATTTTATTTCTTATTTATTTCTTAACATCAAAAATGAACATTTACATAATGTATTTTGTTTTTTTAAGAGATTTAGGAAAAACTTCCTTTTTCAAAATTTTAATGCTAAAAGAGTATGCCATCCTACATAAACATTCCGATAATTTAACATTTCCAAAAATCATTGCTTCTTTTCACAAAATTTTCATGTTTTATCAATGGATTTAAAAAATAAAATAAAAGCACCACATATGTGCCATGAAAATATTTTTTTGTGTTTTATTATGCACTTGAAAATGAAGTTTTTACATGAAAATTATGGCCTTAGGAAGTGGATATTGCAGTTGTGTTTTATTGTGCACTTGAAAATGAAGTTTTTAAATGAAAAGTATGGCCTTAGTAAGTGGATATTGCAGTTCAACTTCTATCTCCACTATTTTTCACATGTCCAACTTATAAATTTATGGTTATTATTTATTTTTTTTATATTCATATTTTTCTATAATTATTAGATATTGATCACATATTTCCACTCTAATATGGAAGATAATCTACAAACAAAAGGGCATTTTGAATAGACTAGCCAAATAGATTTTAAGAAAAATGGGTAAATTAGGGTAATTTGGGCAGCTGCAAAAATTGCAAAAATTTGGATAATAGGAAAAACATGGTGATGTATGGATAATTGGAAACACTGAAGTAAATGGGGAAAATGGGTCAATCGAGTAAAGTGGAGAGAGTGCAGATATTTGGGATAATTGGATTAATTATGTTAATTGGGGAAAATGTGTCTAATGAATCTACTTGAGCAATTCGGGCTAGTTAGGTATAGTTAGGAAATTAGGGAGATCGTGGTTGATTGAGGTTGCCTAGGAAAACTAGGAATTGGTAAAGTGGTTTTAATTTGTAAAATTAGGATAATTGGGTCAAATTAGGCTAATTGAGCTAATTGGGGAAAATGGGGTAATTGGAGCTTATTCGGGTGACTATGCTAATTGGGACAATTGAGAAAACTATGCTAATTGGGGAAATTTGGAAAAAAAATGGGGAAATTGAGAAAAATTGGTCTACCTGAGGTAATTGGGGAAAATTGTGCTAATTGGGAAAGTGGGAAAAGTGGGAGTAAATTTTATAGGGGATAATGATGTTAATTGGGAAAATTTAGGCAATTGGGGAAAATAAAGAAAATTGGAAGTTTTGGGGCTAACTAGCAATAATTAGAAAAATATGTAAATTGGAGCTAATTAGGTTTAACTAAACTAAGCTAATTAGATAATTTGGGAAAGTGGGGATTATTGGGAAAATTTGGTGAATTAGGATAATTGAGGCTAACTAGAAAGTTGGTGCTACTTTAATTAATTGGGGAAATTAGGGAAATTAAGAAAACCAATTAGGGAAAAATGGGGCTAGCTAGGAAAATTGAGTCACTTTCTAGGGAAAATTTGGGTACCACTGTAGGAAAATTTAGATCATTAGGGATAACTAGAGAATTGGAAAACTAGGTCTAATTAGTGCAATTGCTTGGGATAATTGGAGCTAATTATTCAATTAGGGCAAGTCATAATAACTGGAAAACTAGAAAATTTGGGCAAATTATGGAAATTAAGACTAACTAGGCCAATTCGACAATTGGGGTTAATTTCCTAGTTATTTGGGCAACTAGCAAATTTGGGTTAGTTAGAAATTTGGGTAAGAAAGCCAAGTGGTGCAAATTTGGATTTGGGCTAATTGAGCCAATTAGGGTAATTGGGGCTAATTGAATCAATTGGGAAATTGTGGAAATTGGGGTTAATTGGGATAATTAAGTGAACTAGGGAAAAGGTCATCAAGTTGATTCAACACAGTCTTGGGAGTGGGGAAGCTACACATTCTATATAATCACTAGGTGCACAAAATGTTCATTGAAAAGGAAATATATTACATCATTGAAACTCGCAAAGGAGAAGGATATATGTACTTCTACTACTACTAAAACACAATGTGGTCTGAAATGTATAATTTGATGATGGAACTTAACTTAGGATATGAGAAATATCCATAGTGTTCCAAAACTAAAAAATGGCCACCATAACCCATTTGTACGTCAAATATTCCCTTTGCAAGGCCTATGTGGTTCCTTGAGTTCTCGTGCATAGCCCATGAATACTTAAGAAATATTCTCGCATGTGATCCTAGATTTTTTAGCATACCATGCTTTAGGCCCATAGAAACATCGCACGTGGGCCAAACCTCTAGATGGTATCCCTATTAATGGGTGGGGCCCCATTGTACCTGTTTATGTTGATACTCCAATTATAGGTTGGGACAAGCCCTCGGTGATTGAGACTAGTCACCTCCAATGACTAACATGGTTATTGGTTTGTGTTCTCTTGATTGGGCTTATGCTCTTTTTAATGCTTGTGATATTCATAGTTCTACTTTTCTTTTCCTTAGTCTATGTTGCTTTGTTTTATGAGTATGGTAGCCCTAAGTTTTTAATTTTCTACTTGCTTGTGGAGGCTACGTAGACAACCATCTTTTCGGTATTAAATATTGTACATACTACCTATTAATAAAATTTAAAGGAATCTATATGTGTGTGTGTGTGTGTGTGTGTGTGTGGACAAGATAAGCCACTCTTAGTTTAATGATTCACTATGCAAGAAATGTGGGACAACTTAAGTCCCCACACATCCCAATTGAGCCTAAAATGAAAATTTTATGGCCTAAGACCCTATTGCTTAACCTTAGACCATGGAATAGGACACAAGAACCATCCTTATTGTACCTGTCCTTGAAATAGAGATCATATCTCACTTACAAGATAACAATTTTCCACGCAAGGCAAGGGGACCAACACATGGGCCATCATCCCAAAAGAAAATGTTATTTGGGTCATTAGAAACATCTTTGGTGTTCAAATCCTCAAAATTTCCTATGTATATTCCAACTGGGAGGCCAAATATTCCCTATGCATGACCTTTGTAGTGGAACATGGGTGATCAACCCAAATATAAAATGTTATCACTTGAGACTCTTTCTTTTTATCCTAAACCATGTGATGTTACATGAAAAATATTGTTGGTGTGACAAACATTGAAATGACCAAAATATCCCACTTGTATGTCAATTTTTCCCTATTCAAGGGATTCCTAATGGTTTGGTGACCTGCACATGAACATTGAGACCCACTTGTAAATTTTATTGCTATACATGGAAAATT